>VDFB02281492.1:540739732-541176032 GCA_007258455.2 Sequoia sempervirens
GTACCTTAGGGATGCAGAGCCACTAGTATCGCGGATGTTTTAAAGAGTTACTGGATCTTCCTCAGACATTAGTACGAGAACATTGCCGCAATACACTTGTGGTGACCGAGGATTTCGCTCCCATAAAGATAGAGAAGGTCCCAAGTACTTTAAAATGTTTTAATTATTATTCTATATAATCCAATTGAAATTTACTTATTGATCGCTCTTTTTAGACTATTGATCCCATGATCATTTTGCAGGAAATGATGTTTTTTATAAACATTTAAGTGATATTACATTGGAGGTCTTCGGGCCCACCATACGTACACGGTGGAATGCCCAAAATGAAGATTTAAAATGAGAGGCCTTACACATACAAAAGTATAAGTCCAAAATCAAGATTTTTAAAATGCAAATGTGAGAGGCCTTACACATACTAGGGTTGTAATAACTTTCCATATCAAATTTTTGCTATGTATAACCTGGTTTAGGTCTAGGAACCATAAAAAAGGGGTGCTTTCCATCAAATCCAAAAGGAAGCTACAACCATATTGACCAAAACTAAATGCCAACAATAGACTTACAATCCCAGCCTAGCCATGTCCCAAACAAAAAAAGACCATCCAATTCCATAGGCCGCACGACCACTCACACCAACAACGAAGCATCTGGGGATGCACTTTGAGATCCTTGATTGGGGCATATTTAATGTCATCTTGCAACAGCTTGATGAGTTTTTTAGGAAATTCACTCCACCACCATTTGCTTTGCATGCCCTTCTCCGAGGCCAAAGAGACACCAACATTGGTCGTCTAGTCAACAACCCGATTTCTAGCCCCTTTGATATGAGAGATCTTAACCTGCTCGAAACATTTGATTACCCCTTTAGCACTGTGCAAAATAGCCTCGAGTCTCCATTTCATCAATTTTCCCCAACATGGCGTTTATAATCAGACTTGAATCGCCTTCAATCCATATCTTCTTCTGGCTAACATGACTCCTTGATGCATTGCACGTCTCATCCATATTATTAGTGTCTTCCCCCACAACCAAAGCAAAGGCGCTGATTGGTTGTCCTTGATTATCACCAAAAACCCCACCCCCACCAGCCTTGCCCAGGTTGCCTTTGGCAGCCCCGTTGAAATTGAGTTTTAATACCCATCCACCAATCGGAGGATGCCGACATACGTTGTTAGAGCCTATACCCACCATGCCTTGAGGGACAGTGAGCCAATAAAAACATGAAGAAGCATCCCCCCACACCTTCTCATTAAGATAAACCTCCCTATTGTTGCACTTCTAAATTTCCCCAATTTCTCCAACAACGCTTTCCACTCTATCCCAAACACTCTCAACCAATCTAATACTGTTTTGGAAAATCCTCCTATTCCGTTCAACCCATTTATTCCACACTATTATTTCTAGAGCAACATGCCAAATAATGTCAAGGCCAAGACTTCGCACCTTCAAACTCTAACATTCCAAAAGCCTAGCGATGCTCTTGGGGAGGGGTCAGGCTAAGTTCCACCTTGTCAATAAAGTATTCCAAAGGTATCCAACAAAACTACAGTGAGGGAAAAGGTGGTCATTATCTTCTTCATTGGCTTCACACCACACATTTTGAAGGACCGGCCCTGTCATGAAGTCTCAATCTATCCCAAGTGAGCACCCTTCTCCTACTTGCAATCCAGTGGAACGAATTTATCTTAGGCATATTATGTTTGTACCACAGGGTATTCACTGCCTACTCCACTTTGTCTATTTTAGAAAAATGCTCATTGAAAACAACCTTAACCAAAGCTTGGTCGTTGCCTTTAACACCCCAAACCAACTTATCCATCCTTCTTGTGCCATTCAACATCAATTTCTCTATTTCACTCTGGATCTCGTCACATACATGCTGCAACTCATTCATCGAAGCCTTAATCTCCACCCACCTACAACCAACAATATGTCCCACAATATAATATTTTCATATCAAATTTTATGTTTACTCTATCCTACATGGTTGTAGCTCAATATTTTAATATGTAATTAAAGACAAATATTTTATATTCTATAAAGGAGGGGGACCGACCACTCAACGACTCTAAGTCACGGAGAGCCGAGAGTTGAAGGCTGCCCTAATCTACCTCAAATTGGATGAGTGTTTGATACTATGGATAGAGAATGAAGAGCACTCTCGGTGCTTCTACCACTATGCTAACTCCAGAGTTTTAATGGGGCTAAATGAATAGGCTTCTAGAGTCCTAGTCGTAACTCTATCGGCTCTCTGCCAGAGGATATCAACACATAAAAGGGACGACAGTGCGACGTGCTGGCATATCACAAATGTGTTGTCATCTGTACAGACATACAGTAAAAAAGTACAAATAAAGACTACAAAAAGCCTACTAACAGTCTAGCAGTTGAGGTTTAAAGTGATGACTAAAATGATAAATGACAAACAACTATAATAACGAGAAAGATGATATAGGAATAATAAGAACAAGTTTGGTAAAGATTCAACTCACAGAAAATCTAGTTCGCCAACAAGCTCCACACGAACAAATGCCTACACACAACAAAGAAGGGAAAAATGTTGGGGTTGTTTCAAGGCTTGCCGCAATCAAACCCCCATTTTGGTGTTTCCACCTCCACGAACAGCTAAATAGATAAAGAAATGGAAATATTATAAAAAAAGTATGCTAGAAATGAGAATATCAAACACGACAAGAAACACTATACTACTCAAATCCAACAACGTAATAGTGAGCAAACAATACCACCCTTGACCAAAGGCACTCAAGGCTAATGAGAGAGGAATGCAAGTCTACAACCATGGAAAATTCAATGTGGCCGCAATGACGCCGAAGGAGGTCTCGCAAGACACCAAGTTGCAACTTCTGTGGTAGATGTGAAGAATGCTGTGATGTTGGAATAACGAAGTCAATAGTGCAACAAGTAGCTCAAGAATATGAGAATATTGCTCAAGAATTGTGCCCAAAGTGTGTAGAGAAGCCAAGAGTGTGAATCAGAATGAAGAATAGCCATTTGAAGATCAATTAGGAGGGAAAGATCTATTCAAAGGTAGGTTCAAGGGCGCAGGGGTGTTACGCTTTGTCGCCAATGGAGAACGTAACGCCTTTGTAGATTCCAGAGGCAGGAATCCTATCAGGAAGATAGCGCACTGCGTAAACATCCACGTGCTGCATGTGTGTCCCCTACAAAAATTCTTCCACCGACACTAAAAACAAGCACCAAGTGGATCGAGTACGGATGGGTGATGTGGATTTACATGGTCGGATTTGATATTTCTAAGGTGAAGGATATAAAAGGGGAATTTGCAAGGGGGGTGCAAATTCACTCCTATACATATTCAATTTCTTGTGTGCTTGATAATATTCCACATATTAATCTTACTATTGATTGGATCTAGAGAGGAGTCTTTTTAAGAAAATAAATCCTGAGATTTGAAATTATAAATCTTTATTTTGATCTAGAGTAAAAATACATCCATGTAATGACACTTAAGATACATGTTATTTACTCATTCTAATTAATAAAACCACCCTACTAGTGGCTTCTCTATCCCTATGAATAATTTAACGCTTGAAAATTCACTAATAATGAATGACTATACTTATTAAATAAGATTTATGCTTTTAATCCCTACAATAACCTTATATATTACCCAAAACAACAAACAAAAATTATTAGCATTGGCTTGCCTTATCCTATTTATTATTTTTTGCAACACAACGAAGGAAATAATTGCATTTCAACATCCTCCTTTTGAAAACCAACATAGACATAAAAAATATGAATGAGTCATGGTTCATATTCAATCTTCTAGAACCTTGTAACCATAAGTATTGTCTCAATTCATAGTGAACGGATAAGCATTGTTCTAGTATTTTATTTGCCTCCATGAATATCAATACTTGTAATATGAATAACTATATTGGAAGGTTGCTCAAGAAAGTCTTTAAAGAATTTTGGCATATTCCTCTATGAAATATTGATTAAATAATATGACATTAACTTTAGGTAGTTGACTCATCAATTTTCTCTATTAACTATAATTATAGTGGTTCACTATCAATAATTATATGCTTAGTTTCATTTGATTATACAAGCTTATTGTTAAGTAACTCACTACCTAAGACTATATTGAAAGTTTGGATTCCACATATTCTTTGACTATATACTATGTAATTCTTTTGGACCTACTAAAGGACAAATAACATAATGCTCATATAAATATTTTAAAAAAACTTAAATATTTTAGAATTACCCTATCAAATTCAATATAATTTATCTAGATACCATTATGTAAGGATTTCTAGTAGTTTTATTAGTTTGGAGTTTGTGTTTCTTTCGATGGTTTTGCAAGGTTTTAGTCTTTACATTAGATTTAAAATATTTTAACATTATTTTTAAGTCAAATAGGTTTTGGAGAGAACACACAAAAAGTGGGTTCAACTTTGATATGAAGGGAAAGTATAAATCACTTAGCTACAAGTAATTCTAAGCAATCTTAGTCCTAAAAACATCATAAGTATATAGGTTAGTTAGCTCCATAAAATTATTAGCATGCACATTGTAGTAGATTGAGTTTACAAGTATTATAAATAAATTAGCTAATAAATTTTAGTTTATTTTATCAAACCCATATAATATAGTTTCATGTGTGATATCCACAATATATCCAAGCAGGCATACCCTATAAGTGCAAGTTCATTGTACCTATGTGCAATTGATTCATTGAATGCCCAATTTTGTTCTTCAATCCCTAGATAATATATAAGGCCATGGATCTAAGTAGTTTTACCTTGTTTGATTTTCATATTATTTATCAAAGGAATACTACAATGCATGGCCTCACAAATGAGCATTAGATTCATATGTGCTTGCATTGTTTTGTTATAGAGAATGCCCTTGGGATATAGTACAAGTACCAAATGTATGACCATCACTTGAGATTGAGAATTATAGAGAGTGATACAATAAAGTAGTAACTAAGAAGATTGTTGATCTATAGTTTATTTGATAAGCATTCTTAGTTTCCTTATCATTTTAGGTGTGGGAAAAATATTTGTTGTTATCATAGATTTAGTATAGTATGTTGTGAGCCATTGTATGTCATTATGTTCTTCTATTCTAGTAGCATTATATAGATTTGATATGGGAGCCAAAGTGTGGAGGAGTATGTTCATTTCATGAAGAAGTGTCCAATGTTTTGTTTCAACATTTTATTTTATGGTATAGATTATTTGTGTTTGGTAGCTTAGAATTGGTATTAGGATTATATAAGTGCTACTTAGAGTAAGATTATAATATGATTACTAGTGTCATGACTAAACTGGAGGCAATCATAGTTTATCAATATACCCTCTAAATTTCCTATTAAATTAGCATGTGTAATTATTTTAAATAATCCTTAAAAAATAAGGTGTAATTGTAAGATGTTTGTCTTTATTTTTCTCCATACTCAAATAGTTGTCTTTGTATTCAATCTTCTAAGATTATTTCCTGTATAGTTAGGAGTCATTTTCTTGGTATGTAGTGCTTTTTTTATTTGACATTGTTGATACACCTTCCCAACTCAAATCTCTTTAACTATGTAATAGCTAGCTCAATTGTACAATGAATCTTAATGAAAATATGAACATAATAGTAATTTCATTTCTTATATATATCCTCAAAGTTAATATGCTTAACACATAGATGAAAGAAATTAAGGTAAAATAGATTTAATAATCCTAAAAGAAGAATATGATTCCCTAGATAATTTATAAATTAGTTTTGTCAATATACTTCACTCAAGTATAGAATGCAAAGTTACTAATTTCTAGAGCTTCATTCTATAGAGAATTAGATTGGCATTTAACTTTTCTAAAAGTCCACATTCTACAAGGCTATTCATTACTCTAGTAATTTCTTGAAATTGTAGTAACTAATTAGTATGACCACAATTTCTATTAAGGTAAAATGGATTTGATAATTCCTAAAATAAAAATATGATTCCCTAGATAATTTATATATTATCTTTGCCAATATACTTCACTCAAATATAGAATGCAAAGTTACTAAGTTCTAGAGATTCATTCTATAGAGAATTCAATTGACATTTAACTTTTCGAAGAGTCTACACATTCTACAAGGCTATTCATTACTCTAGTTTTTCTTGAAATTGGAGTAACTAATTAATATGACCATAATTTCTAGTAGCGTTGCATATATTATCTAGGATCATATAATTAATTATTTTCTTTATAATTCTAATTATTTATTTTGTTTATCTTAGTGATTCATGCTCTATTTATTTTAACTAATGTGTTGTTGAAAATATTTTTTCTTTAAGTTTTCAAAATATTCATATAATGTTATTATTTCATTTTCAAAAATTTAAATTTTTAAATTTTTTAATATTGATGATGTCTTTGTTTCATGTTTACAAGTCAAGATATCATGATTCAACTACCACGTCTATCACCTTACATAACTATAATAATGATGCATATGGCTTTTACCTTTGGATTGTTAGGGAGTAATACAAACATCTTATTATTTAAATTAAATCCAAGTGAACAAAAAAAATCCTCAAATAGAAAACTTAATGATTGATAAGTATCAAGTAGATAATCACCATAGGATTTCAGATAAAAAAATTACTCAATTAAGAGTATACATTTAAGATAGATAGTTAACAAGTTTTAGTCTAAAAACTAAAAAACTTAGTGTATCAATGCTTCTCTTAGTGGGTAGCATTCGAAGAGGAATTTTCTAGATAAAAAAGGGGTCCAAAAAAGGGTTATGCACCCACTCTTTATATTTTACATCAAAATTTAAACAAAACCATAACTACATATGTTATACCTTGTTCCCTTGGATATGGGTACGTAGGAAATTTAAGTAAATGAAGGAGGTTCCTAATACTCATATTTTCTAGAGCATGGTTGGTAATTATCTTAAAATTGAATAAACCAACTTATGATAACCTATTTAAATAAATTAAAAGAGAAAGTTAAGATTCATTGTATACTTAGAAGAGTTTTGGTTGAATTTCTTGCACCCTCAAGGTTTTAAGTTAATTTGAGGTGAGGTATGAATTTAATTTTATAATTATTGATAGATAGTGATCTTAGAACACTTTTTCAATAGGAAAGAGTAGCTTATAAAGAAGACATAGGATATAGATTGTCTCAATAAGTCAATGTCTCTAATTAGAGCAAGAGTACATGTCTCATATGAATAGATGAACGTTTGTCTCATTCAGATAGAGAATTCCCATCCTATATGGATATAAGAATAGCTATTATGTATGGATAGATGCATACTTGTCCCATATGGATAACAAAATACATGTCTCATATGGATAAATGAATGCATGTTCCATGTGAACAAAAAAATATTGAGTATATTTCTTGAGTATATAGATGAAAGAATACATTAAAAAAATTGGTATGATAAAAAATTAGTACAACTTACAGGGTTGTTGCATATGGTATAAAGCATTGGGTTTGGAAGTTAGGCCTTGAGCTTGCTACAACTTGCACAAATTGAAAGAAAACTATGAAATCAATAAATCATTAGAAGATGAATGTAATTTACTTGTCATGAGCCATGACCAAATATTAATTAATAACTATGGTTGTGAGAAACTTTAAATGAAAAAATAGAGTGTCTCATGCTAGTACTATTTATACCCAAGGGATGATCCTAGTGGGCAGTAGGAAGCACCAGAAAAGAATATAAATGCAAAAATTGATGCCATAATCAACTTGTTAGCTGAACAAAGAGACAAGATAAATTATTTATAGAAAGAAATCAATGAAATTATTTATAGAAAGAAATCAATGAATTTAGTGTAAGATAAATAAAATTAGACCTATATTTGGCACCCCTATGGTCTTATGAAGTAATAATTGGAATGAATTGGATAGCCAATCATCAGGAAAGTGTGGATTGTTATAACAAAATTATATAATGTGTAGATGATGAAGAAAATAAACTCAATATGAAAGGAATATATAGGCCTATTGATGTGGAAACTATTTCTAAAAGGAACTCGATTGTTTATGGTCACACTAGATAAGAAAGAGGAGAATTTTACCCTAACTTTTTGTAATGCCCCGCCAAGCAACCCAAAGGATACTAATACATCTAACATTTATGGCACCAATTTTTTTTTTAAAGTACTAACATACATCATAATAATCATATATCACATGAAATGAAACTAAACATGAACTACATATAACAAATCCCTCGGATTTACATGACTGCATTACTTTTCACAACAATATCATTACATCACATGAAAGGTAAGTATACACCAGTAACCATAAGATAACATGAACATGGACAATACATTAATCAAGGATTACAATATTACAATGCCACTTCCCAACATGAATGGGGAAGATACAATAAAATGGAATGATACATTTGAAATGGAGTACAAAGCTGCAATACTGGATCCAACTCTGGTTCAACTTAGGAGTCACTGCAAGGTACAATTTTGCACTTCTCGATCGACAATTGGGGACCCAATGGGGTGCATAGCACGTTCCACCCAACCACGTGGACCCTAAGGCCCACCCCCGTGCTAAGAGATGACAAGGACCCCAACGATAACCATCATACAGAACAAGGATACAAGACTTCACAACAAGAACCACAATAACATAAGGCAATCTCCAACACAAGATATAACCAACACAAGATGTGCCCAACATAAGGAATAACCAATAAAGTATCAACATACAAATGCCAACATGTGCTTCCAGAGGCCCAAGAATAACTTAGAGGGAAACAAAGCATACATGGTTGTTAAAGGAAGAGTGTCATCGCAATGTTGCATGGGTTACCCTGGCGAATCTTCCTAGGCCCCGGCCCCCCAACTTGGGTTACCCTGGTGACCTCTTACGAAACCCGGCCCCACATGCAATCCAATGCGGAATCGATTATCTTTCATAAAGACAAGATAACAATCTTTCCATTCCAGGCCTTCTCAACTCATCCCCAAGTTTGAACTAGCCCTTGAGTCCATGAGCGAGGCATAATCTATACAGTTAAGTGTTTTAGACTACCTAATGTATTGATTTAGTTTTCACTTATTAGACTAACTCCACATGAGTTACCCAGGCACCACTTTGTGTGCCGGCCCCCATGAAGAGCCACTCCCCACTAACAACATATCGCAAAAACACAAAAAGGAAAGCCAACTTGCACAAGAAACCTAATCCAATAAAATAACTGCATCAAGTGAGGCATGCACCATCTCACGATAGGAATTCAAAATAACAAAAACCACATTCAAGTGCAAGGCTCAAAGCCACATAAAAACAATCCAAGTGCAATATCAATCTTCATCTAAGTAACAGATTCATAAAATCACCCACTATCCGGTGAATCAACATAAAACTCACATAAATACTTCAAACTCGGTATGGGTTACCCAAGGCGAATCCTCCTAAGTCGTCGAACCCCCATACCAACTCTTGCAAGTAAAAATCATATCCCTTCAACCTCTGGAAGACTTAATCACTAACACAGTAGTTTCCCCATGGCAACAACATCAAGATCTCAACAGATTATAGACCATCCACAATTTACAAATCAACAAGTGAAGTCATCACAACAAAATCTCACTCAAGCAAATACCAACATAAACAACTCACAAAACCAAAATCTTCCCAAGGGCCAATTGGCTCAAATGGAATTCCTCCCATAAACAGTAACTCATAACCATCGCAAAACCAAAAATTCACCACAATAGCCAACGACAATGTCAACCAACAAAACAAGTGATCACAACAACATCAACATGGAATAAGTAATGAATTCACAATACAACCAATTAACATTTTGTAAAGTTCAACATCACATTCAATGTATCACTCAAGTCTAAATGGAACTAAAGTTTTAACAAGACTGATATTTCAAAAGAAACTCTCTAAATATTTACTACCATACCCTTAATCTTCTTCTATATTGTTTAAATGTAGCAACGGTTCATATGACACCAAGGTTTAACTTATCGTTGATTTCTCAAGGTATAATATCTTATTGTATACTTTGTTATAACTCAAACAAATAAATGGCATATATTTATTATTATTAGGAATTTTAGAATTGTATGGATGTCAAATATCAAGGAACCCCTAAGGTTATACAAATATATATATATATTACTAATCAATACGCTTTTGCCAAATATTAAATCATAACTCAACTCTGACTTAAACACTATCTTTTATCTTAGATCTATCTTATACACGTATTCATGATCATATCTTCCTATACAAATATTTTCGGCTTTCAACTAGTCTTAATTTTCAGATAGAAAGTACAAAATAATGATCTCATCTTTTGCTGAAGCAAACATTCCTAAAGTTGATTACAAAGCATATTACTTATACACTAGCATACTGCATTAGGAAACGACTCCTTAACAGATCGTATGACACAGGGTAAGTATCTATATCCAAGAGTTACATTAAACGAATGAAAACAACCAATACATGGAAGAACACCGAAATCCTATGGCTAAATTTCATTGAAGTACAAGAACTAGGTGTCACCATGGAAGGGTATCGATGCTAAGGAGAGTACTAACATCTCACAGACATGCTTAAGTGACCTATCCAACCACGAGGAGAACTAATAAGCTTATAATTTAAACGGATTTACATGCAACCCAAGCGACTAACAGTTACTAACATAGATCTAACTCAAGTCTAGAGGATTAGAGTAATAATCATGCATAAACTAGAAATGCTACGAATATATCTCAGCTGACTTAGAGAAAACCCGCAGTATAAAATAAAGTGAGGTCCAGGTTAAGTGAAACTTTGAGACCTACGTGTGCAGTAAGAAATTACCAATATAGATTGAACAGCTGAGATAAATTGACAATGAAATCAGAGAGATTATATAAACCTTTAAACTTCCTATTATGTTCAAGCGCCGCAGCTTAGACAGGTTGACAATGAAATCAAGAGATTATTTAATTTACTACACCTTTGTAGTCTAAAAGTTGCAACTGTGATAAGTTACCAAAGGTTTCAGGGAGGCTACTTAATTCTGTACACTGCCTCAACTCTAAACGTTGTACAGTGACAGGTTGTCAAGTATATTAGAAAATGAATATTGGAATTTGGAAATATTGCCATCTACTTGCATTATTATCATTATTTTCGAGTGTTGCAGATGTGACAGGTAACCAAAGAAATCAAGGGGCTTATTTAAATCTACACAGCCCACCATGTTCAAGCGCGACAGCTATGATAGGTTGCTAATGGGATCAAGGAGGTTATTAAACGGTGACAATATTTTATTTCTAAGTGCTACCGTTGTGATAGATTGTCAACAGAATCATAGAGGTTGTTCAGAATAAAGAGGTTCGAAATTGCACTGGGGTTAGCTCCAAAATCTACACTGATGTTACATGCTCATTAAGCGCCGATGATGAAGGTGAGAATGTGAAACAAAAAAACCTAAGGAGCAAGTTTGTAAGCATGCACTGCTCATCAAGTGCTGCCATACATAGGTGTAATGTATATTAACCAGTTCAACAATAAGTGGGCCGATACAATACATACTGTCAAATACCCATATCAGTAAGACCCAAGACCCAACAAATGGAACGAAAACACAAGGCTCACTGAAGGTAGCTGAAAGATTACCAAAAGACATCATATGCCTGTATTCGGGTTCCAAGGGCAATCTTAGAGGCAGCGATAAAGCTCTACAAATCGAGAGAGTAGCAGTCAATTAAAAAGAAATTGCAAGAAAATCATATAATGTATGGTGCTAGATCATAGACGATAGAAACATAGCAGTCCTTACAAACCGTTATGCATCAATAGATTGGTTTGCATGTACTATTTTGCATGTATTCGTTTTGGTATTGTCTAATAATAAAAATATCCACTAACTATATTGGCTAATGTTTTGTCAGATTAACAACATAATGTTGAGAGTAATTCAGATATAGAGGCGGCACAAATAAGGGTTTTATTAAAGCTAAACCCAAAGTTTACACAGGGTTCATCATATAGAGTAAAAGAATTCAATACCTACTGAAAATGCCATCTCTTTCAAATTTCACAATAGAATTTTAAATTGAAGATAGAAAGAACCTGGGAAACTTGATTGTCTGAGTTGTCAAATGGTGCCGATGTTTCAATCAGATACTGTCAAAGCCCTAACGATATTCTTTTCCCAAATCTCTATTTTCTCCTTACTGAATGTTCAGTGTTAATAAATAACTCTTTCCCTATCTGTATTATTTCTTAAGCTTTCTTCCCTCGTCTCTGCCCAAAATCTGTATGTCTCCCCTCTCAGATGGAATCGGTTCAGCTTTCATGCGTTCTTCGCATTCGTCATTGATAGTCCATCCTAGAATCCATACCTATCCTCCTATCTTTTTTTTATCAAGCCGTCGTTACATGCCTAAGAAAATGCACAAGGCGGCATTATGAATGCATTCTCATGCGCCTATTTTAGAGGATTTACCCATCAAGATTCTCATGCATGTCCAATACACTTTTCCTTTTCTCATGCAAAATGGTTACAAAACCGTTTCAACCTTTTCTCCCTTTAGATCTTTCCAAAACCACCGACATATTAGCACATTTCATTATAACATATTTACCATATTATTTATTTCTTACTATTTTAAATTATAACCTCTCGCTAGATTTTATTTTATATTATTATTATGCCATAACCATGTTTATTAACTACTATACCTATATTAATTAACAATTTTATTGAGATGCAATGATCAATCAAAACACAAATCAAACTAACCAAATCAACTTAGCAATCATACCATACAACACCCAACTTCGCAGCGAGACAAAAAGTAACACAAGACAACACAGATGGAGGGACACTACACTTTTGAAAGTTTCTATTTTCTTCAAGAATTTAAGGATGTTTTTGTTGAAGATTTTCTAAGACTACCTCTTTAAAGAAAGTTTGACTTCTTTATTAAAATTTTACCTAGGATTGAGCTTGTGACCAAGGATCCCTATCAAATGAATTTATCAAAACTAATTGAATTTATGATGCAATTATAAGAGATATTAGAAAGAGAAATAATAAGGCCAAGTGTCTTAGGGGAGCACCAATTATTTTCATAAAAAAGAAGGATGGAACCATAAGATTGTGTACATATTATCATATGCTAAATAAAGTAATAGTGAAGAATAATTACTCATTACCTTGCGTCAAATACCTATTTGATTAAATTAATGGAGGGAATGTATTTTCAAAAGTTGATCTTTAATCAAGATATCACCAATTAAAAATTAAGGACATTCAAAAAACAACCTCATAGTTGTACCATTTGGCTTGAATAATTCCCCTATTGCTTTTATAAATTTGATGACTACCACTTTTTATGGTTATTTATATAAATTTGTGATAGTATTCTTGGACGATTTCCTAATATATTTAAAGAAAGAAGCAGAGAAATCAGTACACCTCTAGTTAGTTTTGGAAAGGTTGTGAGAGAACCAATTATATGATAAACTATCAAAATATGCATTCTTTGAAAATAAAATTTATTACTTAGGGTTATTTATATTTTCTAAAGGAATTGCATTAGATCCTAATAGATCAAGGCCATAATAACATGTTATTTTACCACTCTATTTCGCCTTCTTCAACCCAAGCTTTTTGTAATATTGAAATTGTGCACGATAATGCCTCATTCTTCTTGGATAGTGCATTGAATAGTACATTCTCCTTCCATTTCTTATACATGATCTCAAAGTCATAACCCAACATCTTAATGACCTATTTTTTTATTCTTCATAGGATAACTAATTCTCTAAAGAATATTTTAGGTTACCATGACGTATTAACTTTGAAGTGTCTACCCATTAGATATGACCTCCACTATTTCACCACATGAATAACTAGCATTTCCTTCTCGTAAATAGGTATGCATTTATTCTTACCTTTTAGTTGAGGAATTTCAAAAGTAATGGGCCTACCTTTTTACATGAGAATTATTCCTATACCGTTTCCTAAAGCACCACATTTCATAATAGTATCCTTAGTGAAATATAGAGTGGCATTTCATTCTCATAAATAGGTATGCATTTATTCTCACCCTTTAGTTGAGGACTTTCAAAAGTAATGGGCCAACCTTTTTACATGAGAATTGTTCCTATACCATTTCCTAAAGCACCACATTTCATAATAGTATCCTTAGTGAAATATAGAGTGGCTAAAATTGGAGTGGTATGCATAGCCTCATTTAGTCTCTCAAATGTTGTATTAACTAACTCATTTCACTAAAAGCCATCCTTTTTCAATAGATTTGTAAGGAGTGTTGCTATGTCACCATAATTAATAATAAATAATCTATAATATTTTGTGAGTCCTAGGAAGCTCCTCAAGTTCTTAATTGGTTTTGACATTAACAACTCCATCATAGCCTTGATTTTTTTGGAGAAAAGTTTACTCCTTTGAGAAACAATGTACGACCCAAGTACTCTAGCTCTTTGAGACCAAAGACACTTGAAATTATTAGCATAAAGCTGAATTTGTTGGATAATTTATAAATATTTATTTAAGTTGTGCAAATGATCTCCCCATGTTTTGCTATGAATCAATATATCATCGAAGAAAACTAATACAAACTTCCTCAATAATAGCTTAAAGATGCAATTCTTCAAATTTTAAAATGAAAAATAAGCATTAGTAAGGAAAAATGACATCAATAGAAATTCATAACAACCCTCATGAGTCTTAAATGTTATCTCGGTAATATCGTCTTCCTTAATTCTAATTTGGAGATAACTTGATCTAAGATCAAGTTTTAGGAAAAAATATAGCTCCATTTAGTTCATCTAGTAATCATCAAAGAATGGAATACAAAACTTATCTTTGATGATGTTCTTGTTTAATTATTTATGGTTTGGACACATGCACTACATTTCATCATTCTTATGTACCATCACCACTAGAGAGGATTAAGCACTTTGCCTATACCTAATAACTTGCCTCAAGCATTTCCTTATCCATCTTCTTTATCTCTTTTTTATACATAGGGGTACCTATAGGGGCTAATATTGGGTGGTTGGTTCCCTAGTATTAGTTGAATGGTATGACCATGATCACTTTGGGCATCTCACCAAAGACTATTGAGTGACTATTTGTAATGGATTGTAGATCTAGCTATGTAGGAACATTTGAGTAATAGGTTGCTTGAAAATAATTAAGCCACACACCCATTGGGCCTTTGTTGAGAATATTTCACATTTGATGATAGTTTACCATCTATGAGACTTTTTACATAACCTCTTAGTTTGACTATCCTTCCCTCCAGGAACTAACTTGAATAGTTTTTGGAATTTCATCTTAATTTTATCTAATGTAGTAAGCCACTATACTCTCAACATGATATTTGTTGTACCTATTGGAATATAAAACATTAAGCAATGAATTTCTCTAAAATATAGATATATGAAATAATTCAAATAAGGAACTAACTTCTTATTGATGAAGTTGAGAAAATAAGACAGGCTGGAATTTTGTTGTCCTTGTTAAATGGTTGTTCGCTTCCATGCATACTTTATGCTTGAATAAATTAAGGAGATAGTGTTACCTTGTCTTTCCTTAAGTCACTTGAACTAGTAACCTTAGGGAAAAGGTTTAAATCTAGCACTATAATCTACAAGTTAAACCTAATAAAAGTAATGATATAAGTGTAGGCGACTAGTCAAATACTAAATGATGGAGTTTCACTAAATCATCATTTCTACCATAGCCTATGGCTCACCTCTCATAATCCCATTGGTATTCTTGTACTAAAAGGAGGGATATCATATCCTTAGTCCTTGAAATTATGTCACTACCTTCACATCATGTTGACTATGTATATACCTATGATGACTAAACATGGTGAACAACAAGATCAACTTGAAAATATAAGGTTTGGATAACTTTGGTTCATGCCACCATGTGCCTAGAAGGCTTGATTACAATATATCTCCAGTTTCCCCGATCAAATCTCAATTCAATTTAGAATGCCCACCATGTTCAATCAATTGTAGCTAGAACTCCAGTTAAATTTGAGGTATAAATGACCTCAATTTTTAACTTCCAGTGCACCAAAGCAGTTAGTAGGTTTTCATTGGATTGTGATAATGATTGATGCCTAGAGCTACTACTATATCTTAGGGATTAGTTGTTATTCACCTATATCATAGAGGTGAAATATTTTTAGGGGTTATATTATATTTGATATTGGAGCAGTTAAGTTGGTTGTTATCCCCTACCATGCAAGTAATGGAAACCAAAGTTGACTATTGCATTGAGAGGTTAGCAAGTAATCACCTATAGCACAAAGGTGATTGATGCAGGTGCTACCAATATTGTTAAGGGGTTAGTTGACAATATTGCCAAGGCCACGAGGTGATATATGTTAGATGTTACTCCTTCCTGGGTGGATAGGTGACTTGTCAATGGCCTTGGGGCAATTGAATCCAATGATCTAGAAAGGTTCATTGCTTATGGAAATATCCCTTGTGCCTATATGACCATTTGGAATGGAGGATGGACACTCAATGTAGTATGGAATGCACCTTAGTCCTCTTTATAGTTGTTTGATTGCATGCTTAACCTTGTTGGGATGAGGGTGGACCCCTAATTTAGTATAGGATACACTAAAGTCATCTGCTGACCATTCCCTTGAAAAACCTAGTCTTCACCCCTCATTAAGCCCTTGACCTTGACCCTATCACTACAAGATTATTCTTTGGGATAGCTTGCTAAGTCCACTTGGTTGGGGTAGATGAAGTAGTGGTCCACTTGATGGTTTTCATTGCACCCTTGAGTGAAGTCAACAAGAACCTAACAAACCAAATTGCTACACATAAGTAGTCCAACTCTTATTCTTCATTAGATACTCATAAATTATTAGCATTGCACTTTGAATTTTTTTATTGTACATTATGGTATAAATTGAATAAGGTCACATTCATATTCATGCTATTGATAAAAAATGGTTTATGAAAAAAAATGCCCCATAGCTAGGTTAAATACACCTACAACTATCATCTTTGTAAGAGAGTGGTTAAATTATTTTAACGTCTTCATTCAATCATTATGTGGTAGAGAAATGACAAGGACATATCATAAGGCATTTCTTGTGTTGATTATTCCATAGTCAACTATTAATTCATAAAACTAATCTAAGATGACAATTAGTGATAATTAGGAAATTTTCTTGGTTGTTCACTCAAATTTTCTAGTTTGTGGATGCTTAGGTATACTTTTTCATCTAAGACTCGTATTGTACAATAATTTAAAGTAAAAAAAAAAAAACGAAACCCAATAACATAAATGGTTAAAGAAATAGAGTTGTTGGAAATTATTTTAGTGAATTGTAATGATAACATAATTTAGCATATTGAATAACTTATAAATTAATAAATAAGGCAAAATATGTTGAAAATAAGAAATTGTAAACTGATGGATGGTTTGGTAATTCTTGCTTAACATAAATATGAAATTACACTACTATTGTTTCTCAATAGGCATCACATTTGTTTTTACAAGGAATTTAATTCTAATTGTTCTATCACTTCAGGATAAAATTCATTGCCCTCAATTCCCATCCTATAAACAACCCACTTAATAAATCACATACATATTGTACCATTTCCAATATAAACAAAAAACTATGCCAAACTATTAACAAAATTTTGCTCTAATAAAAAAATTGTCAACATACCCATTGAGTCTATGGATCCAATTGCTAGAATAAAAATTATTATATTAATTGAGTTTCAAAAATTTATATTTCTAGTGTTGGATAAACAAAATAACAATGTAAATGTAAAAAACATATCTTACTTCTTTTAATTAAGGGTAAATAGGTTTTAACATGATCCTAAAATCCATTTACAAAAATGCATCAGTAGAACAATAGTTGACTAACAACAAAATAGCAGAGACAAAAGAAAATTCAATAGATACCAAGTCATTTTACAAAATAATTGCAACTAAGCTACCTTTGAATACCAACTCAATCTTACACTATGTTTGACCCTTTCCTCGCAATCTCCACCTCTTTAACCCAATGATGGGATAATGAAGTAGAATTACAAAGACCTCTCTTATTTGAACAATCATCCAAGACAAACCATTATTTAGTTTCTTTGAGCATGGAGAAAAGAGAGAATCCTCCATCGACACCTCAACCAAAGACACCTCATGCCAATTGGAGGTGTTGCACACATCTTAAAATCCATAGATAACTCAAGAGCAAGTCTCCCCCAACAGCCCTCTTCAAGGGAAATGGGTACCGATGCAAGAGAAGTTTGAGCTAGTTTAGAGTGTGAAGTCTTAACCAACTACACAACTTGAACTACACCCACCCTAGGGGCTTCCACCTCAAGAGATGCTAATAAGGTCATAATGAGGTCCACTAATAGGGGAGCAATCTCACCCTCTAGAGAGTTTGAACCAATATAAACATCCACAATCAAATGATCAAGGAGGGCATTCCTCCACCAAGTAGCAGAGCTCACATTCTTATGGTGAGACCATGAGCATTCAGAAACAAGATGTCCTATAGAAAGGCATCCTCTACCATAAAATGGAAGGATCTCATAATCAAGTGATTGAATACAATGTTTGTCCTCAACCATTAACACAACATCCCCATGAAGCACCTTAGAAATGTTTTTTTCAACCAAAATATAGGCAAAGGTAGTGTGACAAATGTTAGAAGTGGTAGAATCCACCTTCAAAAAATGACTATTAGCATTGACAATATCCTCATTGTGAGAAACTTCACAAAATTGGAGAGTGAGATTAAGCATCTACACCCAAATTGGCAAAACATTGAGAGGTTCAATCATAGGGTTGGAAAAAGTGAACCATGATTTTAAAGAGAGGGAATGCTTGCCTCAAAACCGCCCATGACCATTCAACACCAATTCCATGTCCTTCGATGTTTTAAACCCCACAATAAAGAAACTCATGACATTAGGAAAAATCTCAATTGCACAATTAATGAAAGGCCTCCAAGATTTCAAAACCCACTTATGTAGGTCTAGGAGAGGATCACAAATGGTTAAACTTGCAAATTAGATTACAATTGGCATAATCAACTTCATTATCCAACACATCTTTCTCACATATCACAATCAGGGGAACAATGAGCAAGGAAAGGGCTAAACAAACCCACACCGAGGAAGGCTTAACTAGAACCCCCTCCCAAGCCATAGTAGCAAAGGAAAGGCTCCCACTTGCACCCACAACCCGCACAAAACAAGGAGGAGAAGAAGCAACTTTGATTTGTCCATTTATGCGACCCCCAAACACTGAAGGATCCATGACCCCAACAAACAAAGAAGAAGTTTGTCACAAGTCACACCCACACCAAAAACCTACATAGGAAATAACAAGTAGGCACCAAGGGCAACAACAATAGCAAAACATCACCAATGGGTGGGAGAGCCACTCATTTTTTCTAAAATCATATTTTGTTTTATGTAGTTTCACTTTAATATACTTCTAATAATTTGAAGTTGATGAAAAGGAATGACAAGATAAATTTTATTCTAAAAATTGAGCATTATAAATATTGAAAATTTATCAAAAAATCACATGAAAGTTATCTTATCAAGTTTTATAGGAAATTTTCAATTTATAATTTAATCACTTTAGCTATCGTACAATAGGCCCCCTAACCTCACATGCTTGCAATGAGTTATCAAAGCAAGGTGTTCTTATCCACATCTTACATTCATAATTCATTTTGGTGATAGATCAATCATTGCAAACCAAACCTTCAATTCTTATTTCTCTCTTTTTAAAAGTGTCTTCTTTTTTTTTTTCTCAAATCCCATATATAGTCAATAATTCACAATCAACATTCATTTGCATCTTACGTCCTATTTTATTCTAGTGATGGATCAAGAACTATAAACTAAAGCTTTGATTCTTATTTCTCTTTTTAGTAGTATTTGTCCTACCATTTTTCTCAAATACCATATATAGTCAAGAAATTTGCAATCATCTCCAATTTATCTGCATCTTATGTTCATAATTCATTGTGGTGATGGATTAAGAATTGTAAACTATATCTTTGATTCTCATTACTCTATTTTTAATAATTTTTTTCCTACTTTTTTCCCTCAAATATAGCATGTAGTGAAGAAATTCACAAACATCATCTCCCATAGAATAATTATATAGAACTAAGCTGCCTATTGACATTGATCAAAGGAATTATAAGATGCAAACACAACATATTTTATGCTATTCGAAACCATATAAGAAAGCACATTTGAGTCAAGAAAGCACAAATAACAAAATAAAACCCATGTAAAACTATGTCTTGCAAGCAACAAATGGGCCATAAGGTTTGAGGCATTAACTCTTTAACTTTTCTTGGTAAAATGTTGCCCCTCTTTTCAATCCCTTCACCAAGGGTTATCGTTAACATAGTTTCAAACTTTTACCAATGAATTGTAAACATTTTTTATAATAATCACCATAGTTCCACAAAGTTGTGGGTATGGGGGATGGGGGGATGCCATGGACGAGTTTCAAGGAAAAAAGGATCATGGACCCAAATTCGGGGATGAAGGTGCAAATATAATATAGTACTTAGAAAATTAGTTATAAAAATTGTATAAGAAATAGCAATTGAAATTATAAACTATTAAACACAATGCATTCAAAATGCAAAATATCAATATATTATTATATTTTTTGATAAAGGGTATATGAGAGGTTTTTGGAAGAGCCTCAACCCTATTACAAGCAAGCAAAAACAACAAAATTACAACCCAAATACAACAAAACAATACAAAATCAACAAAAACAAGGTCCAAGCTTTAGTATCAAACCCACATGGAGCAAAATCAAACCAAAAGAAAATCACAAGTAGAACAAACCCCAAGGAAATCAAGGTCGATTAGTGGCTGAAACTCTAATCATCATTCCCAAAGGTCATGAAAAAATCTTCATTATTGGAACTACTTGACCCATCTAGCTCAAGGTCCTCCAAATGGACACCAATCTATGTTGGCTACTTTGAATGTACATCCAATCATAATGTTGAACTCTCCTTATACATAAGCAAGTTGCAATCCATTAGATGTAAGGTGTTATATATAGCTACAAGCTTCTCCACTCTTTTAGAGGTAAACCTACTCCTCTTGATAGAGTAGATGAAGCTATATGTAAACCAATTACTTTCAACAAGAGAAATAGAAACTTGAGATGAGAGTTGAATGGCTATTGTAGTTGTTAGTAAATGAGGCCCATGCTTTGTCTATCATAATATTGGGTTCTCTTATGTCATTGTCTCCCTATCCAACTTTGCCTTTGCAAGTTATCCCTTAAACATGGCAAATCTGGCCCACTCATGACAAATGATGGTGGCTTCGTCAACATTGTACATCTTTTGAACTGTCTTCATGAAGTCTCTCTTCACCTTAACATCTACCGTAGGGACACCTTTGTAAGCCTTTGCACATACCACTTCAAGCTCAATGCATAGGAAACCATATGCAAAGGAGTTTTGAGCTTCTCCCATCTAAATTGAATGATAGGTTGAATATATTCATTAGAGCACTATAAGGGGAGGTATTTCACTTGTATAGTGACCTTCATTTGGCCAAGCATGCAATCAATGCACTCATACACCTCTCCAATATTTGGAACATTAGAGTCTCCATATCTAATCACCATGAAAACTAGAGATATGATGAAGACAACGTAGTTGGCATCATCCCAAAAATTATTGCTCTTTACCACTTCTTTCATCATCTTTCTATTCTATAACTTGAAATCAAGGCACTAGTTCCACTCGTGTAATGACCATTAATTGCAACAACTCTTGCAAGTCAAACATCCTCCCCAAGAGAATAAAATATGAGGAATATATGATCTCTACAAGTTTCAAAAATTCCTTTTTGGGGAAGGTATGGAATAATGTGTGATGTCTGGTGATTGTAGACAAATATCTACATATCTCTTGCATAAAAAAACTATCAATTTGATCAAGGCTATTTTCTCCATGTCCTTGAGTGCATTGTCCATGGCATGCACGCATGTAGCACATCATATATGTTTGTGGGCCACTTCAACTAACTTCCTCGCAACTCTACACATATAGGATACATCTATTACAACCTCCATCACATTCTTAGGGCCAACCTCCTTAATAGCATGTTGAGGATATAAAACTAAAACTCCAAATCCTTATGATGCCTTGAACAATCAACAACCCAAAGGAAGTAAGGAACCTTTGTACATGTAGCATGATATTGATGAGTGTATGGTGCCTTATATTCATCCACGCATCCATGATAATGTTACATCCACTTGTGACCTATGTACCATTCATTTTCTCAATAAGAAAGTTCATCTTAGAATAGTCCATATCCAAGATTATGGTCATTAGTTTCATCTCCCATTATGGCACATATGAAGGTCATATTATAACCTTGGTCATAGCTTGATTATAATAAAGAGAGCAAACAAGATGGAATGGAATTTTGTTAGCAATGAAGAATTTTCCAATGGCATTATCTACCTCATCTCTTATCTATACATTAAACAAATCTACTACTGGGTTGCAAAACTTTATAGTCATACATTTTCCCTTAGACTTTATTGTATTATAGGGGAAAAGAGGAACTTGTCACTATGGAGAAGTGTCTTCAACCCTAATTGCAATTGTAGCAAGTGGTGTGTCCTGCTCGTTGCTGCCACTAAACAATCTTTGCACATCTATCATTTGTTTGATTGACAATTTTCCATATAGCCAATTCCTCTACCTAGGATGTGAAATAAATGCACATTGACTCTAATAATGTCACCTTGGAATTCAAGACTACAAAAAGGACATTTTCATAGCCAAGTTATGCTATAACTACAAGAATTGTTTAATTGTATATTGGAAACAAATTGTTTTGATAAGGCCTACTTACTTAATAAACCTTGGCAAAATCTTCCAAAAACTTGAAAGAGCAATTGAAATGAGAATTCCAAAGAGAACTTGTTGACTCACCTTCACCCTCCTCCCACATCTTATTATGATTCTTAGATTCAATTGCAATGTTTGGATTTCCAATTTCCTCAACACCTCTTATGTTTGAGAACTCATAATGACAATTAAAAAAAAAGGAAATTTACAATTTAAATTTACTATATATACATAATGCAAAGGTTCAAGACAAAAGAAATTTCCTTTTTCTTTTCTTACTTTAAATAATACAAAGTGTAGAAGCAAATGATACACAAAAATTGGAATCCTTGTTTTTTAAACCTTACTAGTGACATTTAAAAATTAATTTTTGATTTAACAATGCAATGCCTAAAGCTTTAAAATTAAAAGAGAGATTTCAATTTTCATTTTAATTATTTTTCCCTTACTTTAGATCACACAAGGCACAAAAGCAAAGAATACACAAAAATAAAAAAATCAACTGTATCATTATGTGAATAAATATTTTTTAAAATTAAATTTAAAATCTTCAAACACTAAATAGTTAAAACAATGTTTAAATACTCAAACAAATGTTATAAAACCCTAAATAGTAAAAACAAGAGTTACAAAACCCTAAAAACAACATTTAATAATTTATAAACCCTATGAATAATAATTTGCATATATAGACATTGGATATTAAATTTGACAAGAAGAAAAACATTTAATATTACCATTTAACAATGAAAATGCAAAAAATAATTGTTAATGATGAATCATTGAAAACTTAATACAAAAAATAGGAATGAATGAGTGAATGAATTTGTGAAGTCTTACCTTTAAGGCTTGATGAATGCTTTGAATGGTTGATTGATGAAAATGATTGTTAGTTTTCATTTCCCTCTACCTCTTGCTAAATGCAATGACATACTATTGGTGATTTGAATTGAGGGTGGTTATGTATATATATAGTTTTTTTAGGGTTTGGGGTGTGGGTAAGACCCATTAATACTCTAGGATTAGTAAATTTATTATTTTTAAGAATAGATTAACTTTATTGCTGCCCAAACCTTGGGGCCTTTCGGCCCCAAGACAATTGAGGGACTTTTAAAAGTTCCTAGGCCGTCTCAAGGACATCATGACATCCCTTAATGTCTCCAACAAGGGCTGAAGGAGGCCAGTCTCAAAGATGTCCCCTGCTTTGTTGGTGGCAGTGGGTGGATGGCAAAGAGATGTCCCTATCCCCATCCCCTTTCCCAATTCTCTAAAACAACATGCACTTGGTAATTACTCAAATTAACTCTTAAAACATGTATTTTGCAGATTTGAACTTGGTTCTTTCCTACAAAAGCTCACTGATTTGCCACTTGAGCTCATCCCAGTTGACAAATTGAGGTAAACTTGACCAACTAGATGTATTATCATCCTAGTTTCTTTGTAGACCATTTTCAATCAATCAATTTTGGAAAGAAAGCATTACTTGAGGCAAAAACTATATCATATTCATAAACAAATCGCCATCACATCAAAAAGTACTTAGAACACACCTAAAATTGCCCCAATGTTTGGTGGTAGCATATGACAAAACTACTTCTAATTGCTCTTGTAAAGGTTGCCGGCAGATAACAAGTTTGTGAATCTAATTTAATTTCTAAATTAAACGCATATGTAAGAAAGACTATCTTACTCTGGAAATTCCAAATTGCGAGATTTCTACAAAATAGGCAGAAATACTGAATCATATTCAGTGGTTTAATGTAATCTAGAATGTATTATTTCAAGTTTTGAACAATGCCAAAAATATTCAATTCCAAGTTATAGGTGCCATATATCTTATGAGTAAACTTCAAAGAACCAATCATTTGAGAAAGCATTAATTAGATGAGTAGATATTAAATTGCAAATTTCTAATGTCTTCTCAAAGTGTACAAATTAAGCTTGCCAATTACTCCCTGCCCAGAAATGGTCTGAGTTGTTTAGATTATTAAATCATTTCATTCATGCAATTTAGAGGATAACATGTAAGCATTTCATGTCTTGAACTATGATAATCAATAAACTAGACTACCATGTGTTGATGTTGTAGCCGCGGGCTTCATACTTCCAACGATTTAATTAATAAGCAATAAATTAAATATAGCCGTTGACTATTTATTTACTGGAGCCAATTTATGAAGAGACTTCCATTCACATTTGTAATTTATATTTTATTAATGAGGCCGACTTCATCTAAAAGTTCGCCACCTTTTGTGTAAGTCACATCCACTCATTTGAGGCCGACCTTTCATCCATGAAGGGGCGTGTTGTTTGGCTATCACCACATCAAATTGTATATAAGGCAGGTGTTGTTCTCTTTTATTACCATTTAATTTAATTCATTCAAGTCAAGTGCAAATTATCTACAACAGGAGATCGATATTATTCTTCAAGGAGATCAACATTATTATTCAAGGAGTTCGATCTTATTCCTTTGATATTGCATCAAGTGTGGTGCTGCTAGTTCAGCCTTGTGATTGGCCTCATTTTAAAGTGAATTGTTGTTCATTATTCAATATATAAGTGATATATTGTTACTGGATTTTTCTCCCTCAAGTTGGAGGGTTTTCCCAGGGTATATGCTGTGCCAAATTGTTTGAAATTGTTCTATTTCTGCTTATTTAAATTCTAATCCTAAAACTAACATGGTATCAGAACGGGTTTAAGCAAGATCATGATCAGATTTGTATAAGCAGTGTGATCTTCCTCTCTTATTCTCATCTTAGTGTGTCTATCTTATCTACGAAATCTACGAAAATGGTGAATAGTCTTAAGGTTGAAGATAGACTCGATGGTGCCTCTAACTTCACCTCTTGGAAGTTTAGAGTTCTTATTGCATTGGAAGAAAATGATATTCTTGAGTTCATGGAGAGCGAGGTACCTGAACCTTCCGATGAGATTGAGAAGACACAATGGAGGAAGAATGGCACAAAGGCCAAGAAGATATTGATTGATTCTGTGAAGGATCACCTTGTGGCTATTATCTCCAAGTTGAAGACAACTAGAGAGATGTTCAAGACTTTGGAGGGATTATATGAGATCAATAACACCAGTAGAGCTCTTGCATTGAGGCAACAACTTCATCACATCAAGATGGCAAAAGGACATTCAATCATCTCTTTCTTTATGAAGATCACTGAGTTGAAGGATCAACTCTATGCCATTGGAGACATAATTGAAGATCGAGAATTAGTCATGTTGGCACTTAACGATCTTCCTCAATCTTGGGAGCCATTTATCCAAGGTATCAGTGGAAGATCGAAGCTACCAAAGTTTGATCGCCTTAGAGCAAATTGCATTCAAGAGGAATCAAGATTGGCAACAAGAGGTAATGGTCGAAGCTCTCACAATGAAGACAATCATGTTCTTGCTGCTCAAACTTCAAAGAGGAAAGGAAGAGAAGGGGGAAAAGGTAACTTCAAGAGGAATAGAGACATGAAATCAAATGTTGCTCCTGAATCAAAGAAGGAGAAGGATCTCTCCCATATTCAGTGCTTCAGATGTGACAAGTATGGTCACTATGCTAGAGATTGTGCAACAAGATCAAAGCAACATGCTTCCACTGCAGATGTGGATGATGTTTCTCCTCAGAAGGAATCAAGAGATAACTCAAGTGGATTTCTATTTATCTCTGCCCTATCAAGCAATGTTCCCACAAATAGTAGCACATGGTTGATTGATAGTGGCGCTTCTTGGCATATTACAGGGTATAGAGAACATCTTTCAGATTTGGAGAGAGAAACCAACATTCAAGTAATAATTGGAGATGATGTGTGCTATTCAGTGAAAGGTGTTGGAGCCACCTCTCTTCACCTAGATTCTGGCATCCCTCTTCATTTGAGTGATGTCTTGTTCGTACCAGGTATCAAGAGGAACCTTGTATCAATATTGGCTTTGGAGGACAAAGGATATCAAGTTGCATTTTCTGAGGGAAAAGTTCTTGCTTGGCCGAAGAACTCTAGCATCAAGACAACCCGAGTGATTGGTGTTCAACAAGAGAGTCTATATAGACTTTCCACTCGTCCAATTCAAGCATTGCTGCATGATTCCACCAATTCAAGCGAGCTTTAGCATGGGAGGCTTGCTCACCTTCACTTCAGAGCTCTTCCATCCATGGAGAAGATGGTTATTGGCCTTCTGAAACTCAATCAGGAACATGATGGTACTTGCAGAGGATGTGCATTGGGTAAGAATACTAAGGGTCCTTTTCATAGTAGTGAAAGTAGATCAAAATGTATTCTAGATCTTGTTCATTCTGATTTGTGTGGTCCAATGTCTGTTGCATCCTTGAGTGGTTTTTGGTATTATGTAATTTTCATTGATGACTACTCTAGAAAGACTTGGATTTATTTCTTGAAGTCTAAGGAATATGAAGAAGTACTTGCGAAATTCAGCGAATTTAAGGCTCAAGTAGAGAATTTGTCCAAAAAGATAATCAAAGTTTTGAGATCTGATAACGGAGGAGAATACACCTCTGGAGGCTTCCGTAACTTTTGTATTGAAGCAAGGATTAAGAGTGAGTTTTGTTGATGTTATAAGCAACGACGGGTTGCTTCTTCCAACGATTTCCTTCATTGCAATAAATTAAATTATGGCCCCAGGCTATTTAATTTATGAAGACTTCAAGAGGCACATCGATTGAAAAGATACATCTATTTGTTAAGCAAACAAATTATAATGAAGAGGTGCGATTTTTCTTAAGGCCGACCTTGATTCAAGAGGCACAAATTTCAAGGGAGATGTCTTCTTGTTGAGATGCAATGTTGGCCGACATGATGGTTTGTAAAGTCGCATCCTCTCCTCAAGATTGTATAAATATTCAATGGCATTCTCATTGTTCATCATTCAAGTTAAGTTCAATATCATTCATTGAAGTGCGAGTTCTCTATAAGGCAGTTCGAGTTAATCATTGAGAGGAGATCGACATATTGTTGGCTCAGATTATCATTAGACTATCTCAATCTGTTGTATCAGATTGAAGTGCTTGTATTTGGCCTTCATATCAGCCTCTTGTAAAGGGGACTTTCATTGTTGATATTCAATATATAAGTGATATATTGTTGCTGGGTTTTTCTCCCTCCAGTGGAGGGTTTTCCCAGGGTATCTGTTGTGTTATTGTGTCTGATTTTGAATTAATTTTTTGTGCATTACATCTGATCATAAAACTAGCAAGTTTTGTGTTCCTTACAATCCACAGCAAAACAGAGTTGAAGAAAGGAAGAATAGATCTATAGTTGAGGTAGCCAAAGCTATGATCCATGATCAAGACTTGCAAACCTTCCTTTGGGCAGAAGCATCTAGAACTGTAGTGTATGTTCAGAATCAGAGCCCTCATCGTATTCTGGATAATATGACTCTTGAAAAAGCCTTCACAGGTGTGAAGTCGGAGGTTAGTCACTTGAGAATCTTTGGTTGTCCTGTTTATATTCATGTGCCTAAGGATAAGAGAACTAAGTTAGAACCATCTATCAAGAAAGGAATATTTGTGGGTTACAATGAATCCTCAAAAGCCTACATGATTACATTCCAGGACAGAAACAGATAGAGATCAACAAAGATGTCTCTTTTGAAGATGTTGCATTCAAAAGATCTAAAGGTTCATACAGGGAGATAGATAATGAAGACTAGGAGACTCCTCAGGACATGGATGTTGATCATACTCCTGAGATTCAGAGGGAGCCTACTGAACCAGAAGAGGATATTGATCTAGTTGAGCCTTTGGAACCAATTGATGGGCCAAGAGATATTGTCATAGGTCGAAAGAGACCTCTATGGGCTAGGCAAACGGTGCAGGAGGCAGAAAAGTTTGTAGCTCCTAGAGGCACATTTAGAGAAAGCAAAAGACCACAGAAGTTTCCAGGCTATGTAGCATTAATGAGTCATATCATTGAGTCTGAACCTTCTAGTGTTGAGGAAGCACCAAGTTAGCAAGTATGGAGAGATGCTATGGCTGAAGAATATCAATCTATCATCAAGAATGATGTTTTGGATATTGTATCGAGACCTGAAGGGAAATCAGTTGTATCTTCTAAATGGCTTTTCAAGATCAAGCATGCAACTGATGGAAGCATTGAGAAGTACAAAGCTAGATTTGTGGCTAGAGGATTCTCTCAGAAAGAGGGAATAGATTATGAAGAAACCTTTGCTCCGATTGCTTGTTATACATCCATCAGGACCATTATTGCTATTGCAGCAGCAAAGGGATGGAAACTACATCAGATAGACATGAAGACTGCATTCCTTAATGGTGTAATTCAAGAAGTATACATTGAGCAACCTGATGGCTTTGTGATTCATGGGAAGGAGTCTCATGTTTGTAAATTGAAGAAGGCTTTGTATGGCCTTAAGCAGGCTCCTCGTGCTTGGTATGAGAGGATTGATCGAAACTTGTTGAGCTTGGATTTCTCCAAGAATGATGTTGATTCAAATCTTTACTTCAAGGTAGTTGATGGTGAGGCCTTAATCTTGGTTCTTTATGTTGATGATCTATTTCTTACTGGAGCAGAATATCTCATTATCAAATGCAAGGAGTTAGCTTCTAAATCTAAGATGAAAGATCTAGGATTTATGCATTACTTTCTAGGATTAGAAGTATGGCAGAGACCCAATGAGATTATTCTAAGTCAAGGGAAATATACTATAGATATCTTGAAGAGATTTGGGATGATGGATTGTAAATCTATGTCTACACCGATGGAAACCAATTTGAAGAAGTTAAGTGAGTCTGCAACTAGTTAAGATCTGGTAGATCCTACTATGTACAGGTAGTTGATTGGATCGTTGATGTATCTAGTCAATACTAGACCAGATATTTGCTATACAGTGAGTGCACTCAGTCAGTTCATGTGTGAACCAAGGCAAATTCATCTAGTTGCAGCTAAGCATATCTTGAGATACTTGCATGGCACAGTTGGATATGGCTTGAAATATACTTCCAATGTAGACCTAAAGCTGCAAGGATATTCTGATTCTAATTAGACCGGGAATGTAGCTGATCGAAAGAGCACCTCTGGATGTTGCTTTAGTTTGGGGTCTGCGATGATTTCTTGGTGTAGCAGGAAGCAGTCTTCAGTGGCACTAAGCACTGCAGAGGCCGAGTATATTGCAGCATGCGTAGCAACTCGAGAAGCAGTGTGGCTTCGAAAGCTCCTTGCAGGATTGTTTGGACAATCATTGGAGCCAACTATTATTCATTGTGACAATCAAAGCTGTGTGAAGCTATCTGTCAATCCAGTGTTTCATGACATAACAAAACATGTTGAGATCAAATACCATTACATTGGAGATATGGTATTGAGGAAAGCTATTCAGTTGAGATATATTTGCACTAATGATCAGACGGCTGATATTCTCACCAAGCCTCTCTCTAGAGTGAAGTTTGTGCATTTTCGAGACAAGCTTGGAGTTGTGGAGAATGAAGCCCTTGTTGAAAGGGAGACTCAACATTAGTGATCTTTTGTGATTTGCTATAACGCATCTTTCTTTGTGATAGAGAAATTTGAGGCGAAAGCCCTTGTTAATGCATCTTTCTCTGTGATGGAGAAATTTGAGTTGAAAGCCCTTGTTTCCACCCTCTGGGAGTAGCCATGGTAGATGTCATGTTGAGAGACTCCATGACAACATCACGTTGAGAGACTCCGTGATGAATGCTTTGTACTTGTGTTTATCCACCCTCTGGGAGTAGCCATTGTGGACGTCATGTTGAGAGACTCCGTGACGAAATCACGTTGAGAGACTCTGTGATGGGCACTTGTACACATGTTTCTTTCCACACAAGGGAGTAGCCATGGTGGATGTCATGTTGAGTGACTCCATGACAATATCACGTTGAGTGACTCCATGATGAGCTCTTTGCCACAAATGGGTGTAGCCATTGTGGATGTCATGTTGAGAGACTCCATGACATGGATATCTGGAAGTACTCCTCCCTAGCTAAGAGGGAGTGTTGATGTTGTAGCTGTGGGCTTCATACTTCCAGCGATTTAATCAATAAGCAATAAATTAAATATAGTTGTTGGCTATTTATTTATTGGAGCTGATTTATGAAGAGACACTTCCATTCACATTTGTAATTTATATTTTATTAATGAGGCCGACTTCATCTAAAAGTTCGCCACCTTTTGTGTAAGTCATATCCACTCATTTGAGGCCGACCTTTCATCCATGAAGGGACGTGTTGTTTGGCTATCACCACATCGAATTGTATATAAGGGAGGCGCTGTTCTCTTTTATTACCATTCAATTTAATTCATTCAAGTCAAGTGCAAATTATCTACAGCAGGAGTTTGATATTGCAGATTGATATTATTCTTCAAGGAGATCGACATTATTATTCAAGGAGTTCGATCTTATTCCTTTGATATTGCATCAAGTGTGGTGCTGCTAGTTCGGCCTTCTGATTGGCCTCATTGTAAAGCGAATTGCTGTTCATTATTCAATATATAAGTGATATATTGTTGCTGGGTTTTTCTCCCTCAAGTTGGAGGGTTTTCCCAAGGTATATGCTGTGTCAAATTGTTTGAAATTGTTCTATTTCTGCTTATGTAAATTCTGATCCTAAAACTAACACCATGAATGTCCCAAGGCACCGTAAGGACATTGAGATTCAATTGTCCATGAAAAGAGGAAAAATTTTGCATACTGAAAGATTGACTACACAGTTGCAAACTGAATGGCAATTTGATTTCCATAGAAGAATTTTTTTGTAAGAAACATACATATCTGAAACTTTGATATTACTATCGCACTGAAATAGCTAGTTCACGGGCTATACTTTGACAAATTTTCCTGAGAATGTCCTAACTTTTTGAGTGTGGTACTTCTTTAGAAGGAAATAAAAAGCTATCCCGGAAAGAAAACATTTTAAGCATTGACAAAATGACTTTCAAGGATGTATCTTGATTTCAAAAATTAGTCCCCTGTAGATGTAGAAGCCTTAGGAGCCATATATGGAGAACATACTATAAAGCAAAAAATAAGAATAGAAGGTTTGCACTAATAGATTAGAAAGAGGATGATGATTAGGATAGTTGTGCTTGCTCAGAATTGGAAGTATTGATGCTTGTGACTCTGGGCTCTACTCTAGATTCAGAATTTCTTAGCTGTGAAAAAGGTTTTTTCAAGAACCGCCACTTTTGAGGCTTGTTCGATCCCAAAAGCTTCTGCTGCTGCTGCTTACGGAATATTCTGTTAGCACGCCATTTACCACCTCGCCAACCAAGCCCATACCTGTCATGTAACAAACATGACGAAAATTCATTTATTTCCATTCCACAACAGCAGATCAAAAATGACAAGACACACTTGAATATAATAAATCAGAAAAATGGCAATCTAATAGTATATAGGCAGACAAGTGCTTGTCAGCTACAGTAGCAGAAGCACCAACCAAATTAAAAATAAGTTTGAGAAAAAAAAGGGCCAACATAGAATATGATTGTTTTGAATTTCCAATCAGATTATTTGTATATCTTTATTTTATACCTGTACCATCACAAAGGATTATCCTGTAGGCTAACACCCTGCAAGTAATCTTTTCATATTATTTGTTAAGTAGAATTCTTATCACATGAAAATCATTTGAAACAGGTTTTAATGCACACTGCAATTAATACAAAATGTATTATAAAATCAAAAGTTAAAGTAGGGTTGATTTAGAAAACAAATTTATCAGACCAGCAATTCAAAAGAAAACAAGAAAGGTGAATTATTTAAACAATGCTTTTGTTTATGAGTAGGAGGTATTTTTTGCAGCATATCAAATTATGATGTTTTTTAGGATTCAACTATATACTTTTTGAGTCAAACTCGTCAATCCATATTTGATGAGTAGTAGTTCATATGAATCCAACTCTCGTGGTCCACTTAGCATTCATTGCATCTAGGTGATATTCATAGAGGAGAAGCATCCATACTTCCCAAGAGGTCACCCATCCCAATACTACTACTTAAGCACACTTAACCATGGAGTTTTCCCCAAGGGGTAGCAAGATAAGTGGGCTTGATCTAGGGGGAAACTCCACGGTTAAGTGTGTTTGAGTCGTCCCAATATTTCACCCCTGTGAGCATCACCTAGATGTAATGAGTTGTAAGTGGGTCATTTATGGTCTATAGAGGCGTGTTCATATTAACCATTACTCATGAAATATACATCAATGAGATTGACTCAAAAAGTATGCAATTGAATCCTAAAAATTTATGAGAATCAATTATATTAAATGTATTAAGAAATATTCATTTTGGGGAGATAAAGGAATGCAAAATATATTGATAATGAAGAGAGAATTACATCTAGCTTATATGAACAAAATCCAGTGTTGCTGGGAGATGCGTCTCCTGCCCCCTGAGACGCGTCTCGGAGCATAGTACGCATATCCGGTACCGGAGACATCCCTGGAAACGCCTCCAGCAGTTTGGAAACTTGGCGTGCCATCTCCTGAGCCTCCCGACGTCTCCCAGCAGAAAATTTGGCATCTCCCATAAAACTTAAAAGCATAAAAAACTTATAACGTGAGAACATAGAGTTTTGTCACTCTTTGACACAATGACATTTGTGTATTTAAACTTTAAAGTTAATGTTCATTATTAAACTTTACTACTGCTCTTGTTTTGAAAGTTTAATGTCATGATATATTCTATAAATTATTGATTTATTAATTTTAATTTTTTATTTATATTAAAACAAGATGGCGTCTCCAAGTACCCCCGTCTCCTATTTTCAAAAAAAGTCATACTGGTACCAGTACCAGTCTCCTGGCAACCTTGACAAAATCATAAGCTAGCACGTCACCTATAAAACTGATCTAATAATTCCAGCAGGAGATAAAATTCCCCTTTTGCCCAACCCAACTATTTAACCATATAGCTCAAAGGACACTAAAATAGGACCTAGCACTTGCATAAAACATAGACCTGAAAAATATACATATCCAAGTAATAGTAGCTTGCACATAGCACATATAATTATCAAAATTAGGACCATAAGGATTTTCAAAGATCACACCGGTTCCACTGGTTTTGGCATCTTCAATTTTCCCCTTAATGAAATATGCTTAAATGATAGAGATAGGAGTATACACCTCCTAAACATCAAACATATGTATACATTTTCAATCCACCCAATGGCACCAAAGAAATAAGTATAATCATGTCCATTAATGACCAAAGGAGGTCAATATAACTTGATGATATATCCAATAACAATAGCATATGGAAGCCAAAAAAGAACACCAACCTTAAATGCGACAAAAAACTACAAGCTAAGAGCAGATATATTTATTCTAACCGACCAAGGTGATATATGAAAAAAGGTAACCTTTTAAATGTCAAACGATGTCATGTATTTAAAAAATTCAACAAACATTAGAAAGCAATATCCGTTGTAAAGTGTATAAATCACTTTACGAGGAGCATGATTGTGATATGTATATGTATATGTAATTGCAAGCTTGGAAATTGCCTACTTTGAAACTTTTTCCTTAGATTTCCACACTTGTTATCATTCTCATAGGTGTATTTTTGGACTTATTTGCTTATTTTCTGGGCTTACAATTGTTATTGGATTTATTTGCAACCATCTCCAAAGTTCTCCAAAACCCTTAAACCTACCCCAAAAGTTTCAAGCCTGAACTCCAAAAGGGAACCAATACACCTAAAATGCTAGTGTCTAGCTTATGATTTGAAATTCAAAAATTTGCACAAGGCTTTAACCTTAAACCATATGATGCCCTAATATGTTTTCCAATGGATATGATGACTTGGGCATCAATAAAGCCATACTAATTCTCATTTTAAGCTCCACCATTATAGATTTTCTATAGAAATGTTCCTCATTACATTCCTCTACTCCACCATTCCTGATCTTCCTTAGATTCATCTCCATAGTTATGTCCCCTTCTTGTCACTCTCACTTCACTATTTCCTTCACCATATTTTTATTGTCTTCCCAATTTCTCTTCCAATGGCTCTGAAAAAATCCCTAATCCATTGCATTCCTATCCACCATTATTCCCTCCTACAAACTTGATCTCTTAATTCTTGATGCGATTTGCCTAAATTAGTCTAGTTTTTCCCATAACTCTCTTGTCCTCCACTTGAACACTACCACCAAGAGTAGAAATCCCACTAGGGCTTTTTCCTCTTAGATCCAAATCTCTGCACATGTTTAGGGTACAAATGTGAGCATCCTTTACCCCAGCTATATAAGTGTTAGGCAGGAGTATTTGCATACCTATTGGGCTGCAACTCAAATGTTGGTGTCCAAGTTGATCACAAAAAGGTGAAATCTGCCAAGATTGATACTCCAATCTTCCTCGAGCCATTTCATCAATCAAATCTAATCCACAGGCACTTCCAAAGACACATCTTCTCACTCTATCCTTTCATGTACTTGTTCCTATCCCAATTTTTATACTAGCTTAGTTTAACTTGGAAAATATGAATATATTTATGCTTACTATTATATTACTCAAAGTATATCTCAGATTTGTGTTAGTTTGAACTAATATATCAAAAGAAAGAACCTAGGTTATAGTTTACTTTTATATTACATGCTACTAACTTCCTAAAATTTTATCTTTTAGTAATGTATATACATACTGTAAGATCGGAAATCACACACACTCCAATTCTCTTTCTTATGTCTTGCACTCATTTTAGCTTGTGTATTGTTTGTGTTTTTGACCCTTGCTTTGACCCTCTATCTTCTTCCTATGTCTAGTCCTAGTTCTTCCTTGTCATCCTAACCCCTTCCCCACGTGCTCCTTTTTTAGTTTAATGTTTGCCCTCTTTCATTTTCCTTCCCCTGGGTGTTTTATTATTTTCATGTCCCCTTACCCCTTCCTCATAACCAACTTTTTTCCTTTAACCAAATCAATTAATTAGGTCCTATCTCCTAGGCTAAATGCAAAATCACCTCTTTTGGACCTTTAAATCATGCATCTTGAAGCTTATCTCAAGTCAAAACCGCACCTTTAGATGGCCTCCTTTAGCCTTGATTTGTCATAGAAAATCGGATGTCTTTGAGCTCAGGGACCAATCCTGAACCACAGTTGATGGATGGTCAGCCTCGTCTTTTTCACCAATTAGAGCCAATTTTTTTATAGAATGAGCGTTTAATTAGGTTCTTAGGGTGAGCTAGTTTCCCTCCCAATTCTTCTCCAAAAATCCATAAATCTAAACTACCTTTGTCTCATTTTAACATAGCAGATACTTGGGTTTTTACTTGAGAGCAATTTTTGAGCTGTTTTATGTGAGAAAGTAAGGGTATGTTAGTGACTACTATATTTCAACATTGTGTTAGTTTGCCTATCAAAGTGCAACAATTTTTCAGAGCATCACAACAACTTCTACAACAGATCTCTTCAACTATGGTTACTATTTTCTATGTTTTTGCATTAGCTTAAAATAATTTATGATATTCTATTTGATTTTGATTAGAAATCCACTCCATTTCCTCTCCAATCTGCATACTTCCCTTCCAATATTTTTCAGTCTTCATCAATTTCCCTTCATTCTCGTATCCATTTTGTGTTTCTTTTTATTCTCCCATCCTCTGCTTGCTTCCTTTTACAAAGCCTAGCTTAGGCTTTGTTTTCATTTTCCCCTTAGATTCCATCACCCACCTTCCAAATCCCTATTTTCCCTTACCTCCATCAGTCCCGTTCACTTTTATTTCAAATTTGTTGTCATCTGTTGGCTTTTTCCATCCCTCTCTATCTCTCCTTTAAACCCCTCAAAAAATTAGCCTCGAAGTATCCTTCCAAACCCTTTATCAACTCGCACTAATTTTCCCTAATATAGTGTTTTCCTCACCCCATTTCAGGTACCTTTCCATCCATACCAACTTTCCTTATTTATGTTTCCATTTGCATAGTTTTCCCTTCTCCCAACCTTGCCTTTATTGAGTCTTCTCGTTTGCTGCCATTTTCTTTTCACCATAAATTTTTTCTGTCTGCTCAGAATTAATTTGAATTCCAGGTATAAACTTTATTTCAACATTTCATCAGCATTTCCTGCCAGGCAGATTTGTGCTTGAAATCCAACAAGGAGACTAAGGAAAACTCTCTAATCTTTTTGTTTCGCATGGTGTCTTTAATATATTCTAGGATTTTCAAGTCAAATACAGAGAAATTTGTGAAGAATCTTTGAAGTGTATCAACAGGGAAAGTTGCAAGAAATCAGAAGAGCCTCTATTTGAAATTTGAAATTTGAAATTATTCTGACATATAGGATCAAGCTGCCCCCTTGGACCAACGCATACCCCTAAGTGTTAGCATGAATACCTAGGTGTAGTTGACCCCAGCGACGTTGTCCTCAACTTAAAAATATTTCAAATTTGGTTTGTAGATTCTAACAGTCAATTCTACTTATTTCTAGTGTGCATGTCTTAGATTGCCAAGTGCATCTCTCTAATTCTCTGATTTTGTCTGATTTCTGATGTATTTTGGTTTGACATCATCCATTTTGTTTTTTTACTACACTTTCTGTTCATCTCCCTAACAAATTGCATTTCTTAAGAGATCCTAGTTCGTTTCAAATGGTTACAACTCTCTACAGGTGCACATGTTTCAGTCACTTTCTCATTTTCCTTCCATAGCCTTGTTTGCATGTGTATTTCTAGTTTGTCATGTGTTTCCATCGTATTTGTTGTCAGTCCCAGCTCTAATGATTGTTAATTAGTGTTAGGCTGGTTAAAGATAGTATTAGAAAACACTAACTTGCACACACATTCACACCGTCTAACAAAAACCCTCTTTACCTTTAGTGTGTATGTCTTAGATTGCCAAGTGTATCTCTCTAATTCTCTGATTTTGTCTGATTTCTGATGTATTTTGGTTTGACATCATCCATTTTGTTGTTTTACTACACTTTCTGTTCATCTCCCTAACAAATTGCATTTCTTAAGAGATCCTAGTTTGTTTCAAATGGTTACAACTCTCTACAGGTGCACATGTTTCAGTCACTTTCTCATTTTCCTTCCATAGCCTTGTTTGCATGTGTATTTCTAGTTTGTCATGTGTTTCCATCGTATTTGTTGTCAGTCCCAGCTCTAATGATTGTTAATTAGTGTTAGGCTGGTTAAAGATAGTCTTAGAAAACACTAACTTGCACACACATTCACACCTTCTAACAAAAACCCTCTTTACCTTTTACGATTCATTTTTAGGTTCTAACTTCTTTCACATTATTTATATATATATATATATAATGGTTTAAAAATAAGATAAGGTTTACTTAATGATAAAATACTATAAATAATATGTTACCAATCAATAATAGATAATATCTATGATGTCAGTTCGTCCAATATAAGCCCTTGATCTGAGTCTGATAGGAACCCAGTTTGGGATCCAAGTTGATGCAGGTGCAGAATTGCACAGGGGACTAAAATTTCACTGCGCTTCATCCTAGGCAAACACAAAACAAACCCAGCAGAATTGTGATGAACCAGAAACAAACCAGTCCAATTTTGGCTGACTTTTCCTCTTTTTGTTTTTTTAATTATTTTTGGCATTTGACTTTGACTATGACTGATAAAAATGGGATTGGTTGAGAGCGCTAGAAGAGATATCCTTTGGCAGCAAATGAATTTTCACCCACTGTTAATTCAATGTGCTTTTGCCATGGCCAGATAAACCTTAGATATTCAAGTTTAACAAGTAACTGTGTGGTTAAATTTAACATGTATGATCTGGTTTATTTGCAGTGTTCTCTTTGGATTAAGTAGGAATCAGATGTATTTCCTTTCAAGAGTGTATTGTAGCATGTTTTGAAGAGTAATACATGTTCTATCAAAGGGTTGATAGAAGCTAAAAACAAGCATAAGGAAAATAAATGGATAAAACCAAGGGAGTAAAGCTAAATTTTTATTGCGCCTGTGAAGGTAATCTTGGTTTAGCTGGTGCAAGTTTTGTGGTTAGAGATATTCATGGAAGATTCATCCTTGGAGGATTGCAGTTTCAGGGTAAAAGTACTAATAAGTTGATAATTATGCAGAATGTGCCCTCCTGACAGGGATACATGCCATTTTTAGAGTTGGTTACACAGAAATTGAAATAGAGAGTGACTCGCAAATAGTTGCTAATGGCAATAACAAAGGAAATTGTCCAAGTAGGCACCTAAAAGTGACTCTGGAAGAAATTCTAATACAAAATGAGAAATTTAGTTCTTTTAAAATATCATATTGCTTTAGGGAACAAAACAGGGCTACTGATCTATTACAGAAATGAGGAGCATCTCAATCCTTTCTCACATTATTGGAAAGTTTGGATGGGAGAATCTAATTGAAATCATTGAGGGGTGTATATAATAGAGTCAAGAAATTGCAGTGTCATGATAGTGTTTTTATGAGGTGACTGGCAGCAGAATCGTATGTTATGTACTTCCCTTCACATGCATAGCTCTTAATAAAGCTTGCGGCTTGTACATGCACATTATGCAATCTTTGGGAAATCTTCCTTTGGGTGTGGTTTTAGGATATTTATTATGGGTGAAGTCTAGGGTTTGAGTGGATGTTGTGTGTTGCTGCTGATGTCTATTTATCAATGGTACGAAGTGCGAAGTACTAAGTCTCAAGACCCATTAAGGCATGATTCAGCAACAGACAACAAACCAAAGAACATCTTTAGTTTTAATTCAGCTGTTAATTTGAGAATTGTGAAAGGAAAATTGGGGAAAGAGGGACTGGCCAGTACTAGTCTACTAGGGTCCAGGGCCACAATCTTGGCAGAATTCAAAGAGAACCTTGAGGAGATGGTCATGAACACATATCTCAGGGATAGTCTATTGCATCTTTTGGTGTCAAAAATGTCTCAGGTGTAGGTAGAAACGCAAGATGCAGATTGAGGATGGAAAGAGCAGAACAAAGGCAAAGTTAAAATGGAGAGTAATGAAGTTGACTATTGATTGAAGAGAATGCTGACAGATATCAAAGATTTGAGAATTCATATGGAAATTCTAGAGCAGTATTTGCAAGATATGAATATGGTGATGCACAACTTCGTAGTTTCTATTTACAAGGGCACATTGGAAATAACAAGTGGGTACATGATGCCATTTCTGGAGCAAGGTCTATTGACGAAGGTGGAACACAGGGATTCTATAGTACACAGTTTAAAATTTCATGGTCTGGTTAAAGCGGTTGAGGAATCAGTTGATACCAAAGTGGAGCCGATCCTTGTGTCTAGGTTAGGAGTTTATAATAGAGTGTATGAGGATTGGCACTTTGGGCATTTGGTTGGTGGTGCAAGGCATGGAGACCGTAAAGATGTTTGTTGATTTGCTGCTGGTTTGAAATTTTCTGTGACTACTTTTGGATTTTCTTATCAATAGTATATTGTATGTTTGCTTTTGGCTCTACTATGCACTGTTAAGGGTTGTTAATACAGTTTCACCATTGTTGTTGTTGTTATATATATATATATATACAAAACACTTCAGGTGAACCCAGAAATGTCTGTCTGGCTGGCCACTATGTTGCTTCCTCTAAGTTCTTCATATACACCTTTATTTGATTCTGAATTTGCTGATTGAAATATATCAGCCAGTCATTTTTGCCATTTTGTGAATACAGTGACCTTGTTCCATGCCTAATACAACATGTGGGCATTGTGAATTCTGATGTGGATTGCCAAACTAAAAAATTGTGTGTGAAAGCTCTTAAGAATGTGTAATTTGCTTCATAAGCATGTCCAACTCCTTCAAATCTTTCGAGGGTAACAAGGGTGGGAGAAACTCCATCATTCTCTATTGGATTTCCTTCACTGAGAACTTTGTTCCTTGCAATTTTTGGACCTACAACATGAGCTACCAAATTTGTCTTTCCGCCCTTTCTCCATTCTCTATCATGAATTGATGATCATGTTGATAGATCTGATCAAAGGCTCTGTTTATGTTTAGTTTATCACTTGTTGTTACTAGGCCTTGCAGGAAAGTTTTGGATATTAAAGTAATATTTAGCTTATTAATTAATGGTCAATATATTGTAATTTATTTGCTTAGATTTGTTTCTATTTTTTTTCTCTTTGATCTTGTTTCTGATTTAGAAACATCTGTAATTGTAATCTATAAGAGGTATTGTTGATGTGATTTTCGTGACCACACCAAACAGCGGAACAAAGTTTCCCAATGGATACCTTATTCCCTCTTGAACAAAGTATTCAGTGTGCTAAGATTGCGAGTGAGATCACGCTTTCAACTCCAAGGTTCCTTTAATGCGAATAGGCTCAGTTTGGTTGATGTGTATTTGTTGTGTTCTTACGAGGGGACTTACGTAATTGTTCAGAATGCATGTAGTAACAACCAATATATGCTTTTGAAAGGGATTTTTACGCGAATGATTTGGCTTTAGAGTGCAAGTTTCCTATAACTAACCAAAATTATACGGAATTTGAATGGCTGTAGAGATTTCTAAACTTGAAATCCTAACCTAAATGCAAATGGGTGTTACGTTCAACTTTAATGAACTTCAAACTAACGTTGTCTAGCCTCCTATTGGACAACCTCGACAAAGTAAGTGCAATCTTCAAAGGATAAGAAAGATGTTCAAATCACAATCCAATAATGCAATTACCATCACAACGATGCATAACTACACACGAATTTTGACTGAAGTTAAGTGCAAAGTGTTCCAGTTGACCACGCAGGACGAGCTCACCTTCAGTAAGATCGTTAGTGGTATGGATAAAGAAGCTCACTTATATCAAACATAAACATCCATATCTAATTGTTAGCATGAGATTAAGTCCTAGTTGAAGTCAAAGGAAAAAGAAACCTCACGAACTACTCAAAACAAAGTTTGACTTCACCATCAATGAAATGCTTTATTATGAATAGCTTTTGTGACAATCTCTTACAAAATTCTCAAAGGGAGAATTCCCCTTCTTCTTCAACAATGCAAATGAAGACTACTCTAACTTAAAATTTCTACTCTCTATTCTGCTTCAAAAATCCACTATGCCGACTACTCTCTGATTCTGACTATTACTACTAGAGTACAAATGAGGGGGACTCCCCCTTTATATAGCTGGCCAGTCTCAACTGACGGTCCAGATCGAATTACAATGGAGGGCTCAGATTGAGCCACCTCAGCCCTAGACGAGTTTTGCCCTAAAAACCGCCAGAAGGTGGAGGAGTGGTGTCATGAATGCTCCCAAAATAGCAGATCCCTCCTTTGACCACCTATGAGCAATTAATGCCCACTACCCTTCTAGAAGATTCTTGTCCATGACCCGGATTCCTTTGCTCTTCTCTTTGACCGCGTACGCTACGAATCGCACCAGCACTGCGTCGACCTCCTCCTCAGAAATTGATGGAGTAAGATTCAGCTGATATTCTAGAATGTCCACCATTTGCTCATGCTTTCCGCAAGACTTTCCCCAAGCCTCAATGGAATCTTGTGTGCTCTGAATGATTGTTGAAAACGTAGAGATGTTTTCAAAATCCAGCTGGGAAAACGTCCTCATCTCAGAAAAGAATGGCTGCAACCTCGCTTTTAGTCCTTCCGTCTCTACCTCCTCATGAGTTAACCTTCTTGCAAACAAAGCATCCAACGTGTTGAGGATACCCTCGTGGATATTCCTCATTGCCTTCCTGATCTTAGAGGACTCCATAGCCGCTGCGTCAAAGAAACTCTTCCCAGTGAACGCTGCCGAATGCCACCCCCGAAAGTCATATCTATCACCTGCCTGGATCACACCTTCATTCACCAAAGTCTGCGTGGGCACACGCATCAAAACAGCCAAGCGAGGGATAGTTTTGTCTTGAAAAATGTGAGTGTCTCCCCAAGCTTGCTCGACATTATCTAGGCGTGAAAGGATGCCAGATGCATTCTGAAATGCTGAGACAAGATCGGCCATAAACTTTTCTATCCTCAGTATGGACACCGCTTACCCACTTATCTCCTTCTCGTACAGCCCTCTTTATCTCTTCAAGCCCACTGATTGGCTCTCGTGGTAATTCGGACGGAAGCTCCACCACTGGATTCTCTTGAACGACTGGATGCGCCAAATGTTGCACATATTGGACCAGCGCCTTGTGCTCTTTCTTCAATCTCTTGTATTTTCCTTCCTTCTTCACCAGCCTGTCCTTCAATGCCTGGAATGAGCTTTCAGCTTCTTCGACCACTTGAACTCCGGAAGGACGTCCCAACTCAACTGTGGTGATTGTGTAATTTTCTGGCATGGCATCACCTAAACTATAATCTTCTCTTGGAACAGCAATGTGAAGGCTGCGTGAACCTGCCTCATTAGTTTCCATCCTTGTATACTTTCTTGCTCTTTTCCTTTTGGGCGACTTGCTAGTCCTGTTCAGAAGCTCTTCCATCTCAACCGCTAGGTCCGCATCATCATCCTGGTCCCTCCTGATTGCCTGTGAAAGCCAATTGCGTTGAATATCATAAATGATGAGGGGCTGCTCCTCAGTTGCCTCCACTTCACGGACTTCTTCTCGAGCAACATTCCGTTGGGGCTCAATTATTTCAATGTCCTGATCGCCTTCTTCACGAGCTCCAACGTCTTCATCTCCGAAGGAATAGTCGAAGTGGGTGTCCGTATCCGTTTCTTCCCCTTCATCTGGTTTATTGGCACCCTCAGGATCATTGGCGCTTTGGGTATCCAACTCCCTTGGCATTGGTTGGTTAACTTCCCCAACCTCTGGCTCTTCGTTCCCTCGTGCCCTCTGATTTGCAAATAGTGAAACTTCGCGCACACTGGAGGAATGGGACACCAACTGAGTCGATGACGTGTCCTCCGATCCTTGAGGCTCTGGCTGAACAGGTTCCTCTTGCCGTGGTTGTGGCTCTTCTTGTGGTGGTTGCGGCTCCGAAGGTTGGGCAATCTGTTTCTTTCTCTTCGCCGACACTGGTGGCCTTTTGTCTCCCATGAGGTCGTATGTGAAAGCAACTGACCTCCTCCTTAATCTGTAAACACGTTCCTCCACCCAAGCCTTTGTGAAAGTCAAGACGGGGATTGACAAGGTGTCCAAATCCGTGATCTCTGGCTCGGCCCAATCTACTGGTGGAAACGAAGTGTTCTTTACTGCTTCATAATCCGGGTGGATTACCCTGGTATCTTCCTCAACTTGATCTGGCACTTGAATTACTTCGCATTCTCTAATCATCTTGAGTGGCAACCTTGAAAACGTTCTTTTCCTAATCTCGGCCTCACTTCCAGCATTTGCCCAAAAGTCTTCCAAGTGAGCCTTGTGCCTGTATTGTACACCTTGCACCGTCCCGATCTTTCCCTTAGGATCAAAATCTTGTCGGCTGGTATAAAGAGTTAACTTATAGAATTTCAATTCAGCCTCAGCCTCCTTGGCTGCCTGCAACGTGGGGCATTCTTCAAGTGAATTTCCCAACACAATGGGAAACTGCAAGCCTCCCTTCTTCTTTCGCCTTATGATTTTGTCGTAGGCCACCAATTGCCTAGACAACTCAAGTAGTATCATCTTGTTGGTAGGGTACCTAGGTAACTTGTAGACATATGAATTGTACCCTGGCAGCCTCAAATAGGTAAACTTCGGGAATTGGACGAACCAACACCCATATTCTTCTATCAGCATCTGTGCCTCTTCGGACATTCTCTGCTGCAACCTCTGCTGAAGAGTTCTTGTGATATACATAGTGAAGGCATCATTGACTCTCTGGAAGTCACCTGTGTGCGTAAGATGCAACTGTCTGCAGGACTGGTGAATCTTGAATTGATTGTATCCACAGCCAATTGGCTCCTGGTATGCCAGCCCTCTATACTTTGTCATTCGAGCAAGCATGTAAATAACATACGAGCTCATATAGAATGTCCTCGTTCTTTTCAAATTCCGGAACTGTTCATCAATATTGTCGCTTATCATCTTTGCCCAGTTCACTGTCTCCTTTCCTTCGAGCACCACACTGATGTAGAAGAACATCCAAGGTTCGAACACAAACGACTGCGGGCTGCCGTTAACTCTGCTGAGCAGCATAATGATATCGCAGTACTCTTGCTTCAGCTCTTCTGAGATTATCTGCTTTGGCAGCCTGGCAGCAGGAGGCTTTGGCTTTCTCATCCAAGTGGTGTTTATCCTTTTCATGCACTTGTCGAAGGACGTGGCGTACATCTTGTCAGCCTTTGCCTTGGATTTATATAACATATTTTCAGTAGCCAGTATCCCAAACGCCTCACCAATAGCATCAGGAGCGAAGTTGGCTAGTATCATACCATCTGGAGATACGATAGTCCGATCCTCCGGGCTGTAAAAGTTGGCACACTCTAGGATTAGCTCCGGACAACGAACCGCCGGCTGAAACCCTGCTGCTGCATACAATCCACTCTTGACAATGTTGCACGATGCTTCTGTAGGAAGATTGCCACCCTGCCCATACATTCTGCGCATGAAGGCCTCGAGATTGAAAGGCCCAAGGTTGGTGTCCGTCAGGTTTCCGAACTTCGACACGATCTTTGATTCTGGAATGAAGGACTTCTTTAGACCCTTGATAATCGCCTGCCTGGAGGCGTTCTCTTTGACAGCTTCGTTGTTTGCAGCCTTGGCGCCAACCTTGCTAGTTCCAGCAACATCAGCCTTTTGTCCATCAGCCATCTGCAAAACAAAAAGCAACGTTACTCCTCCAACTTTTTAAAACGAAAATCGCGTGAGGTGGCGGGCGGATGGAGTTGGCTGCAAAAATAAACGTGAGTTAATAACTTCAGCATCAAACTTCAACTTCAAACTTTTCGAATTTCGACAACTTTGCAGCCAAAATAAATTTATCTCCAGCAATCTCAACCTCAGCATATGCGTTAAGTTTCAGCAACATTTAAATCATTGACTTCGGAAGTTATACATCAGCAACTTCGAATATTTAAAATCAGCAAGCTTGCCAGTTATAAATTACCAAGTTTCAAATCAGCTCTTCGACAGTTATACATCAGCAACTTCGAAGAGTTTAAATAAGTCCGAGAGTTTTAAACGAGCAAGTTCAAATCAGCAAGCCCCAACAATTTAAAATCAACTTTTCGAGAGTTATAAATCAGCAACTTCGAAAAGCAATCTCAAATCAGCACTTCGAAAATTATAAATCAGCAACTTCGAAGGCCTCAACAATTTTAAATCCAACTTGATTCTAACCTTTAGCAACTTCAGAAAATTTCAAGCTCAATCAATTTCGCATTCTAACAATTTCAACCTCCAGCATAAATAAACGATTTCAGCCTTTTCATCTTTCAACTTTTGAAAACATTTCGACTTTCAGCAAAATAAAAAGTCTCAGCAACTTCGAATATTTACCTCAGCAACGTGGAGAAATAAAAATGCTTAACCCTTCAAACTTTATTTCGAATCGCAACACTTCGCAACTCTGAATCTCAGCAACTTCAAGAAATCAACTTTCAGCAACTTCAATCTCTTGCAAAAATCGAACTTAACACTTCACACTTTCAGCAACTCTCAAATTAAATCTCACAACTCAATTCACCAGCATAAATTTCAACTTCGAATCTTGTGAGATGAGAATGAAAATCCTCAGAATTTTATAGCCAAAAGCCGGTGCTAATTTTAGCAGATGCCTTTTATTCCCTTCATCATGACTGACGCGTTTGCTAAATTTAAAAGGGAATATTCCAGTCGTCTGGCAGTTGTTATGACAATTTGCTATTTAGGGAGATTCTTTCCTCGATTTAAATTTAAAATTCCCTCCCGACTGCCAATAATCTCGAAAAATCATTTTTGCTCCAATTTGAAATATTCTTCAACTATCTTTTTAAAATGGCATTTTAATTTATTAAAATTTTAATTTAAGTGCCATTTTAAATTATTTCTCCAATACACTTAAAAATTCGATGTCAACCGTCAAAACTGGCTAGGCATAATTTTATTTTCCATCCGTAATTAACTCCGAAATAAATTCCCCATAATTAAATCGTCCGAAATTTTAAAATTTCATGGGTTAAAATTAAAGGGGGAATTTAAATATTGACTTAGGAAAATAATTAAATTAATTTAAATTAATTTAATTTCTCCGACTTTAGGCAAATTTTAAAATTAATTGCCTGGAGAAATATTATATCTTCCAACGCCTTTAAAATTTTAAATGCCTTCGACTTTGGTAGACAATCTGTAGTCTAGGCACACATCAAAGGGGGGGATATTTATTTATTTATTTTTAAACATTGATATTTACCCATACCTCCTTCAATCAAAGCGCCCACTAAAGGTTATGATTTTATTTCCAACGCCTTTAATTAAAGTTTTAAAATCCAACTTCCTCTTTCAAAGGTGGGCGCAAATATACCTATGAGCATTTCATTTCAAATGACTTGGACGCTCTTATATCACCTTTATTTCAAGGCGCATATCACTGGGTTGGTTTTCATACACCACACGTCATGCCTTCAACTTTGTTAATTCTCAAACTGAGGGGCGCAAATATCCCCTGGCATTTTCAATTTTCTTACTTAAACTCCTAGGCGCGTACTGCACACAGAGTTCCTTGTTTCAATCTCCAGGCGCAAATGAGGGTCCTCACTTTCATTTTTATGTCCTTAGAAAATTTCTGAGATTTCTTGAGGCGCAAATGGTGTGCTGAGGTTCCGGTTTTAGCACTTAGACAAAATTTGGAATCATTTGAAAGAGGGGCGCATTTGAGGGTATCGACTTTTAATTCCAAGATTTAGAATATTTTCATATTCACCTTCAGGCGCTAATGACAAGTCAAGCTTTCATTTTTAGCTTGGGCGCATATGAGGGGGGGCTCCGTCCAATTTCTTGCCTTAGAAAAATTTAGAAGCTCCTTGCAAAATGAAGGCGCATCTGTTATGTAAAGCTTTTAATTTCAACCTCTTAGGCGCATATAACATGTTGAACTTCCAATTTGACACTTAGCAACCTTTAAGTTGACCTTGGGCGCATATAACATGGCCTACTTCCAGTTTCAAGAGGGGCGCATTTGCCATACAATACTTTCAATTTATGCCTTAGACAAAATTTTACATCCTCCGACTCCAAGGGCGCATTTGACATATCAAACTTTCAATTTGAACACTTAGTGAAATTCGGGCTGATCATCTTTAATCTTCCTGGTCGCATATGAGGTAGGGAGCTTCTACTTTAGTTGCCTTAGAAAATTTACCAATTCCACTCCATAAGCTGGGCGCATTTGGCACTATATGCTTTCATTTCTTTACTTTAGAAAATTTCCTAGCCCACATATTATTCTCTTCTTACTTGGGCGCATATGAGTGCTGAAGCTCTGACTTTCAATGCCTTAGAAAATCTTTTGATTGCTTTATCTTGGCTGGGCGCATATGAGGGGGTCCTCTTTCAATTTACTACGCCTTAGAAAATTTTCTTTACTCATCTCAAAGCTAGCGCATTTAACCCCTGGAGCCTTCACTTTTGAGACTTAGAATATTTTTCTCATCTTCTCCTTCAAGGCGCAAACTATAGGGTCAACTTTCACTTTAGCAATTAGCAATTTCCAAGTTCACTTTGGGCGCATTTGTCCTGGGAAGCATTCAGTTTGGGGCGCATTTAGCATAGCCTACTTTTAGTTCTAATTCCCACGCTTTAGCCAAATTTGTCATTCAACATCAAGGGCGCATTTTAGCCTTGCAACTTTCATTCTCAATGCCTTAGTGAAATTTTAGCTATTCCCTTCCAAGCGCATTTGACACTGGCAACTTTTAATCTTATCATTAAGGTGAGACTTCTAAGTCCCCAAAGAGGGGCGCTAATAGACCCATGAGCTTTCAATTTTAGCGACTTAGATTATTTCAAACTTCTAACCTTGGTGGGCGCAGATCACTTGTTAAGCTTCCAATTTATCATGGGCGCATTTTAATGGGTCAACATCCAATTCCAACATCTTTATACACTTAGGCGCATCTGACCCTTGGAGGTTCCAATTTAAAAGTCTTTGAAGAATTTTCAACCTCCTAGGCGCATTTAGCTAGTAGAGCTTCCAACTTCCCAGACTCAGTCAATTTTCTGCCTCTCTTCAGCTTCTCAAGGTGGACTTCAAATTTTATTCGTTTTAGTGAATTTTATGCCCACTGCCAGATTTAAGTTGATTTTCCTCTGGTCAACCCTAATTCGCCTTGAGTTTCTATTTTTAGAAAGTTCTCTGAATTTTGCGCCGTCAACTGAATTTTGACCTTGGAAAGCCTGATTTTCGCCTTGCTCATGAACTTCAATTGATTTGTGCCATGGACGTCCGAAGTCCGTTTATACCTGCTATTTTTAGCAACCTGCTAAAAATAGAAACTGCTCAGAAAGTCTCCAAATTTCATGTGTTGAACGCCTAAAACATGATGATCGTGACTGGATGTTGTTCTTGAGGGACTATCCTGTTCTGTCCTTGATTCTAGGAAACCCTAGTTTCTTGCTAAAAATAGCAATTATCTGATTCTTCATTCTCTGCAACTCTGTTAGCCTTGAAATTCGCGCTACGGATCCCTTATCACATTTGACTCGCACCTGCTGAGAATTGGTGTTGCCCTGCTATTTATAGCTGCTTCTGAAGTGACTTACTATTTATAGTAAGTGCTTGTTTCTGAGATTTCCCTTTCTCCGTTCGCCTTGAAATTTGGACAGTGTGATCTTCGTTGGTGAACTTGTCTTTCTGCGCTGACGCCCGGGATCAACTTTCTATTTATAGCTCGTGTCAAGGATACCTTACTAAAAATAGCAAGTTCTCCGATTGCCTTCAAATTTTGCCAGCAGACTCCCTGAAAGATGTTGATCGTGGTGGATACTTCCGTTTTAGGGCACTTTGTCGTTTAACTCCTCATTTTTAGCTTTCAAGCTCAAAACCCTAATTTTCAATACTTGTTCCTCAGATGAGCTCCGTTTGACCCCGTTTCAGTTGCATGATGATCAGTTTGCAGTTTTGAAGTGTCGAGCTGCCGCCTAAGTGGTACTTGCTAAAAATAGAAAGTGGTTGAAAAAGTGGCCAACCGATCATCAGATGATTATGCATGTCATACTGCCCGAAAAATCTCGAAAAACCCAGAAAAACCCAGAAAAATCTTCAACATGCAAGCACTGGCTAAAAATAGTAAGTTTCCAAAAAGTCATCGGTTCCACTTGCATGTTACACCATTGCGAAGCTCTTGGAAAACCCAGAAAGAATATGCCGACATGCGCTGAAAAAGTCTGCGTGCAAGCCCTAATATCGGTCTCCGAAAGCTGAACGCTGAAAGTCGTTGTCCTGCTTTGCATGTCACATCACTGTGGAGGTCTTGAAAAACCCAGAAGGAATCTCCGGACATGCATCAGAAAATATCACCTGTAGACTCTGAAATCTACTCTGGAAGCTGGACCGCTAAAAATAGCAAGTCGTCCGTTTTTGCTCAAATTCTGTCAGAAATGGACTCGAAGCGCTCAAAATGTAATGAAGTTGCCAACATGTGAGAATCTCGAGAAAAATCAACCCTAAACTGACACCTACTAAAAATAGAAAGTTGGCAGAACTCAGTGAAAATTTAGGGGTTACTCGCTGAAAGCGTGGTGATAGCAATGCTAGGCCTGAAAGTTGATCAACCAACTCAATTTGATCCTGAAGTGACCTAAAGATATGAAACCCTAATTTCAGCACTTGGTCAAATTTTCGATTTAAGCTCGCAAACGGGAGCGTCCCTCGGAAAGCAGATAGCGGAAAAGAAGCAGAATGAGAGAGAAAGACAAAAACCAAAGCCAAAAGACCAGAATGGAGCAAAAAATTTAGGGGTCCCCATTTTGAATGGGGCGATGTGTGAAAAGGTCACAACAGGTATTTTACCTCTTCTTTCTAATACATCAAAGATTTCATTCAGTCTCGTTTCATGAAGTATCAAAGCAGGTCGATTGGGAAGAAAAAAAAATTTATTTTTTTCTGGCACTGATTTTTTTGCGTCTAGCTTTTTGGGCGTCTAGAATTTTTTTTGATGCAGATTTCTGTAAATCGCGACCTCAAAAATCATGGTTTTTTTGTTTGAAGAAATTGTGCAACCTCTTCAAAATCTCATTTTTATCTTTTCTCAATCACATTTCTTTGTTCTACTACATCTAGGGTTGTGTGTAATATGCGATCTTTGGCCTTTAGTGTTGTTTTGAAGCCGCGTGATCCTCTGCAAAGTCATGCCTTCCTTTCAGCCACCAGAAATCGCGTTTTCCTGTTTTGTATTTGCTAAAATCCACACCGTTTCGCAATTCTCTGTGGTGTTTCCACATTTTTTTCTTTGAATCTCTAGGCAGATTTTTGCCGAATTTTTGGGCAGATTTTTGCCATGACTTGATTCTGGGCTAGTTTCTAGTACAGTGCCTATGGTTTCTGAGTTCCGTTTATGAAAAATTCTGATGAGGGATTCTGAAATTTCTTGTGCCCTTTTGTGACGGGTTTCTCATGAACAACAAACTCGTGGCCTAGGGTTTCTAAAAATTTGTGGGTTCTACTACTCCTTGGCGTCATTTCTTTCCGCAATTAGGGTTTTTCAGACTTGGGTTTGTGAACAAATTGAGGTTTGTTGCATTTTTTGGCAAATTTTTGTGTTTGAAGGTTTTTTACCTCTACTTTGTCAAAATTTGTTTGGAGGATTTGTTCAAATATGGCCTCTATCTCACATTATGTTGGAGGGTAGTCAAAAATTCAACGACCACAATCACAACACCTGGAAGCAACGTATGATGACAATCTTTGAGTATTGGTGTCTTGACCAGATTGTTCTAGGCAACGCTACAGTCCTACAATGACGAGTAAAGATCAACAAAAGTTTGATGAGCAAAATCGGGAAGCTATGATGCTTATTAAACTCTGTCACCGATGACCAGTTGCCTCAGGTGCCGTCTGGCAAAACAACTACAAAAATCTGGGATCATCTGAAGGGCTTGCATGAAATGTCTGACAAGAGCCAAGCGCTCTTTTTAAAGAACATGCTTTTTTCGATCATGATGGATGAAAAGATGTCTCTGTAGGAGCATCTCACAAAAATCAAGGACATCCATGATCAGTTGGAGGTGATTGGTCGGAAGATGGAGGAGGAAGATATGGTAGTCATCACTCTGAAGAGTCTACCAAAATCTTATGGGCAGTTTATTGAGACACTCAACATTACCTCAACTAATGTTGATTTGAAGTTTTGAAATATCTGGAACAAACTTCTACAGCAGGATCATTGGAAACAACAATTTGGTAACGGTGCTAGTTCATCCTCCTCAGAGTAGGCCTTTTTCAGAAAATTAAGGGCAAGAATCAGCCCTCTCAGCATCCTAGTCAAACACAATCTCAAGACTCTTCCAAGAAGAAGAATATTTAGTGTAACAAGTTTGGTCACATGAAGAAAGATTGCCGGAAATGCTTGGCTTTTGAACAGAACAAGCAAGGAGAGTCTAAGCCTAAAGCCAATGTTGCAGAGCACATTGAGCAAGAGTCTGCATTCTATGCTTTTATGGCCAAGAGTATAGCAAATCTTGATAAATCTTCTGCCTAGTATATTGATTTAGGTGCTTCTTGACTTTTCACACATCGTCAGGATTGGTTCATTGAGTACACGTAATTAAGAAATTTTGTTATCTTTGGAGGAGGCAAGGAGTATACTGTTGTCGGCAAGGGCAATGTGCAGATTCATTCTAGAGGTAGAAATTTAATTTTTCTTGATGTATACTTCGTATTTGGAATGGAGCTGAACTTACTTTCAGTTAGTCAAATTATGACTCACTCTCCTCAGCTAGATATTGTTTTTAGCATGCATACCTATAGCATTGTTGATAAAGAGAATCGCATTACAATTGTTCAGGAACTTGAGGATCATGGTCTATATAGACTTGTTGATTATGGTGATTCTCAAGAGCAAGCTATGGCAGTTAGGAGTACTTCAATCAACAGCCTCAGGCATTAGTGTTATGGGCACCTAAATATGCACTATCTCTCTCAGCTTTCTCGAGATGATCTGGTTGGTGGTCTACCTGCGATTCAAACTCAAAATCATGGAGTATGCGAGGCTTGTCAGGCTGGAAAGCAACATCGGACCATTCTCAGATGGTGATTCATGGCGAGCTTCCAAGGTATTATAGTTGGTTCACACTGATGTATGTGGCCCAATGAACATTCCTATTACTGGTTCCAAGTTTTTTTTATTATTTGTTGATGATTTCAGCAGTATAAGGCCTTAGTTGAATAAGAGTCTAGTTCCCCAATAGTTACTCTTAGGTCTGATAATGGGGGGGAATTTTGTTCTACTGATTTCTCCAATTTTTGTGCTACACATGGCATTAAGCGCCAACTTACCACATCTTACACCCCTCAATAGAATGGTGTCGCACAACGTAGAAATCACACCATTACTGAAATGGCTCATTCTATGTTGGAGCATAGACATGATCCTAAGAAATATTGGGCTAAAGCAGTTTATACTGCAATCTATCTTTTGAATTGGTCTCCTACTCATGTCATTAAGAAGATGACTCCTGAAGAAGCTTGTTCTAGATGCAAGCCTAAGATTGGCCATCTGAAAATTTTTGGCTCTACTGCTCATGTGTGGATTCTAGATGCCAAGCACACTAAGTTGGATTTCAAAAGCCAAAAACGCATGTTCACTGGTTACAATGAGAATCATAAGGCATATAGACTGATTGATGTAGATACAGACCGTAGAATCATAAGGCATATAGTCGTGATGTTGTGGTTGCTGAAAATAGTGGGCCTTTCTTTCAGTCTTCTCCTTCTGTGAGCCCTAAGGATCAATCTCAAAAAGCTTTTGATTTGGGTATTTATCTTCCCCTAGCTCCACCTAATGGGAGGGATTTTGCAGTTGTGCAAGTAGCTCAACAGAATATTCCACCACCCACGCCTCCTCAAGATTATCTGGATCCCCTTCCAGATAATTTGGTTCCAGCTAACCCAGTTGATGTTGTTCCTCCTAATTCAGAAGTTGGTACATCTACCCTTCGGCCTAAATGGTGGGCTAAGACCATCGATGATCTTCATGATGATGAATTGGTTGAGGGTAGATCTACTTGGAAAAAGAGCAAGCAACAGAATACTATCAATTTTGCTCTAATGGCCAACCTTCACAGCATCTCAAAGCCTTAGACATACACAGAGGCTAAAGGCATACCTGAGTGGGAAAAGGCTTTGGAAGCTGAACATAATAGCCTTCTGAAGAATAATGCTTGGGTCCTTTTTGATCTTCTACCTGGGAAGAAGCCCATTGGCTGCAAATGGGTGTATAAAGTTAAGTACAAGGCTGATAGAACCCTTGATAAGTACAAAGCTCGGTTAGTAGTCAAAGGGCATTGATTATGAGGAGACTTTTGCTACTATAGCCAAAATGAGTACTATTTGGCTTGTCCTTGCTACTGCAACTCAGTTTGGATGGAAAGTCCATCAAATGGACATCAAGACTGCGCTTCTCAATGGTGATCTACAAGAAGAGGTCTACATGACAACCTCCTGGTTTCAAGGTTCCTAGTAAAGAACACCAAGTTTGCAGACTCGTAAAAGCATTCTATGGCCTTAAATAGGCTCCATGGGCATGGTACATGAAAATTGATAAGTACCTTGTTGATCATGGTTTTTAGAGAAGCCCTTCTTATTCAAATTTGTATGTCAAATACTCTGGTGATGATATTCTTGTGCTTGTTGTCTATGTTGATGACCTTATCTTATTGGCAGCTCAAAACATCTGATTGAGGAGATCAAATATAATCTCAGTCAATCATTTGACATGACAAATTTGGGACTTCATTACTGTCTCGGTGTTGAGGTTTGATAGACCGCTAATAGCATCTTCATTTCTTAGTCCAAGTATGCTCGGATTCTACTTGATAAGTTTAGAATGAATGAGTGCAAACATACATCTACACCTATGGAGAAAGGGCTAAAACTATCAGCAAAATCAGATTCGCTTGTGCAAAATGAATCAACATTCAAGCAAATAGTAGGCAGCCTCATTTATCTCACTGCTACTAGACCTGACCTTAGTTTTGCAGTGAGCTACATCTCTCACTTCATGACAGCCCCTAAAGCTGAACATTGGGTTGCAATGAAGTGTGTGCTAAGATATGTGAAAGGCACTTCTGACTTTGGCATTCTGTATGGAAGGTGCAAAGATCCTAAGCTGATTGGTTATACAAACTCAAATTGGGCAGGTTTTGTTGATGATTGAAAGTCTACTTCAGGGTATGTATTTAGTTTGGATACATATGTTGTTACATGGACCAACAAGAAGCAGCAGGTAGTGGCTCATTCCTCGACTGAAGCTGAATATCGAGGAACTGTTAAAGCAGCTTGTGAGGTAGTTTGGCTTCAAAGGGTGCTTTTGGACATGCAAATGTCTCAAGCAGGGCCTTCCCCCTTGTATTGTGACAATCTAAGTCACCAGGTTCGAATTCGAATTCGAGTTCGGCAACATTGAAATTCGGATGAAATTTGGCGAGGAAAAAAATTCGAAAAGTAAAAAATTTGGATTAAATTTGTCTTATATAATTTTGATTTTTTTAAAATGTAAGTAATAAACTTAAAATAAATAAAAAATATTATTAATATACTAATATGTTTAAATATATTAATAAAACTAAACACAAAACAAAATAAATAATAAATATGTTTAAAAATATACTTTAAATTTTAAATATTATTAATATATAAATAATAAATAAATTAAATTATATATTAAATAATAAATATATTATAATAAAAGTTTAATTTATTGTTTTTAAATATTAAATTTTAACATTATGAATAAAAAACAAAATTAAATAACAGATGAACATAAATAAAAATAATATTACATATAAAATAATAAAACGAAGGCCTGAAGGAAGCCGCCGGAAGTGTTGAAGCGCTGTGAAGGCCTGAAGGAGCCGAAAGTGTTGAAGTCGTGCAAAGTCCAGCTACAGCCGCTTGAATCCTGTTGAACCGCTCATGGTCGAGTGTCCGGTGGGAGTGAATGCGTCTGCCTATAGCCTCACGCCGACACTCCACAAATACTTTGTGGAGCCCTGCAAACCAGCCCACGCGGGATAAATAGAGAAAGATTGCCTTCTGCAAAAAAATCCAGAAAATAAAACCTTAAAAAACGTTTTTAAGATATATTTTAATAAACTCACAGTGCCCTCGACGAATTTCAATGAATTTTTGCTAATATTTTGAGATTTTTCAATGCAAAATTTTTGACTGTACTAATCTATGCGAATATGAACGAATTTTTATTTTTTTTGAAATTCAACGAATTTCGAATTTCGAATTTCAAATTGATATTCGGCCGAATATGGTCACTTAGGTGACAATCAAGGGGTGTTGAAACTCGCCAAAAATCTAGTCTTCCATGAAAGGACAAAGCATGTTGACCTTCACTGTCATTTCATCCGCCGGCTTGTCAAAGATGGATTAGTGGTATTGCAATATGTTCCGATAGAGGATCAGACTGTTGATATTCTCACCAAGTCTCTAAGCCCAGATAAATATGTCAAATTTAGGAGGCATCTTGGTGTAGTTGATAGATTGACCATTAAGGGAGGGTATTAAAATAAGATTTAGCTTATTAATTAATGGTCAATATATAGTATTTTCTTGTAATTTATTTGCTTAGATTTAATTCTATTTTTTTCTCTTTGATCTTGTTTCTAATTTAGAAACATCTGTAATTGTAATCTATAAGAGGTCTTTTACCTCTTCTTTCTAATACATCGAAGATTTCATTCAATCTCGTTTCAGCAGCTGCAACAAATAAGTGGTAATTGATTTGGGAGGTAGTAGGACTAGCAAAAGTATTCTAACTAGATTTTCACATATTTTCTCTTCTTCCTATAAAATGTGGGATATTGGCATCTTATTCTAGACAGAAAAGATATTTCTTTTTGGTCTGTTACAGTTTGGGATTTCAGCTTGGTGAGGTATGTGTGACAGTTGCCTCTCCTGTGTGTTATCATTTTAATTCACAGATTTCAATGTGAAAAAACAAAACAGCATGTACAGTAAATTGTTCTTCAAACTGTAAGGGGAAGCTCCCTTTGTACTACAATTAAGGATTTTAGGGGTATGCAATATGGACGAACTTAATTAAAAGCCTGTCTTTTTTGTTTTCACGATCAAGAGCACAATTTCATCACATCTACACTAGATAAGAAGCTCCTTTATATAAATCTATCTATTGCAAAAAATAATCTTGAAACAACTAAAAAATGTTTATGATTTTCAATTACTATAATACTCACTAAAATATACATTTTGTCCACTTGCTGACCCTTGTCAAATTTTTCTCTAATTAATTGTTCAAATTCCCCTTGTACCTCATCTAAGTCACAAATGACTCCATTATCAGCATATTGACATGGAATTTGAGTTGCAAATCTAGAAACAAAATTTTCCACTTGAAATAACTCACGATTTTGTTCAATAAAAATGGATGAAGCTTCATTCAAGAATCTCATTAGGAATGAATATTGCCCTTTCTATATAAATACCCTCTCCTTTTGCTCTTTATTCAATTCAAAGCTTCTACCTACGTGGGTTTTTTGGTGGTTTTCTCATCAGACAGAAGTGTCTCTATCACACACTTTCCTATATCCTCAATCCCCTAAATAAACTTTTTTGCATTCACTATCAATCGGTACAAATTTCCCAACACTATAGTACCTTGATTACAAATGTCTTCAAGCCATTTTCCCAAATTTTTCCTGTACACAACTAGCTGATCCAGTCTTTTTTATCTTTGGTAGAGTCGAAATCTAGGTCATAAACATTGTGGGCTCCGAAAAGGATTAAAAATGATGAGAAAGATATTCTCTAAGTTGCTTAACTTTAGCCTTCAAGGTTGTCTTATCTTCTCCATCTTTAATAACCCTCTCCTTAATGTTCCCTATATACTCGACCCCAAATTCTCCTTGATAATTTGAAAATCAGCAAGCTCTGAAATCTGAATGAATTTATCTTCTGGTGGAACAGTTGTTTCAATAACTATTTTTTTTTTGTGGTCTATCATTTTGGAGTGTCGTCTCAAGTTCTTTATAAGTAGATCCTCAAGCAAGCTATTATGGGTATCAAAGTCAATTTGACACAAAGCCACTTTTCTCTTCCTTGCAACCACCTCTTTTAGCCATGTGGGAAATTCCCTTCTTTCTTTGGCACTATCAATCTACGGAGATCCTTGAGATGGAGAAACATTTTGTACTAGAGATAGCACCTAGGGCTCCAACTAAACAGGTGTAATATGACCTCCTTTAGGGAATACTTTATTAAATTTAAAATGACTTATTATGTCTCCAAAAAGTACTCCTTCATAAAGTCACTTTATAATATTAAATAACAATAAAGTTAAATATTTAATTTAACTTTATAAAGTATCGTTATTTAAATTAAAATACTGGACTATATTAAAAATTTGGATACTGACATTACATGCCTCCACCGACATAGGTAAAAATAGAAACGCTGACAACTGACCCTGTCGATGCTTGAAATTGACTTACTAAAAATAGTAAGTCTAGAAGAAATCATCCAAAACCACCCCAAAAAGTGGTGTTTTGCACATCTCACCTACCAAAGCTCGGTAAAATACTTGTCATTGCCAACTGCTGGATACAACTGTCTCCAAGGATTCCCTAAACCTAACTCATTGGTGGGAATGTCCCACCCCAGGTGGACACTTGCTACACTGAGTTCCTGCCTGAATATTTTTGCTTGAGTTTTGAAGGTTTTTGCCTTGTTTGATTTTCAATGATATAAATGGCCAGGTAAAAGCGAAAAAAATGGAAATACCAATGCAAAGAAAGAATATTGACAAACTATGGCAATTGAAGTAAACTACTGTAGCAACGTCTTATATATATATTCAAATCAGATCTTCAATAGTTTGCTAAAACATTTACAATCATACCCGTAGTCCATAGCATAGATAAGCAGGTCTGAAACATACACAACAGCAATTCTGGGAATTGTCATCAGCATCTAAGAAACCCTCCTGTGATGGATGTCTAGCATTAAATACTGCTTTCTCCTCTCCAATATGGCTGCACAGTGATTGCTAAGACTTAGACGCCAATGAAGGAAGTGAAAAGGAGTCCAAAAGCTAGGCATTTTGTCTAGTAGTTCACACGCCCAGACTAGCAGCAGTACGGCCCTGCAATAGCACTGTATGGCCTAACAAATGACTGTTCCATCTTGCTTAATCTCCTACACAGCATTAGTAGATGGTGCTGGTAACAATAAAAATGTGTCCAACGTCTATCTCTTTCAGCAAACTGAACCAGCCAACAATCCCTTGTAGATTCTTCAATGAATGAACTCCAGCAATGAAGGTAGTACAGCCTGGCATTTATTACATTGAACGATCCAGCAATGGCAACCTTCAATAAATGCAACAGCAAACAATGTATTTCTGATTTTCAATGATTAATCTTCAAACCCTCTATCAAACTTCTGAAGTTCTTCACCAATGAAGCTCAGACATGACCTCCGTGTGAAGCCACCAATAACCTGCAACCCCTGGGTGATCTTCTCATCTGAAGGTAGCACAATCGAAGAGAGACTACGTTCTCCAAGATTGAAATTACAGCGAAACCCTAGGTTTCTTCTCCAAAGCCAAAGATTCTTCAAAATAGACAAGTGTTGAATGATCCAAGAATGATTTTCATTTGCTTTTTGATGCCTTCTATACTCTCCACAATTAGGTCGATTTCTCCAAGAGGCCTTTTAATCATTTAATATCATTAATAATTACTTTTTGATGTGACTTTATATTATAACTCACTTTGGGTGCCCAAGTCATTATTTTATTATTTGACTTATATATCACTTATGACCCCTTTTAAAAATAAAGTCAAATAAACCATATATTATGCACTTTTGTGAATATTAAATTATTATTATTAAAGTTACAGTTTAATAATAATAATAAAATACCATATCACCAAAAATACTCATTATTTTTCGATTCCATCAAAACCAGGAGGTTAACCATAGAAACCACTACTCATTTGGGTGCCCTTTCCCAAAATAGAAAGGTTGGCCATTGGCACTCAACCGACTTACTATAAATAGTAAGTGCATCAAAACAGAACCAGAAACCTCGGAATAGCTTAGCCTCAGAATATACCAACAATTTGGAGAGGCAAACACTGTTAATTGCCAGCTGAAGAGCTCATTATCACCCAAACTGGACCCTCAAATCCACAACACTTGTAATGTCCCCTTGTTAAACTTATCTAAAAACATAAGAGTACAAGTTAGGACATATGATTTATTTTACCAACACATCCTTTTATTTATGTAAATTTGCCTTGAAGACCGATATACATCATATATTATCAATAAAGCACCTAATTACTTAAGGTTGCACATAAATGCATTATCATCTAGGACATTAACTATCATGATCAGATATGACTTATTACTCCCAAGCGGAATAGACCTTCGCCTCATTTCTCTCCCTAACCTCGTGGGATGGTAGATTTACTGTGCCAAGGGCGCGTGCACCATCTCGAGGCGGACACCCTCAAGGTTGGTTACCCGTCTTGGGCTCCGTCCAACATTGGATGGATTTACCCGCCTTTCCCTTCCACACACTCCCTATCCTCATTGAGCATTAGCGAAAGGGAATTTTGGCCCAAAGTCTATTCTCGTAGTTGTAAAGTCATAAAAGCTTATGATATACAATAATTGCTGCAACCAACATTATTGTGTCATTGGTAAATAATATCCACTTATTCCTATATGTGGAATTTGATATTCACCTTGTTGTATGAACACATTCAATATATCGACATATAAATATCCATTGAAGAGTGTCATTCAATTTCTCTATGTATTCGCCTATCACATTATATTTAGAATAATTAATGCTAAAAGCATATGAATCCTACCTTACAAGACAATATTGAAAACACACAATATTTATCAATCCTATTCTATGCTTACAGATCGCAGCCTGTACTTATTCTGTATATTCCTCATTGATTCACAATAATTTCCTTTAATTAACATAATCTTAAAATCACAATTTAATCACTTTAATTAATCTTGAGATCATGGATTAATCATCATTGAGTATGATGATTCACCGTGCATAAATTAATTACTATCATTTATAGAGTTCTATATTCCAAAAATTCATTATTACTAACTACAGAAAATCTGGAATTATAAATTAATATTAACTATAGCATTTTCTGAAAAGAAACATACTCAAACCTTACTAGAGAACCGTGTGACCAATCTGCAGTAGTCTCTTCTTATGCTCTCCAGCCAGAGATTCCTTTGTTCAGAATATATTCCTATATTCTTCTTTTCTTTATCCATCCCTGCCTCCCCATCTCATTCCAAATGGTCTCCATTTTATAATCCATTTACTCCTCAATGGATACGCTCCTTTCTAAGGGACATTACTTTTGGTTTTGGAGGTTCGTGACCTAGCTTGATCGCTGCTTTTCCAAACAGCAATGTCCTTCCATGCTTTAATCGCTTCCTATGTTTGCAGCTTGTTAATGTAGTTTATGTATTTTAAATGTTTCTTATTTAATATATATTTTATATTTGAGAATTTATAATAATGTTAATTTATATTATATTATAATTATAATGATCTGAGATCTCTTATATTATAATTTGATATTTATTTATTTTAGTATTTATATAAATTGATTTTATTGATTTATATTTATATATCTTTAATATTTATTTTATTATCATCTAGATTAATATTTTAATATTATAATATTATTGTCAATATTTATATTTTATTTATAATTGGTATATTACATGTTGGAATAATATATTTTGTATTTATGGATTATTTTATCATATTTATAATGTTATATTTGGTATTTATAATTATAATATTGTTTTATGATAGTTATAGTTATAGTAATTATATTTTCACTATGTATTTTAATAGTAATTTTATTTATTTGTATTTCAATGTTTAATCACATAGTGTTACAAAATCGGGGATATGACAACACTAGCCTACGAGGGTCAAATGATAGGTTAATCTTACCAACTCTGATGCTCACGAAAAAGGGGACATTACATTGGCCTACAAGAATCCTTTGAATAGGCTAACTACCCAATGAACTAAAGTGTCTTAGGGAAGGGACATTACATTGTATGTCATATTGTATTTGTACTTTATGTATTGTAAAAAGTTGTGTTTTATCAAGTGACCCAAAGTTCCATCTTTGGTGATTTGGAAATTGTTTGAACTATTGCCCAGCTGATAAAACATTGGTCTACTTTAAAACAAAAGATTTTGCAATTCTCCTACACCATGGTCTCCACACAGAGCCAATTGTTGTACCCATACAAAAAACTGTATTGAGTCAAATTTCAAGTTGTCTTAAGTATAAAGATTTCAAAGCTGATCTTGTTTGTTGTATCTTGCTGTCCTTTATCATTTTCTAATCTTCATAGGATTGTGGAATGGAGCGTCTCAACAAAAGGAATAAGTTTCCAAATATATCTTTTTGTTACAGAAGCACACATGGAGAAATGAATGGACCAAAACATTGGGTCCAAATTTAGAACAGTTCATAGATGTGCACTTGGGAAGCCATAGCACACTTCATAAAGAATGATCTATAAGTAATGACTTTCACAAAGGTGCACACCAAGGAGACAAACATGCACCTGTGCAAACAAAATATTTCAAGTCTCAAAAATTCCGAATTTTAATACACAAACACAATTTAAGAGGCAAAGTCGCACCTAAATGAAAGTTTCGAGTTTCAAGATGTAATAAACAAGCACACATCTCAACAAAGATGTGTGCCTATATAAAGGAAAAGAATCTCAATTAAAAGGTTTATGACTAGGCACGCATGAGAGAACCTAGATACATAAAAAATTAATCAAGTTTGAAATATACTCAAGAGAAGTGTGCCCCTAAAGCCAAAAAATGCCTATCCAAAAAAAAATTTGAAATATAAAAGATGTCCAAACTTCCATTCAACAATTCACACCAAAGTAAAAGCAAAATAAATTCAAAGTACAAGCACACACCTCAAGACAAGTTTTTATTTTTATTTTTTAAAGTTACTAACAGTAGCAAGGCATGAATAATCACGGCAAGGTGAAAGAAGATAGAGGCATGTGTCTGAAAAGGCAAGATTTAAGACAACATCCAAATCAGTGTACAAATGCATGTCAAGGAGGAAGCGTGCACCTCAAAGAAGAATGTCAAGTTTTAAAAAGATTTAACTTTCATGTTCAGGCACACAAATCATATAAGGAACAAACACACACTTCAAAAATCATTTTAAACTCAATGCATAAGCATGCATGCAGAGTGAATGATGCACTTCATCAAAGCATTGGATCGAATGTGCAGAGTTCAACTCAAAAGGCAGTTAAGTTTCCTCTTGGACAACATCTAAATCGGTTTTTAGACGCATAAGGTTTAAGCACACACTTTGATGAGGAATGCGGTTTTTTGAAAAAAAATTAGCGTATAGACTGGCACCTAATAGCAAGGACATTCCCATACAAAGGGGCACATTTGTCCAAAAGAATAGCAACCACACCAAGTTCCTTTTTCTAATATTTAATGATGTTGGCCAACTTGCTTTGATATTCATAGATGTTCTATTTTAAGAGGCACCTCCTTTGACAAGTCATCTCATTCCAAAAATAACCTATCATTTGCTATAAATGCAATGTAAAAATGTCACTTAAAAAGAATAGCCTCCAATTTTGAAGGAGATCTATTTATTTAAAAGAGTCTTTGACTTGTATTCTTCCACACAACAGCATTGATCATAAATTCAGTCTTCTATAGCAGGATTCCAGTCTTTCGCAGTAGATACAACAATCAACAGCAACAGAATCCCATTCCTCTTTAACACATACAACAAAGCTAATACAAAAAAAAATTGTTCTTTTAGGTTTATAACAGTGGGAACAACAACCAAAGAAGGATAATTTTAGTTGTAACAGTGGCTGCATTTCTTAAAAAAATAATCAGTTTTACTTCCGATATATGTAAAAATTTAAGTTTAATCAGTTCAAGACATCAATTTCAACTCTAACAATAGTGAGGTGTGTTAATAGAAGGGATCAAATCAAAAAAATCATACTTACACAATTTAGTATTCTTCTCTTTCTATAGGTATGCCCTTGGTCTGAATTCATGGATATCCTAAGGCACGGGAAACTGACTTATGTCGTATTTGCTCATAAGGATTCAATCTTTAAGAAAAAAGAGAGAGGATTAAAGTGGCTAAGAAGTTGATGGATAGTGGCCTCATTCAAGCAAGGTCATTTTTAATTGCCGTACAAAGTCTAGAGTTCATTCTAGCTTGTGTGAAACATAATGATTCTAAGAAAAGAGAGATCTTGCGGATGGATGAATCCCATACAAATTGAAATTAGATGACATTGAGATGACTTTCTCCATGCTTCCATACAAGGAACTGCTTGAGGTTGATTTGGAGGAAGACAAAAAGGCTTGGTTGAACCATTTAGTGGATTGTCAAGCAAGTCACCAAACATTGGTTGAAAGAGAAGAAATTGGTTTTGTTCAAAAATTTGTCAAAGAGAAATCAAAGATGAATTTGCAATTATGATCACTCTTTTTAATCAAATCATAGATCAAGAAGAACCCTATAGTTTCAAGCTATAGATGTTCTACATCTTGTGCACTATGGAGTGAGCATTTTGATTGGTCTTCTTTGAGTAGTGATTGTTTATACAAACAATTAATAGAATTTAAACAAGCTCATGAGTTCCAAATGGCGTCTTATCTTGTATGCTTGATGGCTCATCATCAAACTTTCACAAGATTGAACATTGTAGGTCATGTCAACACACTCATGTGTACAAACATTTCCCACAGTTGGGCCATATTGAATCCCTTAAGCACTATAAGAGAGTGAATGACATTTTCCATACTGAATCCTTAAGATCTACCATACATAGAATGCTAATTTTACAGTGCACTTTTGAAATTAGATAATGGAGCTGAAGAAAACAGCAAGCTGTATCTATCAAGGAATATAATTCAACCCACAACTATGACTCTACAAAAATTTGGTAAGTGTTCCATATGAAGGGTCTCATACAGGAAAAACAATAGGATGGAGCTTGAGACATCAGAGAGAAAGGACTTATGGGAGGAACTGAAAAGTGTTGGTGAAGATTATTACAATAGTAAATGTAGCATTAATGGTCATCTTAGCTTTATTTAGTCTTTAGTTAGTCGTAAGTTAACTTGTAGTTAACTTAGTCTTTAGCTTTAGTTTGCTTCAGTTAACGTTTAGTTAACTCTTTCAGTTTAGCTTTAGTTTGCTTCAGTGAACGTTTAGTTAACTCTTTTAGTTAACTACTTCTACTCCCTAATTTGTAGGGTTTGTAAATTCTATAAGAGCAAGGCTCTTCTATCAATATATTAATCTGATTATTTACTAAATCAACATGGTATCAGAGCGGGAGCCAGTTTGGGTCTAACTCCCACACGGGAGGGCTCAGGGTTTTTGAAAAGAATAAATTATTATTTTCGTGTGTGTTTCCTGGGCGAAATTGTGGGTTCCTAGTTGGCGTCATTTTTTCAAAACGTGGCTGTATTTCAAGGGTTTCTAATCATGAAGAAATTGCTTCTGAGCCGCACGCATTTTTTCCTTGTATTCTATGACCTGGGGTTTGTGTCTACTACCGTGACTAGGGCAGTTTCTGGGGAGCGACTGAAGAAAGATGGCGCAACTTCTATTTGCATCTTCTAGGTCTTTGCCGCACAATTTTTGTTCCCTCTCATGGACGCGTTTCTGAAGACAGTTATTCTAGGCAACGATTTTCTAAGGTCGTGTTTTATGCGTTTTGTGCGACCATTCTCTACGTCGTTATTGAGGGCATTTCTCCATCTACTACGTTCTCTATTTGGTTTTCTTCTGGGGCATGATTTTTATTTCTGTTTGAGCGCATCTTTTCTAGCGTCGCATTTTTTTCAAGACAGTTTTTCACAACCTTCTATGTGCAGTGCAAGTTTTATTTTCAGCATTTCAGAATTGACCCTGGTTTTTTTCATGTTGTGCGACTTGCGTCTAGCGGGTTCTTGGACGAATACGTGATTTTCTTTGGTAGTTAGTGGATCTGAGTGGTTTCTGGAAGATTTATGGTTGTGATGAGTTCTTTGTGCAGATCTATGACAAATTTCTGGGTTTTTTTAATTTTTTCTCGTATAAAAAAATCATTGCTAGGTTTTCCAATTTTTTGCCTTACAAAATTATTTCTGGGTTTTTTTAATTTTTTCTCCTGAAAAAAAAATCATTGTTTGGGTTTTGTAATTTTTGCCTTACAAAATTATTTTTAGGTTTTTAATTTTTCTCCGAAAAAAATTGTGGGTTTTCAATTTTTGCCTTAAAAAAATTATTTTGGGTTTTCCAATTTTTGCTTTAAAAATTATTTTGGTTTTTTAATTTTTCTGAAAAAAAAATCATTCTTGGTTTTTCAATTTTTTTGCCTTAAAAATTATTTTGGGTTTTAATTTTTCTCTGAAAAAAAAAAAATCATTGTTGGGTTTTCTAATTTTTTGCCTTTAAAAAATTATGGAAGGTTTTTAATATTTTTTTTCATGAGAAAAAAAAAATCTGGAAAGGTTTTTACCATTTTTTCCTTAAAAATGGTGTTTTGTATGTTGATCTATGTCTCGTATTTGGTACTGGGTTCTGTAATTTGCAAAGTTGCGTGGGATTTCTTTGTGGGTTTTTACTGTTTTTTCCAAAAAAACGATGCTTTGTAAACTTCAGTTTTAGGGTTTTGTGATTTTGTCCTCAAAAATTGTGGTTTCTTACAATTTGTTCTGGGGCGTCGTGCTCATTTGCAAAAGTTTGGAGGGTTTTCTGATTTTTCCTCAAAATCGTGGCAATTGTTTTTTGGTGTCTCTAGCTACAGGGACAACTTTGTTACCCAACATCAGGTTGGACATTTTGTGATGATTTTTGGTTATTTCTTGAAGTTTTGCAATTTCTGGGAGGGTTGGTGGCAGAGTCATCTCAAGTGTTAGAGTAATTGGCAGGCTCTTGTCGTCAAATTTAGGGGGCTTCTTGGTGTAGTTGTACAATGACCATTAGGGGAGGGTATTACAATAGTAAATGTAATATTCATGGTCATCTTAGCCTTATTTAGTCTTTAGTTAGTCGTAAGTTAACTTGTAGTTAACTTAGTCTTTAGCTTTAGTTTGCTTCAATTAACGTTTATTTAACTCTTTCAGTTTTGCTTTAGTTTGCTTCAGTGAACGTTTAGTTAACTCTTTCAGTTAACTACTTCTACTCCCTAATTTGTAGGGTTTGTAAATTCTATAAGAGCAAGGCTCTTCTATCAATATATTAATCTGATTATTTACTAAATCAACAAAGATAGAACTAATGATGGAAGATATACCAAAAGCACAATTTAGGACTATTTTGTGATTGTGCAACAAATCAACAGGATTTTGGTTGATTGTCTCCATTAGTCCAAGTTCTCCCTCAACACTCCTGAACTAAACATTCACCTACATCTTTGCATCCATAAAAGAATCCTTGGTCTTGATTCAAAGAAGAGAGATCACTGTTAGAGAATGTAACTGCTATCCACCATGAGCATGCAACAAGATTCGAAGAGTACAAATTATGAGATTTGATATTAAAAGTTTTTTTGTAGTTAACAATGTATCTCATAAAATGCTAGTATCCTTTTTCAGTGTTTTTGATCCATTCATAATTATCTTGATATCACTTTAACACATGACAGAAACACTTTTTTCATTCTGCTTCACTGCATTAAAATTGCATGCATCCACCAAGCCTGCCAAATATTGTTGTTATTTGGGAACGACGTGTACTTTCTTTCTGGTTTCTTCAATTCTTTCTTTAATCAGATATATCCATGTCATAAACTACAATTACCTGTCAGTTGTTAAAACGACAATCTATGACAAACATATTTTCATTAGATAGTTATGACAATCAGTAGTCCAAGTTCTTAGACTATGATACTATGACATGGTGAATGGATCTACACCTGTCTTCATGCTGATTTGTGTCCATATTTGGTACTTATAGGTCAAAGTCTAATATTGTTGCTAGTATGCATTCTCAAATGGGAATGTTAAATTTTTCCAAGGCACCAAAAAAGAGATTATTGACATAAATTCCTTGGGCATCTCTAATGGATTGTTATAAATACATGCATCATCATGCTAGTATTGGATTTAGAGGTTTTACAAGGAGTTGATTTATATGTGAAATAAATGGAGGAGTTTTAGTGGGGTCACTTGGTTATAAAGCCCTATTTAGACCTATAGAGGCAAACGAAATAACTGCATTAATGACGCCATAATATCAAAGCATTCACCTATGGTATAAAGTGTCCTTGGCAATACTTGGTATATATGTCCTTGGCAAAGCTACAGATTAAACAGGGAAAAATCATCATTCCAACAGAACATACAATTGAATTGCTGGGTATTTTCATGGTCAATAGTTGGAAATTTTTAATCTTCCTTTGACTTGTTTTCACCTCTACATTGTAGCCTGTCACAAAAGCAGAATGATAAAGCTTCATCCCATAGAAGAGAACCACGACCAAAAGGACATGCATAAAGAGGATTTGCCTATATCTATCTTAATCTTGAGCTTCATTTATATGGGAAGAGAAAGATGAAGTATATGCAGAGGAACCAAAAACCTCCCTAATTTCATAAAGAAAATGAGGCCAAACTTTTCACCATTAGGAGAGGACTTCTCTGTGACTTTTAAGAACTCAAAAAAATTGTTCTTGGCAGCTGAAGTTCAGTAAGGGATGAGAAATATTTTGGTAGGATAGAAAGCATGATTTTATCCTCTAATCAGGCCATCTGATAACCCTACAGAATGCTTCAATGTTTGACCCTCAATTCTATGAACCCCATACAACCCAAAACCAAATCAGCAGGGAAATGTTTGAGATCGGTTCCCTACAAAATATTATGCAACCGAAATTGCTAAAGGTTCAACTGGATTTTGAGGTCTTCACAGAAAGAATCCTTCAAACTGCTTCCATAAGAAATGCAAATAACAAGGAGAACTGCAGGGGTCTGAGCAGCAATAAAATAGGAACCAGCAAGCATATGGAAGCTTCAAAAGACCTACACTTGTTGGACCTCTGTTTTCTGAATCCTTTCTTTGCCTTCTTCCATTATGTTATAAAGCCAGGAACTCAATAATTCACTTAAATTTTAAAAAATGTCTCTTTTGCAAAAAAAGTGATGGTAATCTGACAAGTAATGTATTGTTTAAAACTGGTGGTAATTTGAATCAGGGCACAAGAAAGAGACAATATATTCAATAACTAATCTGGCACAAACTTAACACAAACCTTAAAGCAATCCAACAGAAACATCAGGAAAAGATCTCTGCATACAGATATCCATTTTAATCCCATATATGAAAGTGAATCAATGAAAAGAAACTTCCAATGCAATAAGGATATTGGAATCTAGAAATTGATCCTAGATGATATCCTGGTAAGATATAAAAGTTATAGAGACATACCCAACAATTAGGGAGGTTGCAGCAGTTGCTGCAAGAGCTTCGTAGCTAACATGTCCAGCATTGACAATTTTCTTGATTTGCTCCTCCTCCACGTGATAAGATTTGGTCATCTGCAAGCGACCAAGTATGTCAGTTTTCTTTCACTTTTAGTATCCATACAAAGACCTAAGAAGGATTAAAATACAGAAGAGCTTCACTCCCCACAAGTTTCTCTGGTAGTCAATTGAAACTATAACCAATCCTTCTAGCATTACAAGCACAATCTTTCATTCCAAAAAAAACTCTTGTTGAATGAACCATATGGTACTATGACAAAATCATGAAAAAATTTATGTGTACATAAATGGGACACTGTACAGAAACATGTAAATATGATTGAAGTCCATTGACCCAGAAATTTTTGGGAATTTGGTTGCTCCATAAACAAACTAATCACATTCTAAACTCTTCAACACAACCAATACTGATGCAAGAGCATCCAAGTCCACGAGTATTCTTTCATCACCCAAAAACCAAAGTTGCAAGGACACGGATACGGATACGGTATCGGATACGGATACGGCTGGATACGACATTCATAAAACACACACATATATTTAACACAATTTTCTAAGTTATTAGAGGAGATTTTCATTAATTTAAAAGCAAATAAGTAAATATAAATTAAAATAATAGTAAAATTTAAATATTAATAATTTAGTAAATAATAAATTTTATTTTTTTAAAAATATCTAACATTTAAACAACATAATATAAATATTAAATATAAATGTTAAATATAAAAATAAAATTTATAAACAATTAACTATCTTAAATCTATAAAACTTAAGACACCAAAAAAAAAATAGTAGAGTTGCACTGCAATAAGACCTAGAAAATGGTTCACTGAAATAGAAAAATGTTTCATTTGTCTTCCTCATTTGGTGTAGGTTTTGTTTATACAAAACAAAAAAAATATTGCACGATTGAAGTTTTTTAGGATTAAGTTTAGGAGGATTTACATCAGATTTTTTGAAAATCAAATCACACAGTATCTGACATGGCTAAAAAATCAAAGTTTTTTGGGCACATATGGATACGGTATACAATGTGTATCCATGTCATATCTGATATGGATACAGGGATATGTGCGCCTAGGGAGGGGCGGGGGAGCATCCTGCTACTCTGCCAAAAACAGAATAAAAGGTGGCTGAGAAGATTTTTGTTTTTGTGTGTAGGTTTTGAGGATATGCATGAATGGGTGAGTCAAAAGGTTTAGGATTGTTCCAGCTGCTTTGACAACAAAACGTCCATGTTGCTATGTAAAGGTTTCCAATAGCAGTGCAACAGCTCTCCATTGTTGTGCAACAGTTGTAAGTTGATATGTAAGATCTTTAGTTACTGTGAAAGAGCTTCTTGTTGTTACCAAAGTTCTTTGGGTTGTTGCACATGAATCTAGTCATCGTGCAACAATTCTCAGTTGCGTAATAGTTCTTGGTTGCATGATTTCATTTGACTTTTCATCAAACACTTGGTGTACAAAGTCCTCAAGCCTTTTGAGTCAGAATGAACTAAATGGAGTTTATGGGTTTTTTCCAGGATGATGTAGCAAGAATCTTTTGGAATCAAATGGGAGTTTTCAAACTTGAGCAATCATGTTTAAAAATGACCTCAACATGAGCATAAATCTGCCTAGTAGATGAACAGTCAGAGTTTGATGATTCAGGATCATTATCCAACTATTCATGAGAATGTTTAGGGCCAAGAAGATGAAGCAAAATCGCCGCAAGGAACAAAAGGGCATATGCAAAAACACAGCAGGCTGTTGGACAAAAGCATACCCTAAAACATGGCAATCTATTAGATCTGATCAAGAAAGGACAGAAAATGGTTGGGCAATCACAATGGGATTTGAAATGAAAAGAAAAATGTCAATCTTTTTGTACAAAAGCAACAAAAGACAAGTGAGGGCAGTGGGAAGGGCAGTGCACATGCATACGAGAGAGAGAGAGAGAGAGAGAGAGAGAGAGGCCAAAAAGTGGCCAATTGTAGAGAAAGTTGTTTGGTGGGCTCTAGAAAAAACCATTAGTACATTCCTCAAGAAGGGAGAGCCTAGGTAAACAGAGGAAATGCCAGATTGAGGGGAATTTTTATTCACCTTGGCAGCCCATTTGCTAATTCATGTGTCATGAATTTAAGCTCTTTTCAGCCTGTTATAAGTCTTGAAAATAGATTTTAGATAATTAACGAAGGTAGCATTATTTTGCTTCCGCTTGGTGTGTGTGGCTGCTAGGTTTAGGTTGTCTTTCATTAGACCCCCTTGCTTAGACTGCATCAAATATAAGGGTAAAAAAATCACTAAGCAAAAACAAATAGAAAAAGACATCATATAAAACAAGAATAGGTTTTATCAAAACACAATAAAAAAAAAACAGCTGTAAATGGTGTTCAATTGGTGTATTAGCAGATCTGGAGCAGCAAATTCGGAAAGGTATGCCTTTATTTTTATCTTTTATCTTTTTCATATTTTCATTTGCCTTTCCTTTTTACATTTTTTCCCCTTTCATTTATGGAACAAGAAACAAAAAGAGGGGAAAATGAAAAAAATATTGGTTTTTTTTTCCAGTTTTCCCACATTTTTCCTTGTTCCATAATCCATTTATTTTTCCATCTCTTTCTATCTCTCTACAAAGCACAAACGTTAAAAAAATTCCCCTTTTTTATTTGCAATTTACAAATCCTCATAATACCAAGGCTTATAAGAAGTGACCTATGCTGGAAACAAACCACCCTAGGGGCTAAGAAAGAGAATTGAGGAGTTTAGGCATTATTGTTGGCCCTAGAGTTCGTGAATCAGGATTAGATTATTATATTGTACAACACATTTCTCTAGTTCCCAACCATCACCTAAGAGAACAAGTTGGAATTAAAAAAACATCAAGCAACAAGAAGTGGAGTTGAAAATATTTGGTTCTATTTTTCAACTCCATTTCATGTAACTAGGCAATTAGCACATTTTTTTTAAATGTAATTTTTGATTTATTCGTCTCTTGAATTCTAAATGTGAGTGGTTTTTTAAATTTAGAATACTCTTTCCTTTACAGATCTCCTTATTGGAAAAATTTAGCAAAGGCTATTGTTGATGTCGGAGTAGGGTTAAATGCCCCTAATCACGAATAGATAAAGGGCCCAATTTTGAAAGAGAAGGTTGCAAATGAGAGGTCCATCATTGATGAGCAATGTGAGAAATGGCTGAAGAAGAGTTTCATCATCATGTCTAATGGTTGAAAAGATAGGTTTGTTTGCTAGGTTGAAATTTTTTCCATAAACCACTGATGCTTCAAAGTAAAAAAATGCAAAATTTCTCAATGAGATTTTGGGGAAGTAGTGGCCCAAAAGGGCGGGGATAATGCTGTGCATATCATTATAGATAATGAAAAAAATTATATTGTTGCAATTAGACTTCTTGTGGAGAGACACATGTCTACTTTTTGAAACTTTCTGTTTTGTTCATTGTCTTGATATTATACTAGAGGATCTTAGCAAAGTTTCTTGGGTCAAATATTCATAGATTATGGTAGCAAATAGCAATATATGTAAATGCATATTCAACCATGCTTTGTTCCTCAACTTAATCAGTTAAAACATAGAGTTGCCTCATTCTAGTGTATCCTACTTTGAGACCAATTTTATCACATTAAAATATTTTCTTTAATCAAAGTGTACTTTGAAACATATGTTTGTTAGTGAGAGGTCTCAATCTTCATACAACATTATTTAATTCAATACTATTGATTGGGTCTTTGATTATCAAAACTTTTGGCTTCCAACAAAGGAGATAGTAGATGTAAGTTTTTCTTTTCTTCACTCTTTTACCCATTTCTTGTTGGATGTTATTTTATTTGTTTATATTCTCTTCTTCAATCTTATTGCTTATTTTTTATTAAGTCACAAAACCTTTAGCTAGTCTCCTTTGTGTTGTTGATAAGGGAGAATCTCACAATAAGATCTGTGTATGAGGGCATGGTCAAGGAGAAGGAGATCATAAGAGCCATCTATAATGGGGTTGATGGAAAATATCATCCTTTATGGGAAATCATTAATTGGTGATGACACCATCAACTTCATAAGTCATTACTTACAACAAGTTACATATTAAATCCATCATTCTAATTACACTTGGACTTGAAGGCCAATGAGAAGGTTTTCAATGGGCTCTACATAGCCATAGAACAAATGGAAGTTGAATCTCAACTTAGAGTGACAATCATCTCCGAAATTGAGATCTTTAGTCTTGTACAAGGGGTCCACTTTATGGGAGATATGTGTAAGGCAACTTGGACAATATTGCACCTAGGTACACATTTTTATTTAAGTAAAAGGGAAAAACAAGGTTCCCTACCCTTACAAGAGTCAAATGACTTAGACAAAATGAGTCCCAACAAGGAGAACACACAAGTATCCATTAAACAAACAAGCAACAAAAAAAAAGTTAGACCAACAACACAATAACAGCAGCACACCATGATATGGAAGACCTTCACCAGCCATAGGGCACCATGAACACGAGCTAACGGGAAGGAGAATAGCCCAAGTCCCTAAAGATTGAGAGTCACTTCCCATTATTTTGAAAGCTAACTTAGAATATCCTTGAGGGAGTCAGCATCAATACTAGACTCACTAACAACAATGTTCTTCTTCACTTTGGCCCTAGACAACTCCTCTTCAATAATTTTCATGCTTGAGGTAGTGCATTCTAGGCATTGCTTGCTCAAGTTTAGAACATTAGTGACAAAGCCCTCTAGCTCTCTGACTCTCATTTTTAAAGAGACATTTTGTTTTGTTGAACATTTATCATTTTGCAATTTAAACATGAGGTGTAGGCATGGTGTTTCTTGTTGATTTTCCCAAACACATTCCTAATGTTGTCTCTATCAGCAGCATTGGTTTGACTTTCTTCCCACTCCTCTAGGGCATTTTTCTCCTCACTTTTTTTCTTATGGAGGGGGTGCTTCAAATTAACCTTGGCTTTTTTAGTTTGAGCCTCTTCCCTCTCCTCAATAGAAGCATAGGAATTTTCCTTGGTTTCCATCCCACTGTAAATAAGGGAATGTCTACTAGTGCTCAAACTATCATCAAAGTCTGAGTCTACCCTCTCAAGGTCAATGGTCACATACAAATCATCCTCACCTTCACTCGAATTCACAAAATTGGCCTCATCAACAAGGGGATTAAAATTGGAATTGGGTTAGCAGGCAACAAGGGGAGAAAATTTTCTCACCGCAACAATATTGTCTAATTCTCTTCTTAGTGCCCTTACTTTTGGGACTACCTACATCCAAATTGAATTTTTTTACCTTTTTTGTCATTGCCACCTTTCCCCACAAAACCAAAGTGTGAAAGAGGGCTAGGCCTCATATCAAAATCATTCTCTAAGCTCTCAAACATGGCAATAGAATGAGTTTTCTTATTAGCCAAAGGTGTCTTCTCATGGGCACTTAGGAGTTTTCTCTTACACTTTTCATTTCCTAGCCCAATCTTGGGGTTCTTGGAGGAAGTGGAAATCTCAAGGATAGACTAGGGAGTTGTTGGATCCTGAAATCGCCGATCCATAATTCTAGAACATGATCATACCTTCAAGGCTAGGGGCATCTTCAAGAAGGTAAAATAGGGGTTCATCTACAAATTGAGGAGGGTTAAAGGTCAATTGACAAGAGTGGGTAGTCTCTCCTACACTTTGCTTAGCTAGACCTAGGAGGGTATTCCTTGAGGTGTCCTTAATAGAGTTTTAAACCAATTAAAATGTAACATGATTGCAAAAACAGTTGCTATACCCAATGTATGCTTGACCCCTATAATTGTCACTAGGCCGAAGACTAACTATCTGCATTAAACCTCTCGTAAAGATGATATAACACCTTGTTCATTCACCTGTGGATGTTGTTATAATCACTATGGATAATTTCAGTTAACATTTCATACATAGTGGCAAGGTGTAGACATACATGACATGATTCTTTGATGATTTAGCAATTTGAGGTTGCCTGAAATTGTTCCCCAGTTTGCAATAATGATTCATGAACATGTATACAATAAACTAAACCTAATCTATTGGTTAGATATTTGTTTGTTTCAAGCATGTGGAGGGTCAAGATTTTTGGACTGCTGCCTTATGTGGATTACAAAGTCTCATTCAACCATAAGAATAGCAAATAAAAATAACAACAAAGCTATGACACTTGACAATTAGATCTACTTAATAATCCTTCTCCAAATTTACAAACATTCATTTGCAACAAGAAAGAGACCATTACAAATAACAACTTGCACTGCATTAAAGTGTTGCAACACTTACCAATTTCTAGTCACAATCACACCAACAAATGTGGTGAGTGAAAACTTCAAAGGATAAAGGGCCTGTCACACCTCTTTTCTCAAAAATATTCTAAAATGCCAACAATTGGCCAAGGAGACACCTGATTACAAAAATTTGCTCCAAAACGACCTCTCTACAACTTCGAGAATGAAAATCCTAGATGGTCAATGAATTGGTGAATTTTGGAACCCTAGAATAATCTTTGCATTTTAGTCAAGTGAAAACAAGAAATGATCAATCCTTTGTGTGTTCAACAAACTAGTATGTATATTCTTTTACTATTGACACCCAGTTTGCTCATGGGAACCAGAAGAGGAACAAAAACTTGCAGATGTGGAATGTAGGGTTTGCACAATCCCATGAATCTTGCAAAATGAAATGCATAGATACAACGTAGGGATATCTGAGTGGTAGAAACCTCAACAACCAACATTAATGTCAACATGGATGCTCATACCTCCATCATTAGATTCTTGCTTGCATTTGTGCCAACTGATTTAAACAATGGGTTTTCTAGGCAAGAAGGACAAATTCAAGGTTGCAAGGTCAAATCTAGATTTAATGGCATAATGGGTGAGCCGTGGAAGTAGGTGAAATGGCTTGTCAAGGGCTTCAAGGTCACAACAAGTTTCCGATAGGTTTCTAGGAGTTGAAGGAACCTTGGAACTAGTTCCAAAGTGCAGGAAGGGTCTGTAGATCTGACAAAGTAAATGAGAAATTTTAACGGTGGAAAACAAGAGTTGAAAGGAAATACAAACTGGGGACTTGGAGGGGTGGATGCCAAGAGTCAGAGCCACAAAAGGACTAAGGAGAAGGGGAGAGGTCCAAAGGTGAAAGATTTTCCCATGGGCCTTGGGTCCACAGATGGAATATATGGCTTGGGGTTGAGTCCTAGGAAGGAGGGACGTGGATATTGCAGAGGAAAGAATTAGGCTTCTAGACTGGGGAACAAAATATGGAGGGACTACAGGAACTAAGTCCTAGGTCTACAATAGGACTAGGATTGGACCCAAGAGAGCATTGGTGGTGAGAGTAATAGGACAGTGGGGAGCACCAAGCCACAAGGACTGGATTATCAAGGGAAACAAGGAACTTGGAACTAGGTTCCCCAAATTCCTTCTATAACCCACGAGCCAAGGGGAAGACTAAGAGAGAAGAGAAAGAAGTGACAGCAAGAGTAGGAAATCCATGGGGACCGAGTACTTCGAGACTTAGTCCCTTGGTTCTAGATCTATCTATAGGCCCACAAGCCAGGAAAAGGACAAAGGTCCCACAAAACAAACACACACATAAAACTTAACAAGCCCACACCACATAGGTTTACTAAGGTTTTTTTATAAAAAACATACTAATTGAGCACCCTTAGGAAAAACTTAACACAAGGGGCCCAAAAGAAGACTTCTTAGATTGGTTAGTAGTTTTGTGTAAAAGGAGACTTCAACAAATTTGGCATGTCAAATTGAGTCCCAATAGGGGCAATCTTAGGACCATTCTTTTTTATGCCCTTCCTAGTGAGGCTAAGGCTATTCACATCTAGTTGGTGGTTGACACCAATTACTTTACCTTTCCCTTGTGCTTAAATAACAAAGTTATCTCCTAGATAAAATTTCTTCTTGCAAAAGTGCATATTAGTTACGATAGCATACATATACATCATATATTAATGTACCACTAGCTAGGATCCACTCATGATCAATAGAGGCATAGAGGGTTGTATAGAGAGCTATTGTTTGATTTTGATTTTGCTTCTAAATCTAAATCTTATTCTAATTTTGATTAGATTATTTCCTCCTTTTAATGTTCCTAGGATTCTTGTTATTGGAGGACATTTTGTTGTCTTTTTTAGAATAACAATATTTTTTCTTGTGACCAAAATTGCCACATTTATTACAATTTCCAAGAAACTTTTAATTTTTATAAATGTTTTTTTATCAGTTAAATTGTCCTTTGGAGCAATAACCAATATATTAAACCAAGAAAATACATTGTTATGACTGCTCCATCATGGATGGCTTGGTATCAAAAAGGCATAAAATCTCACATGGGGAGCCACACAAAAACCTCCAAGAGGCACTTTAAATAGTAATGACATGCTATTCATAGTATATCACCTAAGCTTAATAGTTCTATAAAGTATAAACATTGAAATTACATATTCATATAAAACAAAACATGTTTTTAGCCTACTGCTATCACCTAAGCTTAATAGTTCTATAAACATTGATATTACATATTCATATAAAAAAAAACATGTTTTTAACCTAATGCTCAATGTCCTCCTTTGCACTGTCAAAGGTTTCCTCCATGGAAAAGGTCCAATCCACTCCTAGGGAGGACACAACCCCAATGGAAAATTTCAAAAATTCAATCCCCTATTTTGCTTGGTGCTTGTAGAGCATTGTTGAAACTAGCAACAAAGATAACAAATGGTATTCACTAGTTGACAAGAAGTGCATTGAATGCAAGCTAGTATCCAATCCCAAGATGGAAACTAGATCATATGACCACATCATCCAAAATAGTTTTAAGGCACCAACACCACCTACAACTTATCAAAAGACTCTATCACAACCTCTTTTGACTCTCCAATTTCCAAAAAGACAACAATGAACTTTAATGATATGTTTGTGTTCACCCTATACTTGTGTGTTGTAGATAAGGAACATGGATCATAATCACAACATTCACCTTGAAAATCTTCCTTAAATTTAAGTTTGATATTTCTCCCAAAAATTATATATGTACTTTCTTGGCTACCAATCTCATTGTGGTATCCCTAGTATAACAAAGACAATGTCAGTGAAAATGGAGATAGTTTGATAAATTTATGAGCCTCTCATGCATGACAACTGCACATCTTTCCATGATCAATTGTGTGCCAAGGATTCTTTTGCCGAAGGACATCCTCCCTAGGTTTTGCATTTGTTTCCAACCTTCTCATTACCATTGTATGATGGTCATTCATAGGACATGATGAGATCATTATTAAGATCATTATCGAATAAGTTGGGATCTAGACTCACCCATATAGACAATGTCATCTCAACAATGCACCCCTTCTCAACATCTATAGCAAAGTTTGCTAAATTGTCAACACAAGAATTGATTTCCTTGTATACGTGTTTTATAGCGTAGTCTTCAAACCAATCTATGAGTGGTCAAATTTGGCTTCATAGCCTATTAATCTTCCAATTGGATGTCCCCTTATTTTTTATGGCATTAACAATAACCATGTAGTCACTTTCCACTAGCAATTTTATAATCCCAAACCAATCGCATGCTTGTAATCCTAGGAGGAACACCTAGGCCTCAGCATCATATTTGTTCCTTTCACTAGGCCCTATGAAGTTGCTCCAACCAAGAAGCCTTCATGGTTGTAAGTATGCAACCGAGACTGAAATCCCCAAGATTTGCTCTCAAGGAGCCACCAAAGTTAAGTCTACAACATCCTTCAAGTGAGGCAAGCCAACATATTCTAGTCCTTGGATTTGAAGGTGGATTAATCCAACCCACCACATGAATGGGAGGGACCTTGAATTTGTTCCATCTTTTCAACAATTCATTATCCTAGTGTGTGAATGATATGTTCTTCATACTCTAATCTCTAGCTACATTATTCACAACTTCTTTGATTGCGCACTCAATTGCCATTTATTTCTTTTGAAAGATTCTCTTATTCCTCTATTTCCAAATCTCCCATAGAACCATTTATGGGATTACCCTCCAAATACAGGAAAAGGTGATTTCTTTGTAAAGTGTTGGCCACGAATTGAAGAGCTCCGGAACACTTGTAGTTAGGGGCCATACTAGCTTAGTTATTATGAACCTACTACCAAAACTCCTCTACAAGCTAGCAATTTAACAACGGATGATCAACTAATTCTTCAACCTGTTTGCACATAACACATATTGAAGGCCCCATATGTCCCATTTTCTTGAATCTCTTTGCAGTTAGAATTCTCTTTAGCAAGGAAGTCCACGCGAACACCCAAGCCTTAGGCAAGCAATTTTTATTTCAATAAAGATGTGTTGGCCAATCTTCTTTCTTGACAGCTGCCTCCACCAAAATATACCCTATTTTCACATTGTAGTTTCCAAAATTCGCCCCAAACCACCTAATACAATCTCCTTCCTCTAAAATGAAATCTTTTAGATAGCTAATTCCATTTCTATGCTAGGAATTTGTTCCTCTAGTTTGTTGAATCCTTGCATACTCTTCCAATGCCATTCTCTTTTTCCTTCACTTGCACAACATATAATATAATCTCTCACTCTACAACCCTAATTATTTACCAATATTTGTCTCGCCTCTACTATGTTGGGAAGTTCATTAAGGGATGCATAACCGTTCCAAGAGTCTTCCCAAAAAAGGGTCTTTCTCTTGTCTCTTACTTCCCATGTGATGTGTTTGGTTATTACTTCCCTACATGAATGTGTGAAGTTCCAAATTGCTAACCCTCTCAATTTATTGGTCGTAGTTAGAATTCTTTCAGGAGCTCTTGAATCAAGGCATTTGTGCTACAATATGTTAGCCCATTTGAGGTGTGATTTTGTATACATCTCCCATATTATTTTAACTCCCATAGTTGTATTCAAGGCAGACCATCTCCTAAGTCCAACTCCCATAACCTCTTTTGGCTTACAAATAGTTTCCCACACAATAAGCGGAAAATCTTTTTCTAATGTTCCTTTCCAAAAGAAATCTTGCATTTTTTGATTAAGAGATTTGATGACTTTGTTTGGCATTTTCAAACAAGATGGTATAAAGATGGGGATTGCAGAAATAACAACCTTTAGCATCAAGATTCTACCAATAGATGACAGCCGTTTCCCTTTCCATGAGGTTATCTTGCTGCTGCAATTCATTAGCAAAGGGTCCTAGAGAATTGTTTTCCCAAAACCTGAAAATAAGGGAATTCCAAGGCATTTTCTTGGGAGTTGACCAATTTTATAGCCCAAAACTGCCAACACCTCTTTTAGTTTTCTGACCTCCATGTTAAAGAAGAATATTTCTGACTTCAACAAGATTATGCTTTGCCCAAATGCCTTATAGTAGTAGTCCAAAGTGTCCCTCATCATCTTTAATTCTCTTCTACACAAATCCCCAAATAAAAGTGTCATTAGCAAATTGTTGATGCATTGTGGAGCTCACGTGAATTTGGAACTATTTTGGTTCCTTTCCATCTTCCTCTAATATTCTCTACTTGTATGTGGCATCCAATGCCTTGGCCATGATTATGAAAAGAAAAGGTGGTAAATGGTCTCCTTGCCTGAGTCCATAAGGCGATTCGAAGAAGCCTTAAGGATCATTATTCACAAGGACTAAGAATCTTGGAGTGGATACATGCTAAAGATCCAATCACACCACTTCTTGTTGAATTCAAACTTCTCTAAGACGTTGATTAGGAATCTCCAATTGACTTGATCATAGACTTTGTTAATGTCTAGTTCAACTAGTATCCTATCCACCTTCCCAATCTGTAAAGTGTGTATGGCCTTATGGACAATAATTATGCTTTTGCAATGGATCATCCTAGTGTGAAGCCACTTTGTTCTAATATGATCTCTAATAATAAAAATTTGGGCATATTAGCCATGGCCTTGGAGATTATTTTGTACACCGTGTTACATAAAGATATTGGACGAAAATTATCTAAAGTCTTAATTGTGCTCTTCTTTGGGATCAATGGTATAAAGGTATTATTCAAATCCTTGAGCAATGTCGTCTTCCTTCTAAACTCCTCTGTAGCCACTAACAAATCCTTGCTAATGATATTCCAACATTTCTAATAGAAGCCCATCAAGAAACCATCCGCGCCCAAAGCTTTGTCTAGGGACATTTGGAATACTCCAGGCTTTATTTCTTCCTACATGAAAAGACTTGTGAGTTCATTTTATTCCAATATGATCAAGCAAGGGGTGTTTCCAAAAATTTCTTCTTGTGGGGCTATTTCATTAATCTCTTTCCCTTCTAGACGACTTGCACTATCTTTGATGCTAGATATAATGTTCAAGATTCTTTTGTGCTTCATGGAATTGTGAACAAACTTTGTGTTTCTATCCCCTTTCTTCAACCAACACTCTCTTGATTGTTGTCTCCAATAGACCTCTTCGTGCACCAACAATTCTATATATTGACTTTTTAAGGCTTTTTCCTTCTAATAGCGTCCCTTTGCCATCCCAACCATCACAAGGTTTTTTTTATTGATTCTCCTTCCTCTACACTTGCTTTCTCCACAGTTAGGTTTCTTGGTTTTAGATTTTGTTTGACTCACCATCCTCTCCTAATATCTAATTCATACTTTGTATAGTCTTCACCCAAACCATCCTTCGAGTTTTTTTCTAATTCACATTCAATTCTTTAAATTATGTGTCTTTTGTTTGTCTATATTGGGAACTTTCCATTTTCTTCTAGCATTCCAAAAAGCTCCAAAGCCAGCCCAAAGGTTGACATTTTTCAACTAGATCACAAGTCATTGTTTGTGGATTCTCCTTGTGGCTTTTGTTGGATGATCTAAATTTTGTCCCAATTATTTCCTCCTCCTTCTATGTTGACATTTTTTTTGATGGATTCTATTTCGTCAACCTCAACCGTAGGGACATTAGGGTTTTTGTCGTTCTTCAATTTTCCATTGGATTCTTCCCTAGATTTCTTGTTCCTGATACATTCTTCCTTCCCATGGCCAATGAGGCAAAAAATTGCATTTGATTGACACCTTTTCCACTTCAATTTGTTGCAGCCATGTTCCTACCTCCACTTTTATTTCAATTGCCAATGAGGGGGATTTTCCAAATCAATTGGGACACGTCTTGGCATACACTCCCGCATCTCCATCCTTAAAGCAATATTCTATTTTAATGAAGGTCCCCCGTGAGTTACCTATCTTCATAAGTAGTCTGAATCCTAATATTTCGTTGATAGATTATAAAGTCTTAACCACATGGGAGTGTTGGTAGGGGCATGTGTAAGTGGGTTTAAATTGAACTCCCAATCATGAACATAGAATCCAATCCAATCCAATCCATTAGCAATGAGCCGCCCTTCAAAATTTCTTCTTTTTTCCCGGCTGAACCACATTCCACAAGGAAAAACCCTCTTGGCAAAGATTTAATTCTTATCTCCACACCCCATTGTTCTTTGCACCAATTCTGAATTCGTATTTTTGAGGGCTAGAAACTATCCCATTTGATGTAGAATGCACTAAATCTTAGGCAAGATGACAAGTGCTCAAGATCTACCATAGACAAAGTGATAGCCTTTGGTTGTTCCTCAATTCTTGGGCAAACCAATATTTTGTTCACACCAATGGTAGTGTCAAGGTTTTTAGGAACCCAAATTTTCTATTTCAACTCTTTCTTCACATCCGTTGTAATTCCCCATTCTTCTCTATTATTCCCTAGGTTCCAAAGAACACTTTTTGAGAAGACTATTTTAAAGGTTCAATCCACATCAATTGCTCACCTCTCTTCTCCTTTCACTTTCCCTCCATTTTGTTATTATTCTCCTTTGATTTTCTCCTCTTCTTCACTCCTCAAAGTCTCCCGCCTTCATGCTAGCCATAACATATTTATCTACAATTGTCAATATTACTAAATTCTTTAGAAATATGTTTCTTATTCTCATTAGTTTTAGGGTGATTCTTTCAGTTACCACCTATATTCAAATGTTTTTGCTTCCATTTTTTTAAGGGCAGCTTATATTGTGACAGGCTCAGAAATTTTTCAGCGAATCACATAAGTGTGGAGGAAGTGTTATTCAAAAACGCCTTCACCACCATTTTCCTTTGGCACGCGCTTATGGAATAGGTTATGCACGATGAGACGGCTAGCAAACTGACAAAAAATAAAAGAATTATGCGTGTGAAGTAAATGCATAACTGTGCCATTCCTTCTTCGTCAATTTTTGGTTGAAGCCGTATGAGTTTTTGGAGATATGTGGAATCTGAAAAAAAGATGTGAATGACTCTGTGAGGCGGATTTTCAGTTTTTATGGAGTATGAGATAAGTGTGTATTATTTTGGGCCTTATGTGGAGAAAAAGATAGAAATCTGCAAGAATGTATACATACATTCTGAAGGCTGCTTGAATTTTTTATGGAGATTTTTAATTCATTTGCTGAAGTTTTTCATCTCTATTCATTCTGATACGAGCTGAGTGAAGTGTTCCAGGCTGTAGAAGGTGTTAGTTCTGTGTGAGCTTATTTTGGAGAAGTTTTGATTCTGTTTTGAGTGTTAGAAAGTTTTGAAGGATGTTAAGAGGCAGAGAAAGGATCAAGGTGTTGTTTCAGATGAAGTTAAGCTCTTGAGCAAAAAGACTTCTGAGTTTGAACATAGTTTACATAAGCAAACATGACCCTTTTCAGTTGATGGGCAGATTGCATTTGAAATCAGAGTTGCAGTGTTGTAAGAAATTTCAGTGAGTTGGTGCTTCAGCTGTTCGAAGTTGGTGCTTCAAGGGAGTTGGTGCTCACTTTTGTAATTTGGAGATTGCAGTCTCCTGGGTTGGTGCCCATTTGAAGTTAATAAAAGCATAGTTTTGCCGTGGTTTTTTACCCGAAAGGGTTTTCCACGTGATATTGGTGTTCATCTTGTCTAATGCTTGCTCTTACTGTTTTGATTGTTGATTCATATGGTTTTAAGCTTTAAAGTTTTAAAATACTGATTCACCCCCCTCCTCCCCAACCCCCCCACACCCCCCCTCTCAGTATTTTCTTATTTTTTGTGTACTCTTCACCATTTACAATGGATCATGCATTTTTGGCCATGAATTCAGCCTTTAATCTAATTTTTCAAATACCATAATTGAGCCCATTTAATAAATAAGATTTATCAATACTCAAACTATTGTGGAAACTTGTTATAAATTCAATAAAATTCAAATTAAAAAACTGAATTGAAAGAATCTTAAAGCAAAGTGAGATATAAGATAAATTAATCATTATTAAAAAAGTACTTCAAAAAAACTCATTTTTTCAATTTTATTATTAAATAATTGCATATATTAAAATAATGCGATTGTAATATAAATTTGTCTTTATAACTCTAAAGAAAATAATTTTTCATTTACAATTAAGTCATTTTCATATATATATAAATGTACAATAATGCATATTATATATTTTAAATTCATCACAATTTATTGTACTCATAATTTAACTCTATCTATATTATACCATACAACATTTAACATTTAAATGTCTTCTTGTGTTAAAAAAATTATGTTTATATTATTAGATGGCTTCTTGTGTTAAAAAAGTTGGCTGTAAATTTTGAATTAGTTGCTATTGGTATTCCTCCTAGGATTTATCCGTTATGTGATCAGGTGGAAACTATCGAGCATAATTTTTTTTAACTGTCATTATGCCTTGAAGCTTTGGTCTTCTTTCCTTGGGAACAAGCTGGGCTGGTACAATAAGGATGGGTTTACTTGATTTGAAATTTTATTTGGATTTGTCAAAGCTTTTTGTTAATCTTAATGAATTTTCACTTGTTTTTACTAATGAAGTCTTGTGGAAAATCTGGAAAAAAAGGAATGAAGAGGGTTTCCAAGGCAAAAGGAGGTGCCTTATTGAGACTCATTGTGAGCTCACCCAAAATCTTATTGTTTTGCAGGTCTCTATGGTGTTGAAAATTCCTAAAGAAAAATTATTCATTCTGCTTAAACAAGGTGTCACCATTGTCTACAAAGAGGAGATAAAGAATGCCCACTTCTGACCGCAAGGAAGTAACAATCTGAATAAAAAGGAGATGAACAAGCTAAGGGATTATATGCAGGTGCATAACATTCCAAAACCAGTTAAGGAATATGGAGGCCACAGTAAAGAACAGGTCTGAGCCAATTGTTAAAGACCTGGCCCCAAAGTATTAGGCCAATCCTCCTATTGGCACCTATGATTGTGATCACCTTCACAAAAAGCAGCAACCAGTGATGTTGCTCGGAGTCAATATTATAAGTGCAGACTATAATTCCTTTTTGTTTCTCATGGCTAATTTGTATTGGTTGTAATATCGCTATCTTTCCTTATAGTTTGTTGATAGATTTTGATGCACATTTGTAGTATTGGCTGGAGTTGAGGCTTCTCTATTGTATGAACTCCTCTTTCTATCCAGTTTCGAATATATAAAAATAATAATGCATACTAGATATATAATATACTATAGAATATATAATACTGAGTATTATTATATTATATTATTATAAAAAATTATTGGAATGTCAATAGGATTTTATACCCTAAATTTTTTTATAAGATTCATTGTTGGATGGGGTATAGCCTACAGCTTTGATGATCGAGTTACATTTTGCAAGGCCAGAAAGCATATTCAACAAGGGTTGACATTTACACAAAGGTTGAACAACAACGGCGGCCACTGTGCTCATACTCAATTGCGCCCACATTATTGGTAAAGGCCGCAGCCCTTACCAAGTCTTGGCTGTTTGCCTTTTTTTAATCTATTTTTTCTCTCCTTTGTGACATGGTTATAAAGGTCATTCACGAGCTTACATTTGTCAAATATAATATTTTTGTATGTTGGAGTTATTCCACATGCATGTAGATCACCTAGCAGCTAGAATCCATGAGGTCTAATATTAGTGTGGTGTTAGGAGTTTGTTATGTGATAACAAATTCATTTGTATATATATCCATTATAATATCAAATTTAAGGATGAATATTTTTGCTACAACGAAGATCTCTGACATGGTATTAGAGTCACACCATATTCTCGCATGCCCATATTCTACTTTTCTTTGAAATTTCTCTTTGAATGTTCTTTGAAAAAATCTGCAACAATAGTGCCTAGTTTAGAGTGGCTTCAAGGCTCGAGGCTCACATTTGAGGGAAACTACTAGAGTGTTTCTTCTTGGAGTTTTTAAGACTACTACATTGGTTTGTATTGTAGAACGTGGTGCTAGTGGTGATGATAGGTGATCTGGGACTGTGTGGTGGCTTCAACAACATGATGCTAAGTGTATAGTAGTGCATGCATGAGCTACATGACACGGGCATATTGATAAGCACAGGAAGCATCCAGGAGGCAGTGAAAACATCAATGGCTTGCACCACCACCACATCCTCTTCGACATGTGCCATCCTTGAGAATCAAGCTTAAGAATCACTACTTTTACCCCATCATTAATATCGACAAAATTCGATCCCCCGTCCCTGACCACATCAAGGCAAAGGCCACCCCTGATAACACCTTTTAGATGTGACCCAACTAAGGGTTTGGTTTACATTTGGCTTTAAATGTTGCAGCTTGTAAAGCAGAGTTTGGTAACGCATGATTTGGATAAATTTGATGCTAATGTTGCACTAAGATCGTGGCAGGGTTTGGTGAAAGTTGTTGGAACTTTGTCTGTAGGTAGTGGCAAAGAACCAATAGGAGACTTGGATCCATTGAAGGATCAAACTTCTGCTACAAGAGATTGTGATGTGTGAGTTTGTGGAATTTGAATTTGAATCTTAAATGTTTGAAATTCTTTGAAATTGACCAAATATTATCCATCTTTGTCTTTTCTTGCAAAATATGTATGTAAATTTGAGAAAGTGTAGATCATCTCAAGGTGCATTGTCAGTGGAAACCAACACCTTTGACATTGTTTTATTAAAGAGCAGTCAAGTATTTTTAATATGGAGAAAAACAACACATTGATTGAGAATTTTGAAGGTAAAGACTTCCACACATGGCAAATCAAGCTACAATTGAGTCTTATTGAAAAGGATCTATGGGATGTAGTGAGTGGTCCTACAAGGCCAACTAATGTTGATGGAAACACAAAATTGACTACAAAGGATCGAAGGGCAATAGCTTTGACTGATCTTGGACTTTCAAATGCATACCTCCACCACATTGACTTATCAAAGACCTCGAAGCAAGTATGAGATGATCTAAGTGCTTTGTTTGGATCACAAGCATCAAGCAAAGATGGGCTTAAAGCAAAAATTTGGGCTAAAAATGATGGAAAGCCACAATATTGTTCAACACATTGGTAGGTTTCATTCCCTGATGAATCAACTAGTCGGGATAAAAGCCAAGGTAGGTGATAATGATACAAAAGCTATTTTGTTGAATAGCATGCCTTCTAACTATGGTAGTATTGTGTTCACATTGAACAAAGTAGCTACTAAAGACCTCCACACAATTATAGTGAGGAGGAATAAATCTTCTAAATAATTCAAGAGTTTGTTTTTGTGATTGGATGTATATGTCCTCAATCACATTTGTTGAGTGATAGTGATTGGATGTGTTTGTCCCCAATCACATTTGTTGGTAATTATGATTGTATGTGTGTGTCCTCGATCATAATTGTTGTGATCAGATGTGTGTGTCCATGTTCATAACTTTGATGTTGGATAGATGTGTTTGTCCCTATCCAAACTTGTTGTATGGCCTTCGAAATATGTGTTAATCCCTATCCTTGGTTCCATGGATGGATGCGTTTGTTCCTATCCTTGGATAAAAGTCCAGTATAGACACTCCTACTGAAAAATCCTAGTGAGGCTAGTTCCACTATTGCTTGTCACAAGTAGATGTGTATGTCCCTACTCATACCTTATGTTTTTGATGAACTACTGACCTAATTATCAAGTATTGTTAGTCCACCTATCCCTGTGTGAAGCATGATGGAACAAGGGGGGATGTTGGAGTTATTCTACATGCACATGGATCATCTAGTAGCTAGAATCCATGAGGTCTAATATTAGCATGTTGTTAGGGGATAAAACAATAGTTTGTTATGTAATAACAAATTTTGTTTTGTATATATATCCATTATAATATCAAATTCAAGGGTGAATACTTCTGCTACAGTGAATATCTTTGACATTGTAAACATGGGCCAAGCCATCTTAATGTGAACTGTAGCCTCCAAAGGACTGCCATAGCTATAAGGTATTTAATATCATTTAGTTACTGTATTCCATGAAATCTGATTTAGGACAAAAAATATCCCGCATATTTGTATATATTTCATTAAGCTTGAATCATATGCAAATAAAAGAACATCATAAATTGTTTTTGTAATGTCCCCGTTTTCCATCCTGTCATCACAAGAGCTAAATTAATTAATTAATTTAATTATTGGATATTGCTTGGCAAAAGTTTAATAAAAGGGGTAATATTAAATAATTAAATTGAAGTATATTTATAAAGTGGCGGGGAGATATTATAAAGTATTATAATATCACTTTATAAGATAGTGTTTTGGCGGGAAAACCCTAAAATGGATTATAAAAGGGATTTGTGAGCTCATTTGTCATTATGGAAAAAGGATTATTATTTGTTTGATTTGAGAGCTCAGCTTTATGGAACGAGAGGATGGAAACCCTCAAGTTTAGGTATCGAGATCTGGACAAAAACCCAAATCTTCTTGTGGGCGGATTCATCCAAGGTTCATGTTTGTGCTTCAAATTTGATCAGGAAATTTTGTGGGTCTTCTCTAAAGACGAAATTTCAGGTTTTTGAGGGTTTGATAAATTTCCAGGTATTTATCTTTCCAAGGTTTTATCAATAAACATTTATAAGCAAAAACAGATTTATATGTTTTTATGGAACGGAGATTGTATGCGGTTAGAATTCCAAAACAGCTACCAGCATTTGGAAAGGTTTAAATCTGATGAGTCAGGGCAGATCAAACAAATTTAATACCACGGAAGCAGGTGGAGAAAGTCAAATATTCAAAGGTCTGATATTGTTGAGGTGACAACATTCAGATCAAGACAAATTAAACGCTGAGCCACTAGAAGATGAAATCATGGGTTTACATATGAGGCGGATTACTATCTGAGGTGGCAGAAACAAACAAAGGGCAGAAGAGACAAAGTAAAAGGAGTGCAGAAAGGACCAACATGGAATTCAATCCCAGCGTGGTTATCAAGGAGATCATCGGCCTTTTTGGGAAGCTATCAGCTCCTGTATGTGTGCATGCTTCCACATTGCTTATCTGCTTTGAGGAGCCGCTAAACTCACACCTAGCCGCCACCTTCAGTATTGCTGGCCACAGCTTGTAGTAACCTTCAGCATTAGAAGACAAAGACACGTCAGAATCTAAGGTGTGGAAATATATGAGGAATTTAAGCTGGTTCGATATTGTATTCTGTGTATTCCTGAGCATATCGTGAGCCATTGCTAGTCGCAGCAGCATTGGATAGTTTGAGGGTGAGCAAGCAAGGATCACATGGGATTTTTGGAAGACGTGTTTGCCAGTAGCAGGGTCATGGTCTCTTGGGAAGAGGTCGCAGTTTGTCTAGGCTTCCATTTCCTTCACTTTGCAGATGTGGGGGTCTATGTAGCAAGGCATACAAACAGGTCAAGGTCTGGCATGAATATTCCAGGCCCAAATGCTGCAAACTGTTTCTTGCCTGTAGCATTCTCTGTTGGTGTTTGGAGGTGTGTACTACCTTAATGGGGAATGAGTGAGGTGAAAGAGGCTGGACATGGGCAGTTTGCAAGGCTTCAGGCTACATTCAGACTGGCTGTAGCTTATTTCCAGATCTGCGATTAATTCCAGGTTTGAGAAATACCAAGTTTCCAATATGCTCTATTGTTACAATGCACAGTAATGTGAAAGCAAGCTGTAATCTGCTGTTAGTGGTCCAAGTCGACCTAGCCTGTGTAACCTGAGTTCAATATTACTCTGACAGTCTGATAACGTATTGTAAATCATTGTATATGCTGTCACAAATCTGGTTATTGCTCAGTTCAATGTAATGAACCATATAGTTATGCCTTGACGTTATTTTGTCTGAGAAGGGTGAACCTGTAGTTTATAACAACTTGTAACAGTGTATACCAATCTGATATGAAGGGAATAAAGATATTAAAATCTGAACACTGAGTCTATTCAATCATTTCATTTGAACACTGTTTATTATCTGCCTTGTGATGAAATATGTTTGGCAAAATGGAACATCTGACAAACTGAGCAATCGAAAAATATCTATACATCCTGGAATATATATCAAACTTGAAAAATATCGTCAAACCTAGCAAGGGATTCTACAGTTTTATAGCAACAAGATTTATATTTTGCACGAAGAGTTGTAATGGCTTGGAAAAAGACAATAACAAAATGTTACATTTTCTTTTGTCAACCCTAAAAAAGTGTCTGTTAGTGTTTCAAAGAATTATTTTTCTTCTTTTTGCCACTTGATTTTTGTGCAATTTTTTTTTTTTGTTCCTATAGGCTATATGCAAGATTAGCACAACCTAAAGTAGACTTTGATAACATGTTAGAAATCCAAGATGGTGACATTTGACCATGATAACTATTAACCATATTGATTTAAATAATGCCAAAGAAATAAAAATAAATGAAACCATATTACACAATACACAAAAATTATGTAAGGAAAACCATACAGACAAAAACCTCACAAAAAAGCATCATTCTTTAATTTGAGAAAACTTACGTTGTCTGATATACAGATTCCAAAACTTGATTTTCCAACCTCTCCTTCCAAATGCCTAAACACCTCTTGTAGATTATATTGTCAAATTCACTTATACCCAATGATATGTAATATTACACTTTTAATTAAAAATTAACCCAACTTCAAATGGCCATTAATGCTGTGTATATAAGGTTAAACCTTATATTTAAATAGAGTCTTATTCATGTTATTAGGCCCACCTATAAGTGTTGCCCCCTAATAAACATTATGCTCTAATTTTATGCCACCAGCAAAAATCCATCTCAATTATAACAATATTACTTACATTCAAGTCTTAAATTATGACAACATTACCACACTTAGAAATGTAGCCACATTGCTTTTCTATTCCATCCCTTGCTACTATAGGATGAAAGGAAGAAAACAGCAAGAAAATGTGAAAGGAATAGAAAAGTTTGGATAACCACACACATTTAAAGGTTAACTTGTTCGAGCTGGCCCTTGCTGGAAAAGAAATGATTCATCTTGAAGATGATCAAGATCAACCTGGATGCCTGGCTCATCTTTCTACTGCACCAACATAAGGCAATGTGGAGATAACTTTTTTTCCAAAGAAGCATATTTTATGAAGTCACAATCATTATTTTCTAAATTTACACCTTCCAAACGCACATCCAACCCAAAAATTATTATTAGGAAGAGTTTCAAGCTATAATATTCTTGATGGCACCAAAGCAATGGATGGAATATATATCTGCATAACAAACTTGGAGAGGCAATTGAGAGGCAATGCTCTCAGCCATTTTAAGAATGGTAGGTTCTTGGGTATGGTAATCAATTACTAAGAACATTATTACTGGAACATTTGGTGGCATTAAGGAAAATTGAGGCAATTGAGAGGCAATGCTCTCAGCCATTTTAAGAATGGTAGGTTATTGGGTATGGTAGTCAATTACTAAGAACATTATTACTGGAACATTTGGTGGCATTAAGGAAAATTGAGGCAATTGAGAGCTCTCAGCCATTTTAAGAATGGTAGGTTCTTGGGTATGGTAGTCAATTACTAAAAACATTATTACTGGAACATTTGGTGGCATTAAGGAACATTCTTTCCTACTTTTCTATGACAGATGTCTAAAGAGTATTTCATGAGTGTCTTGTTCAGCATAACAATGGGATAAATCAATTTGTAGAAACATATTTTTCTACAAGAGATGTCATAAGGGCATTTTATAAGTGTTTTGCTTAGCATAACAATGGGATAAATGGATTCATAGGGAGGAATCTTTCTACGTCAAACATCGTAGGACTACTAAATTACAATGAGATGAAAAATGACTCCCTCTCATGTCAGGCACTAGTGAACCAAAGTCGAGCAATCTTTTAAACATCATTTGAATGTTTAGCTCATTTCTCTAGATTCCAGATTAAATCATGTTTACTTTTAGAAAATCTTAAATGGGCAGTATTTCAAAATTAAATACTATTCAACTTGAATAAAAAAGTACAAGAAGATAAGCAATATTATTCATCTAGCTAGACCCATGACGTAGGTAGTCAGTTTAAGGCTCAACAACGAAGAAAAACCCCAGCAACAATATCCATTTACAAACAAAGCTTGAAAATTGGTAAACAAGATTTTCTAGTGTTTGTCAATCTAGACAAGTGGATACACATTCTAATACCATGCCTATAACCCTAAATATTTTGCCTTTTTGAATGATCTATCCATGCATCTGAAAATATTCAAAACATAGAAGTACAATCTGAAAATTTTCTGCACATGTAATAACCTAGTTCAACCATCACACTGGTGTGTTGTCAAAAAATCCAAAAAGAAGATAAACTATAAGCTATAATTTTTTGCAAGTTTGATACATGTGGCTGAGTGGCATCCAAAGCAAGATGCAGTAAAGACCTACCACTTTCTCAATTGAGTCGAGGCGTTCTTCAACCTTTGTCTGATGAAGATATCTTATGGAATAACCTGCATGAAAAGTTACTTGTAGTCAAAGAACTGTGTGAATAAGAGATAAAGATTATAGAAGCCTATAAACAGCTGAATATATTGAAAACGATAATGAAAACAATCAAACAAGTTCTGAAACTTTTCCCATACCACATCCAGAAAATTAAATTAGGATATTGCTTGATGACATTTTCTAGTGCACCTTCAAGCAACATTAGCGTGTTCCTTCATGAATATACAGCACAGGCTCTCCAGATTGGCAAGTCTAGAAGATTAAATCCAGTGTTGTTTCTTAAGTATATAAATATGTATTTGTCATGTGTTCATTAAGAATGATACCAACTGATAGATTAATGCAGTGCATTCAAAATGAGACACATAATAGTTACAGCTTATAAATACTAAAGCACAGCAAAATAATACTTAGTTTCAAGAGAAAACAGAATTATGTAGAAATGAAATAAACCTCTCTCAAAGATAAGAAAGGACAGACTGAAGAAATAAAGAATAAGATATACCAATGCCCACAAACAACCAAAGCAGGTCAATGGGACTTGTGAGTACAAGAAGCTATAACAGCAAGTAGTTGTGTAATGATAAAAACCTTCCACAAAGATGAGAACGGTAAGATTGAGGAAAGAAATAACAAGATATACTAATGCCAACAAATGACCATAGCAGGTCAATGTGACTTGTGAATGTGAGAAGCTATGTAACAACACCCCTTTATTTTATTTTTTTGAAAACTTCACCAAAAGATGCCACGACAAATACTTAAGCAAATACATATACTCATACAGATTAGACAAATGAACACTGAAAGGATTGCAATTTCAAGTCTTCTGCTGTTGCAATTTAATAGTGATGGTTTCATTCATTTAAGGCACAGCCGTTACAAATTTGAGGCCCAAAACACCACTAGATAGGCACTATGAAACATCCACCATAACAACAAACGTAGAGAGTGTAACTATCTTGAAGGAAATGCAACTGGATACCATAACAGACCTGCTGTAGCTATTATCTGGGTGTTGACAGTTAGCAGCAATGACAAACTAATTCATCAGCATCATCCTCAAGCCTCCCAGCTGCAGTGATAGGCTCAAATAGTCACTCCAAACACCAAATAACTCTTCTTAACTGCCCAGACCTGAAAACTTATCCTCAACCAACAAGCAACACTCATTACCAGGTAAGTTTATCATCTCAGACCAACTGCAGCAAACAGGGGCGATTTGATATTAAATTCATTTTCAATTCTTTAGAGCTCAAATCTGCTAACTATCACCTGCATCTTGTCCAACAAATTAGGGCGCCATTTCTGGGAAGATTTGCAGCCAACATATAAACTCAAAACTGGCACATAATCCAAACAACTCCACCCAGCACCTGTACGGTCTGCTTAGAGGGGCAATTTTCTCTATAAAATTAATGACAGAATTTTACCACTCAAAAACTCTTGCAAAGTTGTCGCCCAGCTAGGAGAAACCAAATAAAAAATACCCAAAACTCAATAGTTACTCCTTGGGCCTATGCATCAAAAATTGAAGGGTACGGCTTGTTTTGGAAAGGGTGTGACCAGATTTGAAAAGCTCATGGAAAGCATATTCGAGTACACCAAAAACCTCTGAAAACTCAATACTAATTACACGGAAATTATGCACTTCAAAATACCTTGAATATTTTCAGTTTTTTTAAAACCACGAAGTCCAAAACTCATGAAAATCAATGTGCTTCCTAAATTAAAACATTAGACCAGATAGGATGAATCTTACACCATCGAAACTAGTGAATATTGACGAGGGTTTTCATCCTCAACCAACTCCTAGAAGAACTCAATATTCACTCCGATAGCATTCTGTTATGTGTGCAAACTTGAATGAGGAAAATAAGAGCCAAAACCCCTTTATATAAAGTTGGAGGGGAAAATAGCATTTTAAAAATTTAAATATTTCATTTTCCCTCGAAAAAGCCCCTTTAAAAATTTAAAAACAACTTAAGTCCCCATATTTCATTTCCCTAGGCATCCAACTTGGGGATCATAATAACACTTGATAATATTTAACATTAAAGTGCATGTTAAAACATTACTTTATAACTTTACTGCAAATATTTAAATAATCCCATCCTCCTTATAGAAAGCACCACCAAGACACCGGAAATGGAAACATATCGCACCAAGAAGCAACTGATGCCGATGAAAGATGCCAAGGGCCAAAACGGATAATTACTAAAAAAATGATTTGTCTCCAAGAAATGTTGAGAATAACCCAAATGGTCAAAAAAGTTACAAAGAGCACCATTGCCAATCCGAAAGCCATTTGAACACCAAAGGATCACTGGATGCCAGGAAAATCCAATACTGAGCTCTCCAAGAACCTTGGTGTCCCCTAACCACCACCAATTAGCCTACAAGAACTCTGGAATAGGCTAATTGACATGACAACTAACTAGGCTTGAGAAGGGGACATTACAAGCTATAGCAGCAAATAGTTGTGTTGAAATAACTCCCAAGATCTAAAGAAATAAATTATCACTGAATGAATGAAATATTTTAATGGCGTCCACGAGACGAAACAGTCTATGGGACTGTGATAACCCACCTTGATCTGGGTTATTTGAATTTCACCAACAATACAGATAATAAAGATTTTTTGCAAAATGATAGTTGTAAACAAATGCAAGAGATAAATAACTAGATTTAATTAATGATTCAGAAGTTACATATAATTCATACCCAGAACATGCCAAGTACGGATTGTGCAACTGTCGGAAGTGACCTCTGTCTTATTCTAATCTGCTGATATGAACTGAAAATGCTAAATGAAACTTCAAAGTAAATCTGTGAATGCTCAGATGATGATCTATGTGTGAAATCATCCAAACAAGAGACCTTGGATGATCTTCCACACCTGTAGACTCTGTCCTAATCGAGGGTTTTCATCCTCAGATCAGCTTGGTACTCCATACTTGCAAACCCTTGTTGCCCAACTTTTTGTTTGTGTATAATAAACTTGGATGCTTGTAACAAACCATAGGCATCTTATTTATAGATTTTGAGAGCCTAAATCAAAAAGTCATGTTGACTTTAGATATTTTTCCTATTAGTTGTCATCCTTATCCTCTGTAGATAAGATTCACCTTTTTGCTTTATGAGTTGTCAATCTTATCTTGAGTTGTCATTCTTATCCTCTGTGGATAAGATATTTTGCAATCCTTATCCTTATCCCTTGACTTTGATTTTGACTTCCTTTTGACTTTGACTTTCTTCCCTTGGCTTTGACTTTGACTTTCTTCCCTTGACTTTGACTTTGACTTTCTTACCTTGACTTTGACTTTTGCAGAAAATATTTTCCTTTTCTTTTTAGCAAGAAACCGCAAGAGTGACGTTACTGACCCTGATGTTGCTTACTAAAAATAGTAAGTAACAAGGAACAAGTCCTTAATTGCCTCATAAGGCCAACCAACCAACTGAAACATTGAGCTGAATATGCAAAGATGAATACACAAGCCTGCTAAAAACTCCTGAATACCCTCCAAAGGGTTCCCTAAACATCTCATTAGCCTATGAGAACCAAATAGTAGGCTAACCACTGCAAGATATAGATCTCAGAAAAAAAAGGGACATTACAGGGACCGAGACAAACAAACTTCATTTGTCTTCATGCTCTTTCCCAAGTTGGATCTCCTGCTATTAATTTTGACTAGAAGGTTGGACGTCTAGTTGATCTTATCCTCCTCAAATAACTGCTACATATTGTCCACACCCAAACTGTTTTCGTGTTGATTACATATATCTTCATAAGCTGTGCATTCCATGATGAAGTGCCATTTACCGCCCCCTTATTGCAGAATATGCAGGTTCTTTCTTCCCAAGTTTCCTTAGGTATCTTCCACTTACCAGTCTCACACCTAAGATGGTGAGATCCCGTCCTCAATTGTGCAATTAACAGCGTCGCTTTCCCTTTAATAGCTACACCTAAATAAGATTTTTCACCATGATCCTTTGTCGAGTTAAACTCTTTGATGTAGTAAGCTTTTTCACTAGAACAATAAAAGATCCAGACTAGATTAGGTGAGCAGACTATGAGGAAACCCTAGAGAAGCTAGAAAAGATAAATCTATGTATGCTACAAAAATAAATAACATTGAGAAAGGAAGGGCCCTAACTAAAAGCTAGTTTAAGTTGATAAGGAAGTCTAAAGCATATGAAGGGCCAACAACTTCATCATCAAACGCCTTGAGAGTATCAATGTAATGTCCCCATTTTTCGAGTGATCGTCTTGTGAAGGTACCTAGCCTATTTTATTCCCATAGGCTAAATTAGGAGTTATATGGGAATAATATTAAATTAATTATTTATAAAGTTATCTAAATAAATTAAATCATAAAGGTAACTTTATTTTAATTGATTTAATTAAAGTGCCTTAAGTGAAAAATAAAATAATATTATAAAGTCACTTTTAGGAAATATTAAAATATTCTTCTAGAAGCTTTATGAAGGTTATTTTGGATCTTTCTAGAAGGTCAAGGGTTTATTTAAAAAGTGATAAGAGCTGAACATTTGGGCATCTTGGATTTGGTTATTTCTTTCAGAATACTTGGAGAGCTTGTATTTGCAGGTTCAGCATGTACTAAGGATGAAAACCCTTAGAATTTAGTGGTTTGGACGAAAACCCAACTTGGAGGGGTAAATCCACCCAAGGTTTGCCATTGAGCTTATTGCAGGTATTTGACATTGAGAAGGAACTAGAAATGGTATTTTAATTGCAGGTTTACAACTGTTAGGGTTTGATATAATTTTGGCTAGGGTTTGGAGCAACTTGAGAGAGATTTGCAAGCAAAATTCCAAGTTGGGTAATTGAGATTTTGGGGAAGATATTGCAGATTCGACCTTGACGGTTTTATGGCAGTTTTTGGGCATCCATATTGATGCATTTGTTGCAGGTAATTCGCTGATATTATTTTACATTGCTGGGCGCTAGGGCTTCTACACCCTATTTTGGTGCTTTTGGCAATTTCAGAGGTAAAAAATAATTTTCAAAATTTATCCAAGCTGGGAGACTAGGTTTGGGCATTTTTGAAGGCCATTGGAAGTGGTTTCAGATTTTTGTCAGCTCTGGGTGATTTTATGTGAATTTTTGGCAATTTGGGTATTGTGTATTTTGAAGGATTCCATTATTTTACTCCTAGGGCTTGAAGGAGAAAGTGCAGATACAGATTTCACACCTAGGGTTTCACATCATTTAATCATATATTAACTCCTAGGGTTCCTTTAATCCAATTTGGACTTGAGCGCTAGGGTGTGGAGGAGATTTTGGAGAGTTGGCATCACCAAATTGAAATCAGCATTGTGTTTCAGGCTTTCCAGTTATCTTCAGAAATTTCAGACTTGTCGGAGTCCAGATCTGAGTTGTTTCATCATCATATGGTCTTCTACATTGCTTATCTCATTGCCATTGGAGCTATGAATCATCCGGGTATGTTATAATTGTTGAACACTCAAATACTTAGGGTCTGTCTTTCTGTTACAGTCTGAATAAACACCATATCAGACCTGATTTATTTGTAATCAGACCTCATATTTCATTAATAAAGGGTTCCTTTGGTATTGCTAAGTTGTTTGTTATGTTCTCTCTTATTTGGTACTTGTAATTGTGTCACAAACAATCCAAAATTTAAACAACAAAACTCAGAAATTCATATCAGAACCAAAAAAATCAGAATTCAGAGGTTTACCTAACAAGTGTTTGATAAATTGACTAAGGATCAAATTGAGAAAAAAACAGTGAAGAATTGGTAGGGGTTCTTACAATCAATAAGGGTCTAATGATGTAAATAGGAGAATGGCTTAAGCTAAGAGGTCTAGGAGATCAATTCTAAATGAAACAAGGTATTCCCCTTAGAACCTCTTAAACTCCATAATCGACAAACTTCTGGATGTTGAGATAAAATTTTGTAAGCAAGGAGTACCATTGGCCCTTGTAACAACCACCCTTGATTTTATTTTTTTGATTTGTTTGCCAGATGTGATGTGTCAGCAGATGTGTTCTTGTTTGTTCTTGATTCACATGTTTTCAACATAGCATAGCATACATAGGAAACATTGCATAGAAAGGAAATAACCATAAAATAGCATTGTCTTCACATTGGATCATAACATATCATAATGGCAAATGATGACCAATGAAATCAGACTTAAAGAAGAGTATTTCTGACCTGATAACAACGAATTACAGACCTGATAACAGTCATACAATAGCAGCAAATGCTTGCAAACTTGCACCAAAAGATAGATACAATAGATGCTAACCCACCACAGCAAACTCACATCATAGAACAGCTGCACGGACTCCAAAATGAGAAGATTACAGGTCTATATATCAGCAGGACAGACTGTGCAAAGCTCCCAAATTGGCATGGCTCCCTAGAAGGGGTGATTTGCTCCTAAAAACCAATTCTTCACCAAAATCTGCCAATGGGTACTTGAAATGAGGTGCCCAGCTATGAGGAGTCTTTTGCAAATATACCCAGAACCAAACTTCAAACACCAACTGAGCTACGAACAAATCACCACTTCCAGCCACTGTGTAAAATGGATTTCCAGAATTCTGGAAATGAATATCAGACTTCTGATAATGCGTCTTATCACCTCCAAACACCACCAAAATGAAGCAAAACCTCAAGCACACCAAACCCTTCAATCTCACATCAAAACATTGAGAAAATCTTCATTATTCAACCCCAAAAATGATGAAAATCAGCATCTCTATAAGCATAACAGTGATCCCTAAAGTAGAACCACTCTTTCCAGCTAGGGTGGATTTTTCACCACTGAAACTAGCTACTAATAGTGAGGGTTTTCGTCCTCAACTCGCAGAAATAGAACCCTGGAAGCATTCCAACAACATCTTATTATGTTGCCAAATGAGAGCCAAAGAGATGTTTTTATAAATGAGGGAAGGAAATTAGGGCAACCAAGTTTGAATTCACTTTCCCTCCAAAACTCCATGCCCCCCTCACAAGCCTTTTTATTTATTTTAAATTCTTTGTCTCCCTTAAGCTAGGCGTCCACTTTTGGAGGCAATAATTTGGCTTTTAAAAACAACTTAATTTCACCTTTTACTAGGCGTGAGACAAGGGGCCTTTTAATGAACACATGACCCTCACTTAAGTTATAAATAACTTTATAACATAACTTAAGTGATGGAAAATACAAATATTAATTTGATTTCACCCTTAATACTCACCAACGCCCAAACAGGAAATAATACACTATAGGAGAAATAGAGACCGGGACCAGCTACCAAAAATACACATACTAAAAATAGCAACTACTAAAAATAGTAAGTGTGCCCAAACACCAAACTGGCACAATCTGAGACGCACTATGGCTTACTATAAATAGTAAGTACTAAAAAACGACCATTGCTATAAATAGTAACCCCTACTAGAAAACACTAAAAACCACTACAAAGCCCAAAACAGGCTCTGAGTCCCCTAACCAACTCCACTTAGCCTACGGGAACCCTAGAATAGGCTAATAGAACTCTCCAACTAATTAGGTGCAAGAAGCGGACATTACAATCCTCCCTCCCCAGGATTGTTTGTCCTAAAGCAATTGCAACTCTAGATGTTGTAATATATGCTCACTCTTCCAAGTAGCATCCTCCATTGGCAAATTCTTCCACTTCACAAGATACTCCTTAATCACCCTCTTCTGTAGAGTACACTCCCTAGCCTCAATCATAGCCTTTGGAATCAATATCAACTTGCCTTCCTTATCCAAAGGAGGCAACTCTGTAGAAGGAACAACGTTCTGACCAAGTGCCTTTTTAAGGCGAGAAACGTGGAAGACATTGTGCACCTTGCCACTCTCAGGTAGCTCCAACTCATAAGCCACCTCTCTGATCCTCTTGGTGACTCTAAATGGTCCATAAAAACAGGGCTTAAGTTTTTTTGACCCACTTTTCTTGAGAGTGGATTGCCTGTAAGGCTGCAACCTCAAATAAACCATGTCCTCTACCTCAAAAGCTTGCTCAATGCAATGCTAATCAACATACAGCTTCTACTGATTCTAGGCATGCTATTTATTATCTATCAGAGATCGCATGATATCCTAACTCTCCTGAAGAAGATCTCTGACTCTGGGCACCCTACAATTTCCATAAAGCAAATCAATGAAGTTGGGAGCTTCATAACCATGCAATGCTATGAATGGAGACATCCTAATGGACATATGGAAGGTAGAGTTGTAGCAAAACTCTCCCAAATGCAACCATTTAACCCACGCCTTCTGCTGCCCTGAAACATAGTTGCATAGGTAACCTTCCACCCATTTGTTAGCCACCTCAATTTTCCCATCAGTTTGGGGATGATAACTTGTGCTAGGAGTCAACTCCATGCCAGACAATCTGAATAACTCCTGCCAAAACAAACTCATGAACTTGTTTTCCCTGTTACTAGTGATGGTTTTAGGTGTTCCATGAAACCTAAACACCTCTCTAAAGAACAAATCTGCCTCTTGCATCGTTGTATACCCTACTGATATGGAAAAAAATGAGCAAATTTGATCAATCTATCCACCACCACATAGATACTATCCTTCCCCTGCGCCTTGGGGAGCCCTATAATGAAGTCCATTGATATACTTTCCCACTTTTGAGTAGGAATGGGTAGGGGCTGCAATAAACCAACAGAATAAGTATGTTTGCTTTTGTTTTGTTGGCACATTTGGCACTCACGAACATACTTGAGAATGTCATCTTTCACCCCTTTCCATGAAAATCGCTCAAGGATCTTCTTGTATGTCTTATAATATCCAAGATGACCGGCCATAGGAATATCATGAAAAGCCTTAAAAATCTGCACTTTCATCTTAGATTCATGGACTAACCAAATTCTTCTATTGTAATTTATAAGACCATCCCTTACCTAGTACTTATCATTTTGCAATGAACCATCAAGAATGTTGTTTGCAAATGCATTCTTGGCATAATCAGCTTGTATCCTCTCCTTCCAATCTGCCAATATGACTGAAACTGAACATAAATGTGGCCTTCTAGACAAGGCATCAGCCACCATATTCCTCCTCCCTTTGACATATTCAATGTCAAAATCATACCCCTGAAGTTTGCTTACCCATTTCTACTGCTTCTCATTGAAATCCCTTTGATTAAGGAAGCATTTAAGGTCGTTATGATCAGTCTTAACCACAAGTCTCCCTCCAACAAGGTACTATCTGAATTTTCTACATGAGGACAGCACCTATACCTTCACCTTAGGCATCACATTCAAGCTCAAAAGGCTTGGAAAAATCTGGAATTGCTAACACTGGGCATGTGCTCATGATTCATCAATTGCTTGAAATGATCAAAGGATTGTTGCATTGGTTCAAACCAAACAAATGCCCTCTTTTTGGTCAAATCTGTGAGTGGGGCAACCAATTGAGAGAATCCTTTGACAAACCTTTTGTAGAACCCGCAAATCCAAAGAATTCCTTCAATTGTGTAATGTTTGTAGGTGGAAATCAATCAACAATAGCCTTAATCTTTTTTAGGATCAACGCTAACAACATTAGAGTTGATTATGTGTCCATGATAAAACAACTCTGACATGCCAAACTCACCACTTGGACTCCTTGGAAAACAATGACTCACTCTCCAAGATCCTCAAAACCTCATCCAAATGCCACAGATGTTCTTCCCATATCTAGTATAAATAAGTATATCATCAAAAAATATCAACACAAACTTACACAACTGCTTACTGAATATTCTATTCATGCATAATTGGAATGCAGCAGGAGCGTTAGTCAACCCAAAGGGCATCATGAGGAACTCAAAGTGACCATAATGGCATCTGAAGGTTGTCTTCTCAACATCCTCCTCTCTAACTCTGATCTGATGGTAACCAGACCTCAAATCTATTTTAGAAAAAATAGACGGCTCCATGTAGCTCATCAATGAGCTCATCTATCCATGGGATGGGGTATCTGTTCTTGATGGTCTTCTTGTTAAGTGCCTTGTCATCTATGCACATGCACATAGTCCCATCCTTCTTCTTCACTAACACCACGGAAGAAGCAAACGGACTCTTCCTCTGTCTTATGTGTCCCACATCCAGAAGCTCCTTAATTGCCTTCTCAATTTCATCCTTATGTCTCTTAAGTGTCTGTATGGTGTAGTGATGACAACCTTAGCCCCCTCCTCCAACTCAATCACATGCTCAATGCCTCTATTAGGAGGCCTAGTTGGAGGTATGCTACCAAAGACCTTGCTTCGCTTGGATAGCAAAGCCTGAATGTCTAGTAGATAAGAGCGCTTCTCCTCTTCTATAAATGTGGGCATAACTATGCGCTCTGCTGCCCACTCCACCTAATCATGCCTGAAAAGCCTCTCAATGCACTTGAAGGAAACTACCCAAGGCCCTCCATTGTATATTCCCCTCAAGACCACATTCCTATCATCTGATTTGAACTTCAATTCCATGGTCTAAAAATTGAGGGTGATCTCACCAAGGGAACGTAACCACTAAATGCCCATCACTGCATCTGTATCCCCAATGCTAACCACATAGAAGTCATCCTCAACTTCGTAATTACCCAACTGAAGGTTGAGCTGAGGGATCATCTTGGTACAAGCAATGGCAAACCCATCCGCAACCATCACTCTAAAACCATCAACCTCTTGTGTTTGAAGACACTTGCGTGCTACAAGTCCCTCATCTATGAAATTACGTGTAACACCTAAATCTATCAAAGCAATCAAACACTACCCATTAAGAACCCCTCTAATGCTCAAGGACTCATTCTTCTGGAAGCTATAAAGTTGGGCAAACTTCTCCTCTTTTGTCTCTTCTTTTTTGGACTCTTCAGAAGACTCTTCTTCCTCTTTCTCCTCTAAATCAAGTTGCTGGTCTGATTTTTCTAATGAAGACTCCTCTACTGAATAGTATGCAATCCTATTTACCTTGCCCTTAGTTGCACATTTATGTCTTGGGTTTCATGGTTCTTTGCACAAGAAGCATAAATTCTTCCTTCTCAAGTAGTAAAGAGTGTCACCATCAAGCCTTGTGACTGATTTCTTTTGTTGATTGGTGTCTTTTACGAATGGTCTTTTATCTTTCTTGTGCAAAAATGGTTTGGACTGAAATTTATATTTAGGGGCAGCCCACTCCATACTCCTTCCTTTTTTCATGGCTTTCTGCAAGGTTGGAGGGTCAAACACCTTAATCCACCCCTTAAGTGGCTCCATAAGTCCCTCACTAAACAGCACCACCAATCTCCTCTCTGTAATCCTTGTGACCATCATTGAGAGCCTCTGAAACTTTGCAATGTAAGCCTCCACGGTGCCGTACTGCTTCAACTGGGCCAGCTCTCTGAAATGTAACTCAAGATCTTTCTTGTCAAACCTCTCAATGAGCTTAGTGGTAAACTCACCATATGAAGTGATAGCCTTGTGACCCAAAGTGACAAGGCCATGGTACCACCAGTCATGTTCTACTCCATCAAGATGTAAAATGGCAAACTTAATTGCCTCCTCCTCTATCATAGGTCTAAGGGCTAGGTAATTGTCCAACTTTTGCACCCATGTCCTGGCTGTGCACTTATCACTACCATCATAATGGGCAAGTGTTACCTTGCCTATGGCCTGTTGTAGGTCCCTTTGAACTGCTGGTCCTTTGTGATAAGCTCTACCACCACCCCTTTTCCTCTTCTAATCCATGAACTCATTGAAAGATAAATGTTCTTTCAAAGCCTCTAGAAGAGTGTCACATTCAACGTATGCATTCCTTAACTCATCCACCATAGGTAAGGGAGTGTCATGACCATTCTGTGGTGTCTCCTTTGGAATGAATGAGGGCTGGAAATGTAAGACCCCCCTGGTTCTTCCTGATCTAACTTTGATGTTTTTTTGAAGATTTTACCAGATTAAAGCATAGAATTTACAAAGCCCAGAAATGCAAAAGCAAAATATAATTTTATTCTAGATAATGTCATGAAATTACAATGAAAACATTCATACCCAAATAATGATCCTCTGATGAAGAAACCTTGATGCGAATCTCACAAATCTGCTCAATGATAACTCCTAAATGAAGCCACCTCTCAAGCAATGATTCGGCCGATCTCTCGCAGCCTCAAGATTGCATAAACACTGAAAAGGGCACGTTCTTCAATGCTAGTATGGAGACTAGCAGCTCCCTAGGTCTCAAGCTCAAATCCCAAGAACACACAAAAGGCAAAGTCAAATGCTCATCCAATAATGAGGTTGATTTGTTTTTGATGCTCTATTTATACTTCTCCAAAAAGCATCGATCCAAGTGTGCTTTTCACATCATTTAATATTTGCTTTAAATTTGCTTTTGTTGACCTTATATTATATTCTCATGTCATAGCTTACTTTTCATGAAATATTAATTGCACATTTACTTAAAATGGCCCCACTCATTATAAAGTTAAATAATAACTTTTATAATTAAATATCATTAAAAGCCATTAAAATATTAATATCTCCTTAAATACACATTATTATGCCATATCAACTGAAACTGAAGTCAACACTGCAAATCCACATATGACCAGGTGCCCTGCTAATAATAGTAACTCTGACTCACTGCCAAGGTGACTTACTATAAATAGTAAGTGCATCAGTTTGAGCTCAAAATCCACTGTCAAAGCCAAATACTGAACCTAGCAAAGCATTGGAGAGAAGTAATGTCGCCAATCAACCAAGTAATAGGCCCTGAAGACCCTCTAATCAAGTCCATTAGCCTACAAGGGTCAGAATGATAGGCTAATCCAACAATAACTGATGCTCGCAAAAAATGGGGACATTACAGGAAAGGTCTAAAAAAGGTGTTGAACCCTGCTATAGTATGTTGTCCTCCATTACCCCCTTGATGATATGTGGAGCTACTCTCCCCATTATGTGTTGGATTGCCTTGTGTGTTGTTGTGTGAGTTGTTAACTACCAGGTTTTACCCAATCTTCCCCAACAACTGAGACATCATATTCATCATCGTATCAAACTTCTTCATTCTTGCACTGAGAAATGATAGCATTGTCTTCACATTGGATCATAACATATCATAATGGAAAATGATGACCAATGAAATCAGACTTAAAGAAGAGTATTTCAGACCTAATAACAATGAATTACAGACCTAATAACTGTCATACAATAGCAGCAAATGCTTGCAAACTTGCACCAAAAGATAGATACAATAGATGCTAACCCACCACAATGAACTCACATCATAGAACAGCTGCAGACTCCAAAATGAACATATTACAGGTCTATATGTCAATAGACCCGACTGTGCAAAGCTCGCAAATTGGCACAGCTCCCTAGGAGGGGCGATTTGCTCCTAAAAATCAATTCTTCACCAAAATCTACCAATGGGTACTTGAAATTAGGCTCCTAGCTATGAGGAGTCTTTTGGAAAACTACCCAGAACCAAACTTCAAACACCAACTAAGCTACAAACAAATCACCACTTCCAGCCACTGTGTAAAATGGATTTCCAGAATTCTGGAAATGAATATCAGACCTTTGATAATGCGTCTTATCACCTCCAAACACCACCAAAATGAAGCAAAACATCAAAGCAAACCAAACCCTTCGATCCCACATCAAAACACTGAGAAAATCTTCATTGTTCAACCACAAAATGATGAAAATCAGGAACTCTGTAAGCACAACGGCGATCCATGAAGTAGAACCACTCTTTCTAGCTAGGGTGAATCTTTCACCACCAAAACCAGCTACTAACAGTGAGAGTTTTCACCCTCAACTCGTAGAAATAGAACCCTGGAAGCATCCTGACAGCATCTTGTTATGTTGCCAAATGATAGATAATCAAATAAGAGCCAAAGAGATGCTTTTATAAAAGAGGGAAGGAAATTAGGACAACCAAGTTTGAATTCACTTTCCCTCCAAAACCCCATGCCCCCCTCATAAGCCTTTTATTTATTTTAAATTCCTTACATCTCCCTTAAGCTAGGTGTCCACTTTTGGAGGTTATAATTTGGCTTTTAAAAACACAACTTAATTTCACCTTTTCCTAGGCGTGAGACAAGGGGCCTTTTAATGAACACATGACCCTCACTTAAGTTATAAAGTAATTGTATAACATAAGTGACGGAAAATACAAATATTAATTTGATTTCACCCTTAAAACTCACCAACTCTCAAACAAGATATAATACACTGTTGGAGAAATAGAAGCCAGGACCAACTGCCAAAGATACACTTACTAAAAATAGCAATTGCTAAAAATAGTAAGTGTGCCCAAACACCAAACTAGCACAATCTAAGATGCCCTATGGCTTACTATAAATAGTAAGTACTGAAAAACAACCATTGCTATAAATAGTAACCCCTACCAGAAAACACCAAAAACCACCACAGAGCCCAACACAGGCTCTGAGTCCCGTAACCAACTCCACTTAGCCTTCAGGAACCCAGGAATAGGCTAATGGAACTCTCCAACTGATCAAGTGCAAGAAGGGGGCATTACAACCCTCTATGATGGAGACTAACTGACACACCACATCTAGAGAAAAAATAAAAAGACTTGAGTACCTTTTGATGAGCACACAATGATACTGAGAGGGGAGGTGGGGCGGTGAGGGGAGAGCGGGGAGGGTGAGGATGAATCAATATCAAACAATCTTTTACTTTTCAAAACTCAATTAATTACATCAACTACACCTATGCAAGATCTTGCAATTAAGAACACAAAGAGAACACATGATTTATGTTGAAACCCTTGCAGGAGAAAACCACGACAAAATATATATATATATATATCTTCTTCTTTTTTTTGTAGGCTCCAACCTACTATTAAGGTCTTCAATCTCTACACAAATTGAGCTCCAACTCAGCAAGAGGCTTCAACCTTTATTTGATAGGCTCCAACCCCCGCACAAACTGAGCCCCAACCCAATAAGAGGCTTCAACCTCTATTAATCCTTCTATGGCTGATCTTGTTCTCTTTAACTCACAATCTGATTACAACTTCTGATTCTTTATGAAGTAAGTCTTTCCTTTTCAAATTAGGTTCACACACACTATCTAATCTCAATTCACAAGCTATCCTTCTTTCACAAATATGATCCAAATCATGCACTCTTCTCTTTAATAAATCTGATCCAAACTTTGTCAATATCTTCCTTCAAACTTGGTCATTATGTATATCAATTTTCCTTTATAAATCTGCTCATATATTTTTCATTCTATCACATAGTTTCTTCTAGAATGGATCAGAATTGCTCTTCATTTTCCTGCCTTATCTTTTTCTTTATATGTGCTCTTTTACTCAAGAATTATTCATTGAATTGCTTTTTTTTCACTTCTCATTCTCAATGTATTCTTTATATCCTCATATTTAAATGATGGAACACATCTCTTTGAAAAGAGATGTCATTTTGAATGGACATGTCCTTTGTTTACCAATTGCTTCCTTTTAATGCTTAATTATTACTTTATTAATCGCTTCCTTTTAGAATCATAAACTCTATCTTTTATGAAGTGCTACCTTTTGAAATTTATCACTGCCATTTATGAATCACTGCCTTAAGAGATCATGTTAATCACTTCCTTTAGGAAAATATAATCGCTGTTTTTTCTTCTTTTGTTTTTTTTGTCGTACTCTTATTTTGTTTTATCTGTTTTTTGACTTATATAGTTTTCTTTTGATCACTGTCCTTTATTAATTTGTCTTTGCTTGATTGCTGCCTATTAACATATCTTTGTTTGTTTATATTAATGATAATTGTTATTATCTATTAACATGTAATTCTTCACACAAGATACTATTGCTGTCTTTGGTATTGCTTTGGTGATCAATCATATTAATCTTTGCCTTGTTAGATATAATTAAAATATAATCACTGCCCTTGTAAACTGTAATTTCTCTCATTGAACCTAAATGATATTAATTCTCCTTTGACATCAATCTCATTTGACATCAATGATAATGATGGCAACTATTTTGTCTATTAATCTTTGCTCTATGAATTCTTTGACATCAACCATTAAATCATCTTTATACCTTTGACATCAACGACAATATTGAAGAAAACACACACACACACACTTATACTGAGAGAGAAGGGGGAGTGGGGGGGAGGGTGTTGTTGGGGCGAGAGTGAATCAATATAAGAACAACTTTTTCAACTTATAACTTTGGCAATCATAAGCAATAATCAAAACATCCACACAAGTAAGATCTAGCAAATTAGAACACAAGATGCACACATGATTTTATGTGGAGTGGAAACCCTTGTGGGAGGAAACCACGGCAAAATATTGCTTTTATAGAAAACTTCTTACAACTTCATAGGCACTAACCCACAGGAGACACCAATCCCCTCCACTAAGCACCAACTCACCAAGAGACACTGATCTCTTTGAGTGAGACTCCAACCTCTTGATCTTGCAAAATAGAAGGCACCAACCTTCAAACACAAAGTGATTATAATGTAGTTGGATCTGCCCTAGATCCCTTCAAAGACTTCAACAAAAATCTGCCCATTCCTTCACACAAATCTGTCTTGAAATTTTGCTCTCAAACCCTCGCTCAGATCTGCAATTTAATCTTCAAAAATATGCTCATAAATCTGAAATATTTTCACAACATGCCTTTATGAATCTTACATGAATTCACCATAGAAGCCTCACAAGCATGAAACAGATTAATCTCATAAATTCTGCTCTCTAAATCTGCTCTTCTTTGCTGTAGATCTGCTCTAGAAATATAAATGATATTCAATGAATGGATATCCAAATGATCCACAACAACCTTCTATTTATACATCTTCAAGAGGCACCTTCAATCAATAGACATATCGCTTCAACAAGGTCGGCCAAGGGAGCAAAAGATAATAAAAAAAAAAAATTGAATTTATTTCTTCCAAAATGAGCACCATCTTCCATGAGGTTAGCCTTTGCATAATACATATTTTTATTTATTAATTTTCCTGCCCAAAGCTGGGCGCTTCACTCTTCTAGGTCAGCCAAATAGGGGGAGGCACTAAGTAATTTAAATGTCCCTTTGCCAATTGTCATAGCTATTCAAGGAGGTCGGCCTTCAACAAGGAAAATATATATTCTTTCTTAGTTTTATTGCTTGCCTAAGGTGGTCGGCCCAACAAGTATAATATTTATCAATCTTATTTGCTTGCTGCAAGGGAGACGTCCACAATTACATTTGACATCAATAACAATTTAAGTCAACAAAAATTTCCAACATTCTCTTCATACATCTTTGGCTTCAATGACAACTTCTTCATTCTTATCTTGACATTCCTATCCATACATCTTAGACTAACAATTTCCACAATAAACTCTTTGACAACCTTGTCTACCTTTGACATCAATGACAACATTTCCAACACCTTCATGGGATCTCGTGAAGAGGGATGTCATTCACTTACATCACCACCTATGTGTAAAAATGTTATATCAAAAAGGACACTTGATGATCCCAATGGCTGGAATACAAAGAAATGAGGTAATCAACCTCATAGTCCTAGAAGCCCTATAAAGCCTGATTTCTAAAAGTGAACCTGCTGAAGATAAAAAGCCAAGTATTTTTAGACGAGGTGAAAAAAAATTGGGTTACAATGGAACCTTTTGATATTATCTCCGTTTCCTAGAGCACCTTGACCAATGGTGGTATGTCTCAACTTCTTCTTGGAGGAAAGATACACTCAACTAGTCTAGAAGAATCATATGGACACATGACCAATGATGTTAGAGATAGCAAGGATGGAGGATAGTATCGTTAGTAATCTACAAGAAACACTCATAATAGATATCATATATTGGGCTTGAAAGGTTGCAAGGAAGAGGTCCATGCTACCTTAATATATTGCAAATATATGTCATCATTAAGAGCTCATTTGATCTCACCATTAGTGGGGAAAAGGTGAGGAGTGGCATCCAAGCAACATTTTATTGAATTAGTCTATAAAGATATCAGTAGACTTAAGAATGAAACTAATCTAAGAATACCAACATTGTCATGCCCCTAGGAGGCATGGGAGACAACCCTTTTCATAGAACATTGTGCTAAATATGGATATCAATCTAGGGTTGAAACACTTAGGGAAAGCTAAAGACAAACTCAAGATAGAGTCTAGAACATTAATTCATTTTCAACAAAGCATAAGGAACTATCCTTTCATGGTCAATAATGTTTTGAAGAAAGATAGCTTGTACCCTCTCAATAAATACCAAATCAAAAAACTTGATTATAGGGGCACCAAACTCCAAACCATAAGAAACACTAGGTTTAATGACTAGTTTTGAAGAGATGCAGCTTTAAGAGGATATCCTGGAACTTGGAAGTGTGGTACCTAAAAATACTAACATTCAAATATTAAAAAAGGATCAGCAAGAGGACACCCTTGTTTTACTCCAACAATTGTCTCATATAAGCAAACAATCATTGGAATTAGATGTTTAGTCACAAATAATGTAGGCACTTATTTGACAATCAATGTCATTGAATGCACTTTTCAATCTCATTTGCCTACTTGGTCATTCAATGACATCACTGCAATTTCTTTCTAGAACTTGCAACCTAATGTCATTTGTTGCATGTGTGAAAGCGGGAGAATAATGCTCAAATGTTGATGTCACATGTGAAGCAAGAGAATAATTCTTCAATGTTGATGTTGATTATGCATAAAAGCAAGAGAATAACACTCAAATATTGATGTTGATTATGCATGAAAGCAAGAGAGAACACTCAAATACCAATGTTGAATATTGTTGTAATCAACTTGCTTTTGCCTCTCATGTAATTTTTTTTGGATGGAGGTCATCCACAAATTATTAGTAGCTACCCGATATGGGAGCACAAGCCTTCTTGGGCTGAACCTCTTCGGCTAAGAGCCAAGGACTGAGGGGCATCCATTCCACCAAATTCGCCCGAGGCACGATCCCGACCTCATCCCTTTTTCGGTGTCGGAGCCTTTGCACTCAGCAAGACTTGATCCCTAGTGGGCTCATTTAGAACCTTTCAACTTCACCAGTAGACCAAGGGCCCATTGACCTCTCATGTATTTTTCATCAAGAAGTATGGAAAAAGTATGAATTGTAGGCAAATTGCAAATATAAATGTGTGTTATGATGAATTATCATTTTAAATGAGGCAAATAATAATTCCTTATATGAAAGGTTACTAGGTTTGTCTATGTAGGCTCATTTACCTAGCACAAATAGGTCCAATACAAGCCCAAGTTACTCAAGGGTACACCCCAAGTATTGTCTAAATGACCTAGGTACATTGTATGCATGCATACCCAAGGCATACCATGGTCACCTAGGCAATGTCCTCAGTGTTGTTGTGACCTTTTCACACATCACCCCATTCAAAATGGGGACCCCCTTATTTTTGCTCCGTTCCCGTCTTTTGGCTTTGGTTTTTCCCGCTGTCTCTCTCTTTGTTGTTTGTCTTTCCGAGGTGTGCCCGTCTTTGAACGTCAATCGAAGTTTTGGCTAAGTCTGTAGAATTAGGGTTTGCACTTTTCATGTCAATTTGAGGTCAATTTGAGTTGGTTAATTGCATTCTGACTGCTGCATCATGATTAAGACACTTCAAACTACTTGCCTGCAAATTTTGAGTTGAAACAGACAACTTGCTATTTTTAGCAATCCAGGCTTCAGAAGCCATTTTTAGGGTTTGCATGCAGGGTTTTTCGATTCATATCTGGAGAATATTTCTGGGTTTTTCAAAACCTTTGCGATGATATAACATGCAAACCGAGATGCTGACTTTCAACAATTCAGGCTTCAGAGGCTATTTTTAGGGTTTGCATGCAGGATTTCTCAGTGCATGTCTGGATATTCTTTATGGGTTTTTTGAGAGCTACACAACGATGTAACATGCGAGACAAGATGATCACTTTTTAGGAACTTGCTATTTTTAGCCAGTGCCCACATGCAGTCCAGTTTACTAGGTTTTTCTGGGTTTTTTGAGATCTCTCGAGCAATGTGACATGCAAACTCATCCGACAGCTGATTGGTCACTTTTTCAGGCGCTTACTATTTTTAGCAGATTCACTCTAGGAGCTCCCCAGCACTCTAGTATCACGAACAGAGCGACATGCAACAAAAACAGGGTCAAACGGAGATCATTTGAGCAACATGCAAGTCAGATTAGGGTAACTTTGGGACCCAAAATGAAGGGTCAAATGCCAAAATCTCTGAAAACTGATGTATCCCATTGCGATCAGTATCTTTCAAAGAATCCACTGGTAAAATTTGAAGGCAATCTGAGCACTTACTATTTATAGTAAGTCACTTCTAAAATAGGGCTATAAATAGCAGGTCAACGCGAGACACCAATGTGTACAGGCCAGTTAACCCATGAGGACCCCATGGAGCAAATTTCACGTCAAACAGAGTTGCAAAAGTTCAGAAATCAAGCAGTTGCTATAAATAGTAAGTCACCTCCAAAAATGGGCTATAAATAGCAGGCCAGCACAAATGACAGGAGTGAACACGACAGTTATATCGCAAGGGTCGGGGTCAACCAAAATCAGGTATTGAAAATGTTGAGAATTCATGGAGATCACAGGAGCACCAGAACTTTCTAAAAATAGAAAGCTAGGCAGGAGGCATGAAATTTTTTTGCCTAAGTCTGAAAATGGAAGTAGACCCCCCTAAAGGCACCCAACTTGAAGCAGGTTGGAGGAAGAAATGTTTAAAGTGTTGGAATTCCAATAGGACCCCTCATATGTGCCCTGCCAACATGGAGGAAACGGAAAATATTCTAAGTCTTGGAAAATTCCTGCAGACCACCCTAGATGCGCCCAAGTTGAGGGGCTGGCTTGGAAACAGGCTAAGGCAATGAAAATTCCTTCATCACCCCTGATATGCGCCCAAGAAGAAGGTAGGTGGAGTAAAAGTTTCTAAGTTATTGAAAATTCTTGTAGACCTAGCCAAATGCGCCCAATCTGGAGAAGGGTGAAGAAACAATTTCAAAGTATGGGAAACTTCTAGTAGACCCTCACAAATGCGCCCATCATGAGGCAAGGTGATGAAAAATTTACTAAGTGAAGAAAAGTTCCTTCACCACCCTCCAAATGTGCCCAGTTCACCAAGCTAGGAGGGATGTTTGAAAAAATTTCTAAGTTAGGAGAAATTCCTCCTCCCCTAGTCAAAGGCGCCCTTGATGGAAAGTTGGGTTAAGAAATTTTCTAAGTGATGAAATTTGGAAGCTCCAGGGGTAAAATGCACCCAAGAGGATGTTGGATGAAGAAATTTTTGCTAAGGCATTGAAACTCAGAGCATACACCCTCAAATGCGCCCTAGCATGGAGGTTGCTTGGAAATTTTTCTAAGTCACAAAAATCATGAGTAGCACCCCTCCAAAGGAACCCTAGGTGAACAAGGTAGATGAAAATTTGTCTAAGGGAGAAAAATTGGGAGTAGACCCATCAAAATGCGCCCACCATAAGCTAGATGCTTGAAATTTTTCTAAGGCAAGTGAAAGTGGAAGTGGCCCCTCTCAGATGCGCCCAAGGTAGTTAAAAGAAAGCTAGAAATTTTTCTAAGTATGTAAACTGGAAGCTCCCCTAGCTAAATGCACCCATGTTGAGGAGAGGGTGATGAAAATTTCCTAAGGCACCAAAAAAAAAAGTACAACCTCCTAAATGCGCCCTAGTGGAGAGTTGGATTTAGAAATTTGGCTAAGTCATTTAAAATGAAAGCTCAAGGGTATAGTTGCGCCCAAGACAGGAGAGGGTGATTTGGAAATTTTCTAAGGCATGTAAATTGGAAGCACATGGCCTCAAATGCGACCAAAGTGAAGGAGGTTGAAAAGTTTCTAAGGATGGAAAAATGAAAGAAGACCTAGTCAAATGCGACCTTGAAGAGGAGGATTGAATAAGAAATATTCTAAGTGTTGCAAAATGATAGTAGCCCCCCCTAAGTGCGCTCCAGGAGAAATGAGGAGGCATGAGAATTTTCTAGGGATGGAAAAGTGAAGCAAGAGGTCTAAAATGCAGGATAGGGTGGCACGAAATATTTTCTAAGGAAAAACATGCGCCCAATACAAGAAGGGGAAGATCTCAAAGTGAAAATTTGCCTAAGGCAAAGAAAAATGAAAGTAGATCCCTCTGAATGCATCCAAGGAGGAATACATGAGGAATTTCTAAGGCATTGAAGACATGAAATGAGAATACACCCCTCTGCATGCACCCTCAAAGATGAAGTGAAACCTAAACATCAAGCTCCTAAAAGAAGATGGACAGGTTATGTGAATGAAATGGCTAAGGCAAGAGGATGAAAACATCAAAATGATATGCACCCTAGCTCACAGGTGTTAAATGCGCCCACGATGAAAAGTTATGAAGAAGGCAAAAGGTTTGCTAGGGAAAAATGGTAAACTCTACCAGATCCTGAGCTCAATCAGAACTCGGAAATCAAAACATAGAAATTAGGTAAGTAAAGTGAATCTATATTGTAAGTATTTTGATGCTCTTCTTTGTTTTGCAGGATATGATGACTTCGGGACATGAAGCAAGTACTCCAAGACAACATTACATAAAGGGAGATGTTGGAAGAAATGGCTAAGTGTTGAGACCTAGTATGCACCCAGCTCAAAGAGGTCGGGGGCAAGGAAGAAATGGGCGAGTCCAAGACAAAGATCAGAGTAGAGAAAAAAAGATGAAGGCCCGGGCATTAAGGATCATCCTCAAGCACTAAAACGCCCTCAAGACTAAGAATGAACAAAAGGCTTCAATGTTAAAGAATGACAGCGGGATGGATTGAAGAACAGAGTAGAGGAACTCTTCCCAGGTGTGAAGTCCTTCTCCAGCAATGACCCAGCAAGATGTTCTCTAGCATACTCCGCATAACCCAAAGGTGCAATAACAACGAGGAAGATCATCATCAAACAGCTAAACGTACCTGCCATGTCAATCCAAGAAGTTGAGTTAGTGGCAACCAGACTCATCCAGTTTGCAGTCAGAGAGAGAACAGTGCGAATGCGTCTCTGCACGAGAATCGTCTAGAAGGATGGTGGACATTAATTGCTCATTTATTACCCCACTCTTCTTGGTGGCGGTTTTTAAGGTGAATCTTGTTCAGGGCTAAGGTGGCACAATCTGGGCCATCCATCTGATTGTAATCTGAGCCGTCCATTAGACTTGGCCACCTATAAAAGGGGCATCCCCTCTCATTTGTAACTCATTAGATTAGATCATTAGAGGATAGAGAGACAACTTAGGGATAATTTAGATTGATAGTATAGCTTAGATTGAAGAGGAAGGAAAGCTTTCTCATTGAATGCTTTGTAAGAAGTTGATGTGAACACTCTCATAATAAAAAGAGTTTTCATTGATGGTGAATTTCGTCTTTTGTTGTGAATAGCTAGCAAGGCTCCTTCGTCCTTCCGAATCACTTAGCATTTTAAAGTAGAACTTAAAGTAGAGTAAAATTTATTTCATGTACATAGATGATAGTTGTGGAATGTGGTGTTTAATTTGAGCAAGCTTCATTAAATCCATACCACTAGCGGGCTCGCTGATGGTGAGTTCGCCTTGCATGGTCAACTGGAACATTGCGGACTTAACTTCGATTATGATCTTCATGTTGGCATGCGTCGTTGTGACAATGTCTCCATTGTTGAATTATAATTTGAACATTTCTAGTTACTCCCCTTGAAGATTGCACCGGTTTTGTGGAGGCTGTCCAAAGCGAGGCAAAGCAGAGCCTGGTTGAAGTTTGCGAGAGTTGATTGCCATGTCCCACACCTTAGAGTAGAGTAGTACCTTCTTGGGCCCTGCAACCATTTCAATTCAGTACTTTCTGGTTAGTATAGGAAACCCGTGCTTCGTTGATAAATCTTTCAAATTGTGAAAATCCCTTTCTCTACTGTTGAACAATCACGTAAGTCCCCCTTGAGATTACCAGCAAATCAAATCGAACCAACTGAGACTATCCATTGCATAGAAGGAACCTTGGAGTTGAACACATGATCTCTCTCGCAATCTTAGCATGTGGAATACTTTGATCAAGAGAGAATAGGGTAGTCGTTGGACACTTTATTCTGCTGTTTGGTGCGGTCATAAAAAACACATCAACAAGTGCCCCATATGATCTGCCTAGGTCATAAAGATTTGAGATTTGCAAAACTTTTTTTAATTGTTATAAAACACCTTAAATTCATACGGAACATTAGGGCTTTGATTTTATTAAAAAAACTAATTTTCTGATTCTGGTATTGATCCTAGTTAGGTTTTGTGGAAATTGTTTTTTGGGTTGGGTTTGTTTTGGGTTCATCTGTACAAAAAAAATGTAAAAATCATAAATATATATGCAACCTAAAAGCAAGAGTTAAGTTTAGAATACCACATACCATCATATAAACAACAAAACCACCATAAACTTGAATGCCATTTATACATAAATGATAAATATCATAACATATTCATTGTTCAACCTTTAAGTTCAATATTAAAATAATAATATCAAATTCAACAATTAAATTTCAGCATCAAATGGATTTTCTAAATCATCAATATCATCATCATTAGACATTAGATGATGTAGGACCATTTGAAAAACCACAAGCAGTGCCAATGCCGCTCACACTAAAAGTGTGCTCGCTTCTAGACTCCTCAAGTGCAACATGTTGGGAAGTGGAAGCATCAAAGTCAATATGCTCTTGCTCCATATCCCACAAGTTCGTGTCCCCTTCCTTGTAGCCATGTTGTTTGTATGAAAGGAGGCACAAGTTGGAAATGCACATACACTAAGTTCTTTTCTCTTTTTGAGTGCAACCTATTGCATTTTACTAAGTGGATGAAAGAGTATGTACTCCATCCAATTCCTCTCAGATTTAGATGAACTAGCAACCTATGAAGACAAAGTAGAGAGATACAGTTATACATTATAAAACTTAAAAACTATAAATGAAACTTAAAGATTAAAAAATAAAAAGTTATTAAACTTACTTGTGATAAAATTTTGATAGCAAGGGCTTGTAGGTCAAAGTCATCATTAATATTAGATTGGTCCTTTGCAAAGTCATCATGGTTAGGTGAAAGTGTTAGCATTCTTCATAAGGAAGTATGGGGTCTCTAGAGATTTGCGAAATACGCATCACCTTATAGTTTTGACCTTTGAAGCAACTTTTCTTAATAGATCTTTGCAGCAATGCAATGGCATCCCTATCATTTGATGCAACTTTTCCACTACGCCTAGAAGTCCCTTTTGGAGGACCTATCTCCAACAAATGGCTGCAAATGATCTTTGCCATTTCAAAGAGAGATCAAAATGGTGTGAGCTATTTTGGTTTTGAAGGGGGTTGAAGATATCACTAGGGTGAGAATAACCAATTCATTTGTCATGGGTGATATATTGTTAGAAGTGGCAAAGGTTAATGACATGGGATTTTATGTTGGATTGCGAAAGTTTTTTCCAAAGAAGAATTTCTTCTATATAAATGAGTTGAAGCTACTTTGGGATGTAGAATCTAATACTTTTACCCTTGTAGCCATGATGAGAAATTACAATCTATTGCTTAGCTCTAACACGGCACCTAAAGACAAGGCTAGGCATAGCTTGGTGATGGAATAGGAGCTAAGCACCATTGATGTTTCAAAAAATTATATGCCCTAGAGACCAAATTTAAAGCCTTGCACTCGCACTAACTTTTTTTTTTTTTAATTTGGCATAGGCAAAGAAAATTATTGTGGACAAGGAAGGTTGGCACTACCTAGTAAGCGCTCTTTTCCACCTAGTTATCAACCAATTTCCTACTAATGAATCCCATCAAAGCTTTCCTTCTATGGTGAGGCCAAAGAGACCCTAGCTTCTATAGTGTCCTACCCTAAATTGGTATATAATTTTTTTCGAACTTCATCAACTTGGTTGCTCAAACATTGCGTCAAACAGTTTGATAGTTTGCTACTCTTGAATTGTTATCACTGATTTATAATTACTATTCATGCCATAAATTCACTCAAAGAGTAACCCACATGAAATCACTTCAAGAATGTAGCTCCAGTTTCAGATTAATAACATATTACAAACATAGGACATTGAAAGAAATCAATACCACTAAGACCATTTACAGAGATGTGTTTTCAATGAATTTACAGAAATGTATCTCTTTATATATTTGGCACATTGAATATATAGAAATATAGATTTCTTGACCTGCTAGGATTGCACCAGCAACTTACCATAAATTTGCACGTCCCACATATATCTTGAATGCTCAAACTTCCATATACAAAATAGCCAGCACATGGTATTCACTCCCTATTTGTTATGTTTGCTTGATATTCATCCTTGGCCTGCTATATTACTTAAAGGGTCCCACCATATTCTTTCTAAATTCACACGACTTCTCCTAATTCACTTCAACGGCTCCAACCAAGTGTCTAATTTGAAACCTACGGTGGCAAGTTATGTGTCTATCGGCAATTCCAACAACATAGACTCCCATAGAATATATGGCGGTTAAAAATTGAATAACGGTAGGAGAAAATCAACAACCCAACGAAGATTCAACCTTCCCAAAGTGAACCAGCTCAAAATATTTCCACGACTCTTCATATTTTTAATACGACACCTCCAAGGAAATTGATAAATCAAAGGAACTGGGTTGTAGACTACGTGACTTCCAACTGTTTAATAATTCTTGGCTTGAATGCAGATAGACTTCTTCACTAAAACCCCTGACTCTTTCTCTTGAGAAGTTGCAGGTTACAGAGAACTCATGTGTCCAACACACAGCATTCAAATAAGCTACTCCCGATAAGTATCGAACTCCCACAATATTTGATATTTGGCTGACGATTCCTCATTAACAATCTTTGATGATAGTGGTGCATATAAACCCCCCACGACACCTGAACATTTACACGGCTTATTTTTTTTAAAACTCTCGTCCTTCAACGGCATAATTTGCTTGATACTACACATTTATTCTTTCCACCCAGTTGGCAATTTTCACAACTTTCCTTAGTAATTGCCGAGTTCCTTAATAATCGATAGGATACTCATTCAAATCGACTTGGTAATATTCAGCTCCGCTATAGTGTTAGCAACAACTATTAGAAGGTTATGAACCATCACTCAAGTAACACCTTTTCCTGTAGCGACATTCCTTAATTCATGCTTGCACCTCTTAATTTTACTTATTTCTTAGCGATTACTCCAACTCAATATCCACGGATGTTTTACCAATAACCATTAAATGATACACAATCTTCAATCACTTTCATCCCATTCTTAACCCGACTTAGGATTTAAATGGAGATGACTTTACCATTCCCACAGTGTCTTGTCTTTATATGATATACACAGAAGACTATTCACCGTCAGACCGATCCCTTCATTTAATTGATAAAGCCTCTCACAAGTATTATTTGCTACAATAGGTGGTATTTCAACACCTCAAATTATATATGTAATCAATAATCTCCACGACTTCTTGAAACACACACAGCTTTTAAAATATAAATGTATGCTCCACAGGAACATTAATGGTCACATGAATATCGACGATCTTCAAGATAACTAATTCCTCAAAACCGGAAAATAACTTGAAATTCCATAAGCCCAGATATCAACTGCAATACTGGAATTTTCATAACATTCAATCTTAATTAATATTCAAACTCCAACTCAATTCTTTTGCAAAAACTTCCAACTCTGGATTGATTGAACAATTTAATCAATACCGACTTTGGAATTTGTCTTATAAATAAGACTCACCAATTTCTTCAAAAAACCAATCGATTAAGCCCAAGCGAGAAACCTGAACGATTTCTCCAGCCACCAGCCAAGGTGGATAATCTCACCACCAGAGCTGATCTTCTTCTAGAGGGTTTCGGTCCTCCAAAAGGATGTGTTGAACCCAATTCAACCAGCAAAGAACTTGCTCTCCAAAATCCAAAACCAACATACCAGCAAAAGACTCCTCCATATCTTTTATTCACCTCCTTCTTGTAACTTCCCCAACTTCTTGAATTCTCATCTTTTTGCTTTTCTCTTTTTATTTAATTCTTTTGAGAATCCAACAAAAGTAACTTAATTAATTTCGTTTAACTTTTTAATATTTTAAGTTACTTTGCACCATTAAATAATTAATTTTAGTGGTCCTTTTTAATTTAATCTTTTTGGGCAACTTAAGAATTAATTATTTAACTACAATGCTAACTTGCAAAATTGGGGACATTACAGTCCGCCCTTCCCAAATATTGCTTGTCTGCAAGCAATGTCAACATAACTACCAAGCCACCTATTTGAATCAACCCGAAACAAACTATGATTCCAGAATCCCAAACCAATCTATGGAAGTAGCCACCAAGTTGCCGTTGCGCTACTGTGATAAAATCCATCAGCCCATTATACCAAATCTAAACTTGTCTCTCCTGTGACCCCTCAAAACAGTCAACCTCTGCCCCCAAACTGAAATACCTCTAAAAATTGAAATCTATACCATGAAAATTCTCCTGACAATTGCCAAAATATCTTTCCCATGCACACCAAATTACACAAATAGCTACAATCAACAATGCATCAACTAGAAAAACATAGGCCAACAACCTAAAAGAATTGCCATAAACATTATTCAACGATGTGGAGATTAGGAATAACTAAGTCATATCTGAAAATTCATCCACAATTTGTTGCCACATAATCTGCAAATACTAAAAATTGATCAACTCATTAGCCATATTTGTGAATTTCATAATTACAATGGTAGAGCAGCAGCTGTAATAAAGGAAACTTCTTGTATGCAAAGGGTTTGTGAGCCAAAACTTGATTGAAGAAACTTCTCTAATGACGGGGTTATCATCATCATTAAACTCCCACTGCTGTTATTGATTGTAAACTCTGTCGAAACCAACTGAATACAAGTAGCAAAAATCTTGTGTTGGCTGATTGGGAAGCGGACAGCAGCTTCAAATCTGCAATTTTGCCTAAAGCCCATCCATGAAACAAATTCTGAAAGTTCATAAACCCAATCTTGAGTTATACCTGGATCCCAAATCTTGTATTCATCATCAACCATATCACTAGAATTAGAAATTGATTCATCCCTCAAAACAAAAAGTGGATTATCAAAAGTGGAATTTGCATCCCACTCAAAAAGAGGATTATCTGTAAACTGAAAAAAGTTTCTATTAACTTGATTCAATTGACAATATGGATGTTCCAACTCTGTTCTTATCAACTTGGAAGGTTGCTCTAAATCAGCATCAACATAAAGCTCATCAAACTCATCCATTTCTTGCTTGATTTCCCTAACACTTTTCCCATCTTCATGCTCCATAATCCGATTTGCAGCACCTAACTGAAAATTTGCTTCTTGAAGAGCCATTTGAGTACTTTCCAAACACTCCTTAGTAGATGTAAGCTCAAGAGTGAGCTTATCTACTTCTTGTTCCTTTTCTTTTAATGCACCCAAATTGTTTTCTACAAGTTTGATGGAACAATCTCTATCCAAAAGTAAACTTAAAAAATCAGATTTCAAAGTTCTTAAGTTCTCTTTAATTACCTACAAGTCTTCAAGAGAGGATCCTCCTTCAATACCCCTTTGCCTCTTCTCAATTTGACCCTTCCAAAAGAGATCTTCAATGACATTATGTGTAAGGTCAAAACGTGATAGGGCTGCAACAATCATGCCTTCTGTAACTTTCATCTGCTTCTTCAACTCACATGACTCATTGGACAAATGATCAATCTCAACTTCATGTAACAATATTTCTGATTTGTCTTCAAATTTGTGGCTCTTAGCTGGCACAACTCCCACGATTTAAAAAAAAAAAATCGTCTAAAATGAGGCTCAAAAAAGCAAGATTTTTTCAGAAAAAAACCTTTAAAAACTTTGAAAAAGCAAGATTTTATCAGAAAAAAATCTTCAAAAAACTCTTCAGAACACCTCAGAAATTCATCAGAAAATCAAGAAAATCAGGCCACAAATCTTTGAACAACAAAACCCTAGGTCACCCACAAAAATCCGTTGCTGGAAATCTGCAAAAATTTTGAAAATTGCCAAGAAATTTTTTTGAAAATCTGCTACCAAGAGGACTGGCAATTTTCTTCTTGTGAAAAACCCTTAAATCTGCTTCGAAAATCTTCACAAAAATCTGCTTGAAAAAAACTTTTGAATTTTTTTTCTTTACAAACCCTCAATTTTTATTTTTAAAAAAATGGAAAAAAAAAACTTCTAAAAATTTCCAAAAAATCTTCAGGTAATCAGCTACGAATTTTTATTGCTCAAAAAATTCACCAAAAATGAGCCTATGCTCTAATAACATGAAATGATAATTAATATTCGATATTCATTATTTAAAAAAGAGAGGAAAACTCCTTATATAAAGAATTAAAAGACGATGTTTCTAAAAAGAAACAATTGTTAACTAAAGCAAACTAAAGCAAATAACAAAAAGTTACTAAAAGCTAAATGAAGCAAACTAAGTTAACTAAAAGTAAACTACCGACTAACTAAAAGCTAAGATGACCATTAAATATTACAATAATACTTTAATACCCTCCCTTAATGGTCATCCTACTAACTACACCAAGATTATCCCAAAATTTTATAAATTTATCCGGATTGAGAGACTTGGTGAAAATGTATGCAGTCTAATCCTCAAGTAAGCCTTCTACCAAATTCTCTCGAGCCAACTGAGAGAGGTAGGAAATGTTGAGATGCCCATACCGTTGATGCCAAAGAGTGCTAATAGATGAACTCCTCACAACCAACACGTGTTCCAGAGAATCTCCAGTATCAAGCAGCCGATACAAACCATGATCCTCAAGCCCAACTACCACAATTTTCTTGGACTCCTTATCAACAATTCGACACTTGTGTGAAGTGAAAATGATGTCCGACTTCGAACTGTGTCGCATAATCTAACTCACTGAGAGCAGATTAAGCTTCATGCCTGGTACATAGTATACATTGAGAAATATTAAATTTCTCCCACCAGATGTGATCTGGACGTTGCCCTTGCTAACAATTGTATACTCTTTTCCACCACCAAAGATGACAGAGTCGGAGCAAGCCATATACTCTGTGAACCAATCTCTCCTGTCTGTAAAATGTCGAGAGGCTCCAAAATCGATGTACCATGCAGATGATTTGACACGATCTGTTGGTCGTTTGGCCATCAATGCATAAGAGGTAGATGCCCGGTCAAACTGCATAGATGCCATCCCTGTCGTTTTCCAAGAGCACGAAAAACGAGGTAAAGTCTGTGATCAACTAGCACTAAACCCTAGACAATCAGTTGGCACAACTCCCATGATTTAAAAAAATAAATCAACTAAAATGCGGCTCAAAAAAGCAAGATTTTTTAGAAAAAACCTTCAAAAACTCAGAAAAAGCAAAAAAACTTCAAGGAAAAAACTTTAAAAAACTTTGAAAAAACAAGATTTTATCAAAAAAAATCTTCAAAAAACTCTTCAGAACACCTCAGAAATTCATCAAAAAATCTGGAAAATCAAGCCACAAATCTTTGAACAACAAAGCCCTAGGTCACCCACAAAAAACCTGCAAATATCCGTAGCTGGAAATCTGCAAAAATCTGCAATAAATCTCAAAAAATCTGCAAAAATTCTGAAAATCACCAAGAAAAATTTCGAAAATCTGCTACCAAGAGGACTGGCAATTTTCTTCTTGTGAAAAACCCTTAAATCTACTTTGAAAATCTTCACAAAAATCTGCTTGAGAAAAACTTTCGAATTTTTTTTCTTTACAAACACTTGATTTTTATTTTTTTTAAAATCAGGAAAAAAACTTCTGAAAATTTCCAAAAAATCTTCAAGTAATCAGCTACAAATTTTTATTGCTCAAAAAATTCGCCAAAAATGAACCTATACTCTGATAACATGAAATGATAATTGATATTCGATATTCGTTATTTACAAAATAGAGGAAAACTCCTTATATAAAGAATTACAAGACAATGTTTCTAAAAAGAAACAATTGTTAACTAAAGCAAATAATAGAAAGTTACTAAAAGCTAACTGAAGCAAACTAAGTTAACTAAAAGTAAACTACCGACAAACTAAAAGCTAAGATGACCGTTAAATATTACAATAATACTTTGATAAACCATTTATGAAAGGAATAACTACACTAGGTGCAACTTATGTTTCCTGCTATTGTTATTCATGGTCACATATGAGAAAAGGCACTTGTGTTTTGTAATGTCCTGTTTTAATCCTAAATCTCTGCAACATATGTTTCAAAAGAAATCAATAAAGATAATTAATATTACACCAAACTGGCATTAAATAAAGATTAAGTTGTCAACCAACATATGAGGAGTTGCATCCCTTAAGCAAGATAAGGTATATAAGGGAGGTAGATCTAGAAGGAAAAGAAAAGGGAAAAGAATTATTATGATTGATTACAAGTAATAGACAGCAGCACTAGCAAATTAACTTATTTAAAATTAAATTATTATTCTCCAAATGCAGCAATGAAGGTTGTAACTATTGAAGTGAAGAGGTGTGACTTCCCAAACTTGAGATATAAAAGGGAGAGCATTTCATTTGAGAAAGACATCCATAACATCATTCAATCAATCAATTAAGAATAAATATGATGGGACTCATAGTGAGAAAGTTTGTGACTCTTAATGTGAAAGGTTGTGACTCCCTCAAAATTAAGATATAAAAGGGAGATCATTTCCTTGTGGAGAAATCATGAAGTGGATGAGATTGGTAAAAGGCAAATAAGAAATTAAACCATAAGCTATCTGTTGGAATATATATATATATATATATATATATATATATACCAATTGATATAGTAGATTCCTTTAGCAATCTATTTTGAATTTATAGAAGTATTTTGCAAATAGGGAGGCCAATCAACCTTATGAGTTCACGAGAAGTGAAGTATTGGGCTTTCCTTCACCAAGCACGCCACCCCGCAATGCAACACTCGTGGGCTGAGAGGCGTATGAGTGCTCCTAGGCTTGTTGAGGAAGGCAGTCTTCATGCATCTTATCAAGCACGCCACCCCAAGACGGATGGAATGGAGTGTCCCGCCATGCTCATGGGCTGGGAGACGAATGAGTGCTCCTAGGCTTGATCAAGGAGGATGGAGCGCCTTCAAGGTGGACTAAGAGATAGAGTGGACCTAAGATCCTGCCATGTTCGTGGGTCGGGAGGTAGATAAGTGCTCTTGAGCTTGAGGGTCTTTTCAAGTACACCACCCCGAGATGGGTGGACGAGGATCCACCAATTCTCTCACAATACAAGGACAACCATCCTTGAGATTGCAGTTTGCAAATATTTCAAGTGAATCCCTAATATGATCGGCTATAGGAATATACCTTAGAATAACCACTGATGATGTTAGGATATTTTGAGTTTAATAACGATGCTATGAACTATAGATCTAACTATTATGATGTTTTAGCTATGGTATATTGCTCTCAATATTATAATATTTATATATTAGTTTGAATTTTACCATAAAGTTAATACTCGTTATTACTAATATCGGTTTTTAGTGATTATTATTGTTTTACAAGTCTAAAACCAGGTATTTACCAAAAGGGGGCATTACATGTTTAGGGTTGTGGTGAAAGATGTGGCTATGGTTGCAACTTGACAAATTAAATGAGGGCACTAGCATGGTGGATGATAAGGTTCTAGTGACCTCATGACTTTGTGAGCGTCCTAGCTAGAGAGTATACAACCTACTTAGAGGAACAAGGAAATTGATCTAGTGGTAGGCGTGAATACGAAGTCGACCCTTGGTTTTAAACTTGGTCCTAAGGCTTGTTGACTTTGCATTTGATGGTGTCTTTTTTGGATGATTTTGGTGGGCTCTTGACTTTTGGTTTTCATAATTGACTTGTGGTCATGCAATAGCTTCATGAGCTAAACAACTATATTGATTGCAAACCTTGTCTTTCTTCATATGTTTTGGCACCTCAAATGGGAGTGTCCAAACTATGGCCCACAAGGACACATTTTGCAACTTATTATTGCTTTATCAATTCTAGCTGGGAGTGCCTAATAAAATCCCTAATTTACCCATAAAAACTAGTATTACCTTACTATAATATTTTTTGAAAATGCATCAATTAAGATGAAATCAAGTGATAAATAAATAGGCCTTTAACAGTAAAGCCTCAACTTCATATGCCCAAACAACATATTTAGGCAAAAAACTAAGTAATATGACATGTCAAATTCTAGGCAGCACTTGCCTCAACAAATGAGGCAAGATCATGTGTTAAATTGATTGAAAAACTACATTTAATTCTAGGTAGGGCATACCCCAACAAGCAAGCCATGCTCATGTAAATTTGATTGTATTCTATCCTAGGTAGGGCATACTTGATGGACAAAGCGTGTACATTAGTAAAACCGAGTAAATACCAAATCCCATTTTGAGTTAAGCATTTCCAAACAAATGAAGTGTGTTTGTGTCTAAAATTCATGCACATATCATATCCAATTCTAGGTTGACCAAACCATAATAAATGGGGCATGTGCATGAATAATATTGAGTGATATATTGCACCCAATTTTGGATAAGGGTATACCTCAATAGGTAAAGTTCGCATATAAATTGATTAACTTATTGCATCCAATTTTGGGTAAGGGCATACCTCAAAATGTAAAGTTCACACATAAATTGATTAACATATCACAGCAATTTTGTGTTGGCCATACCTCAACGAATAAGGCATGTCCATTTGTAAAATTGAGTAACATACCCTATCCAATTATGAGTATGACATACCTCAAAGGATAGAGCCCATGAAAGTGAGTAATATACCACATCCAAAGCTGGGTAGGCCACCTCCATGAACAAGGTATGTTCACATGTAAAATTGAATAATATACCACAATCAGTTCTATGCATAGCATAACTCAATAAACAAGGCATGCTCATGCAAAATTGGGTAATATATCACCTCCAATACTAGGCAAGTCATGGATCAACAAACATGTCCACATGTAAAACGAAGTTACATATCCATCTTCTAGGTAGGGCAAGGAATGTTCATATCATCCAAAATCTTAATAAATATAATAGGTCAGAGTAATGAATAATATGAATTATTACTTGAAAATGGATGACTCGGTACCCAATATTAAACGAACACCCTTGAGATTGATATAGATAATAGAGATGTCAATCCACATGATCGTCAAATGATCCAAAATCTCTTAGAAGGAGTCTAGAAGGTAGAACTGAAACACATTCCTAAAATAATATATAAAAAAATGTGTGGGTATTAAAAGGCATGTTCAAGTGTATAACTGAGTAATATCCATCCAATTCTAGGTAGGGCATCTCACAGAATGCATATTCATGTGTAAAATTTGAGTTACATGTTGCATCCATTCTAGATAGGGCATACCTCGGAGGACCGGGCATGTTCATGTGTACAATTGAGTTATGCATCCAACGTTGGGTAGTATTATATGTCAACAGACAAGACCAGAAGCAAGTCCTAGGTGAACTAAACAAAATACATACACCCCATTGTAGATAAAATGAACCAAATAGTAGTAAACAAAACAGAATAATGATGTTGAAGATGGATCTTAACTGCTCAAATTTATCTGAATTACCCTTTGGTTATGCATGGAATTATATAATTCAGCACCCTCTGATAAAGAAAATAGAAAAAAACAAGTACCTGCCCATGCAGTTGCTACTGAAGCTATTGATGTCCCAACAGTGAATACCACCCGGTGTCTCTCAAATACATCCTGCGATCAAATGGATACCATCCCTAAGAGAACATAATCAAATATTTCTAGGGCACCCATGAACTGAAGCCAATTCAAAAAAATATATAAATTCACAATGATCACTCCGAACATAATTCATTAATGGGTATCATCCCTCAGCAAACAATTAGGGCACTACGAATCAACCACTTTGGAAACCAAATCAACTCGTATTTGTCCTTATAAAAGAGTTCAAAAATTATTATGTATCCATCAATACTTAATTCATAAATAGGTATTTATCCCTTGCAACATATTCAAAAGTAGGCATTGTACCCTCGGAACAATTCATCAATTTTAGGCTTCAGTTATCAAAAACAAAACACAGAGATGGAGTCAGTGATTGAACTAAGACGGGTAAAGAAATGAATGAAATACCTTGGTAGAGAAATAGGTATCCTGAACTGCTGACCATGTATTGGAAGCTCTTTGCTTCACCTGAGGAATTTTGAATGATTTGAGGAAGGAAGGAGCGGAAGCTCTTAGTCGCTGCATTTTTCAATCAATCATTCAGCCCAGGCTTAAAGTAATTGCTCATGATTTTCCAATCGATCAGTGCAGAAGGTATGTTCTTTTTGTGTAACCCACAATCTATTGAAGTTATTTGGAATCTTTAGTAAAGGGTGTGATCTGAATGGTTTTTTCGAAGGTTATTTTTGTTGTTATTATTGAACATCGAGTAATTACATCGCTACATTAACGTTTCTCAGATTTGTACTACATGCATTCCTTAGACAACACGCAAGTCAGTGGAGATGCGAAAATACCTCATATTCCACTCTCTAAGCAAGTGCTTTAATAATAATTATTATTATGATATTGCTATCACGATTCAACCGTGTAGTTTCGAGTCAAACTCATTGACCCATGTTTCATGAGTAGTGGTTCACAAGAACCCATCTCTCATGATAGCGAATGGTCCACTTAGCACTCATTGCATCTAGGTGATGCTCACAGAGGTGAAGCACTGGTCCGTCCCGGGAGGTCACCCATCCCAGTACTGCTCCAGCTCAAGCGCGCTTAACCAGGAGTTTTCTCCAAGGTTAAGCCCACTTGAGTTGTTACCCCATTTGCAAAACCTTCAGCAAGTGTTGTGCCTTATGAACCATTCATTATAGAGCCCCTTTAGCTCATCAGTTGATAAGTAGGAGGTATTTTTCCACAGCGTGTCAAATTATGATATTGCTATCAAGATTCAACCGTTAGTTTAAAATAATGTTTTAAATAATTATTGTTTTAAAATTTTATGTAAATTATCATAGTTTAAAATTTTAAATTATATTATTATTATTATTTGTAATGGAGAATTTGTATATTTTGTTATTTTTACATTGAGAAATATAATTATTTAGATATAATATTTATTTTTTAAATATATAATATGAATCTTAAAATATACTTTTATTCTTAAAATATATTTGAATTCTTGTAAATGAAAATATTGAAAAGTAGTATATAGTAAAGTAAAAATAAAACAAAAGAATTATAAAAATAATGAATAGTGACTTTTGTAAGAGTAAATTAACTGTTACATATAAAAATAAGGCAAGTGTATTAAAAAAATAACTCTTCAAATAAAAAATAAATAAATAATATAAATAAAGTAAAATAATTCTTAAATCAAAATTTAAATTTGTGTGTCCATGTATATATGTAGTAAATAAAATAGCTTAAAGTGTCATCATGGCATAGTGTGATGGATAAATTGTAGCATTATTGTTGTTGTCACCAAGGTTCAAACCCCTATTGGGTTATTATGATGGCGGGTAATGCCCTCGCTAATCCATTGTGCTTACAGATTACAAATAAAATAAAAAATATAAATATTTGTTTATTTAATTTTGATACATAGATATATTGAAATAGGTGTAGTCTCAAAGGTAAAGTTGGGTCCCTTTCCCTATATTTTTTACTTACTTCATTATGCATTCTTAAATGCACCTACCACTCATCCTTTTTCTCGTGTTCACACACCCTTATGTCTTTACCCCAACCACTTATTTATTACTCTCATGCTCATACTAATTCTCATACACATGTTATTCACTACAATCTAACTCCTTGTCTACCTTAATATCATTGTCTAATGAAATATTTCAATACCAATAATACTTTGACAATTATACGAGTTGGAGTGATCAATATTTATAAACATGAAAAAATATATATATATATATTTCAAATATCCTTGAATGCATTATGGGCTACAATTTTCTTTATATGCACCAAAATGATGCTTGCAACACTTGATGATTTCATTTGCACTATGTATGGTGTTAATTGCAAGTTTATGCACACTTGTAGTATTACCTACAATTCCATGGTATTATTTTTCTTAAAAAATGCTCGATAGGTTCATATATAAATTAAAATTGTGAAACTTGTTGCTATCAGAATCATGCTCTCCTTTTTAATATCCACTCTCAAAAGTTTTAAAAAACTTAATTTTGTATATAACATGCATTTGGATTAACTAATTAAATGATTTTGTAGATATAAATTATCTTATAAGCTTGACAATTATAAGAACCATCGAACCAAACCATATGTTTAGCTATTCATAAATATTTTACAATGTTCAAGAATTAAATTTAACACTAACCAACACATCTATTGGACCAAATCTAGTGTTCTAGAGTATTTATATTACATTACTTTGGATCTTTAAAAAATATTATAAAATGATAAGCTATATAGCTCCTATCTGTTGGTGTGAATATGGTGTTTTACCTAACTATTCCACTAGAATGTCTTATTCATATTTTAAGTTTACTTAGGCCCTAAGGAATCTTTCTATAAGTCTTAAGTGTCATGTGATCTTATATTATCTTATCATGTCATTTAATTCTAGTGTCTTGATTCATTTAATATTTATTTAGGTAGTTATCTCATTGTACATGATAGAGACACATGTCATGATCTTGTCTAATCCTATCTCCCAACCTTGTCTTTATAAGCAAGGCATCTCATGTACATTTCATATTTAATAAATCAATCTTGCATATCATATCAAGAAATCTGTTATCTTTCCATACTCTCTTATGGAAGGCTATCTTTTATTTTTTAAGTGATTTTGGGGTGTGAGCTGATTTTCAACTCCTATGTGGTATCAAAGCTCTAGTGTTGCAAACTCATTCCCAAATTTGAGGGACATATTTTGGTTTGAAGAATTTTTTGAGTTTAATTTTGGGTTTCAAGGACCTCGTAGTTGAATATGGGGTGTCAGAGAAATTCAAAATTGGCTTTTGTTTCATCGAAATCCAACATAGAGGGTCAAATCTACAAGGGTTTCAAGTAAGGTAAAGGTTGCCAAATCCAAGAGGTAGTTGAATTCCCAGAGCACTTTGGGCCAAAACTAATCTTTCCATCACATCTGGAAGGCTTGAAAACCTTTCAATCACTTATCAAATCATTGAAATTGGACACTTTATCCCAAGGGCATCAAAGGTGTTTTTGGTATGTCATCATTTTTCATACAAGCATACAGATTTGTATCCAGACGTATGGTATGGTGTAGTTGGCAGATCTACAGTCAACATCCCAGGAAAAATATTTGGCATAATCAACAGCATATTCGAGAAGAATATTCAACATAATCGACAGCATATTCAGGAAGAATATTCCTTTGTATGTCTATTATACTCGGTTTCTACTTGGTTTGCATTGATAGTATGATTTGGAAATGTTTTATTAATAAAAAATTATTCTTTAAAATCATTATTTTTGTTGGTTGTTTGTTTGTATTAACCCCTAGTCATGAGTTTAAATCCACCATGGTCATTTCCTAGTAGGGGGCTTAAAGCCCCAAGCGATGCAATCTTTGGCTCACCATCCCTTAAATGCTTCGCCCTAGCGGCACTGCGACCACTAGTAATAATATTTTTTTCAAAATGCAGTGGGCTTGCTCATATGGGTGCCTAGGGGCCAATGGCCTAGGTGCCCAAAATTGGCCCCCTAATGCCCTAATTGTGCAAATTTTTCAAATGGCCATAACTTTTCACCATGGTGTCCATTTTTCGAAAAGGAGATATCGTTCAAAAGCTAGCTCAGTGTACTTTACAGTGGAGGAGGCTTTTTCTCCATTTTTATTGTTTAATGCCAATATTTGTTGTTTGAAGTTAAATATTCATTTTTGGCTCCCAAGCTCATAACTTTTAATCACAATCTCTATATTTTGTGATTCTTATGATGTTGGAAAGGTATTGAGGAGCTCTATCAAGCCATCTATGCACATTTTATAGATTTGGTCTTGGGTATATTTTATTCAAATTTGTGTGTAGTTTCATTTTAGTTGATCACTTTGACATCTTGTCACTTGGAAAGGTGTAGTTTTGATCCATGCACTTCATTTTAGTTCTAGAACATGTATTTATCTTGAGTTTCTTCAATAAAATTCCAAGGTTGCTCCATATTGAGAGTTTTATAGTGTTCTTTAATATCAGGATAGTCAATCTTTGTTTCTATTACTTTATTATGATTCTAGAGTTGCTCCAAAGAGTTTCTAATGTTTCCAACATCAGACTCATCTTGTCCTTTATTGCTATGATTAAGGTTCTAAAGTTTACTCCATAGTGTGATTCCAATGTTTCTTTACGATAGGTTATCTCATTATGGGGGCTATAGTCTCTTTTCTTTCCTTCCTATGGAGGGGAAATTGATTGTATCTTTTCTCTTTTCAAGAGGAGTTTTGTCCCACTAGGTTTTCTCCTTTTCTTCATTTATGAGAGACTGCATTAGGTTAACTAACATGGCATATTTATAGGGATGCATAATAATCTTCATGTTTTGCATAATTTGTATAATAATCTACTTCTCCCTAAGTTGCACTTAACAGGGGTGTTGGTGTGAATATGGTGTTTTACCTAACTAGTCCACTAGTAGGTTATATTCACATGTTAATTTACTTAGGTCCTAGGAAATATTTCTAGAAGTATTAGGTTTCATGTGATCTTATCTTATCATGTCATTTAATTCTAGTTTTCTAGGTTATTTAACAATTTTTGAGGTAGTTATCTCTTTATATAAGATTAAGACACATCATTATCTTGTGTAGTCCCATCTCTCAACCTTGTTTTTATAAGCAAGGCATCTCATGTACATTTAATATTCAATCAATCAATCTTGCATATCATATCAAGCAAGCTATTATCTTTCCATACTCTCTTGTGGAAGGTTATCTTTTATTTTATAGGCGATTCTTTGATGTGAGCTAATTTTTAGCTCCTACACTATCATGACCAATATTATAATTCACATACCCCTATAGGGACAAAACACACAAGATAAAGAAATTTTAATAAGAAATCATTGATGAAAGAAGACACTAATAAGGTTGGAGTAACCAACAAATGCCCCTAGTACTAATTCTAGTTTGAGACACATCATAATAATGACAACCATTTTATTTTGAACCATTTCCCAAAAAAATGAGTTGGTCAATTATTATTCCATGACTAAAATTATCAAATCATAAGTAGTTCTTTATCCTTATAAAATTACCATTGATTACATCATTTTACTCGACACAGATCCCATCTTGAAACCAACCACCATATCACTATACATAAACATATCATATTATATATTATTATATTTTAGTCAATCTCTTATCAACTCAATTGATTAAATTTCAACCTATTGCTACTTTCAAATGCATTTAATTTATCCTTTCCTCAACTAGTTTTCTCCTTCTTCCTTACCTCCAAGTATTCATCTACAACTATATGTGAGTGGGATTGAATAGGTGGTGTGGCTTGAGAGCTATGTGATCATTATTTTTATACTAAAGCAACTCCAATTTGCTCATCCTTTTGGCATACTATCATAGGTCAAAATTTATTTCTCTTTTTATTTCAATATTTAAATTTGATAGTTAATAAATTATTTTATTCTATTAGTATATTAATTGGTTATTGGGTTGTAGTTATTTTGTGTTAGTGTAGGATTCTTGTTTATTATTTCGAAAATCTTCAAAAGTTTCAAATATCTTCCAAAATTTAGGCCTCCCAATGTCTTCAATGTAATGTGACAACTTAAACAATAGGAAAATATGTGGAAAGATAATATAAATAGTTACAAATGCTTAATAATAAAAAGATATTTTGAGGGAGAAAACCTCCAAAAGCATTCAACAAGAAATAAAATTCACTATGATGAATTCACTACCTCCTAAATATACTCTACTTATGTCTTGGATGTCATGCAAGTTGACAAAACTACCTATATAAGACTATAAATGATTATATAACTTAATCAAGGGTTATGTTATGTTAGCCACAAGTTGGCTACACATATCCCTATACAATCAATGGGTTAAATAAATAGCCTACCCTACTCTTTAGAGAAGTTTTGTCCTCAACACAATTTAAGTATGGATGCTTTTGCACAAACTCCTATTTTTCCATGTAGCATCTTTGATTGGATAAATCTTTGACTTGATCAATTACTTGATGATCACCCTCATTTTTAGCCCCTTAGTACATGTTTGAATGACTCCCTCATGTTCCAAAATCATTCTTCCCTCTTTATCAAGCTCTAGTAACAAAATATGGGTTGAAAATATATGTTCAATGATCTTCTTCAAGTAGGAAATATGGAATATTGTGTGTATTTTCTATTGACTTAAGTAATTCAAGTTTGTATGTCACACTATCAATCCTTTACAAAACTTATAAGGGCCATAATACTTGGGTGTAAGTTTTCTATCCTTTTTCTATTAATTTAACTTGGCATATACTTATATGATTGTAATTACATAAAGACTTAATCTCCTAATCCAAAAATTATTTCACTATAATGCTAATCAAATTATTAATTCACTCTATTATGTGTTATTGTTAAGTTATCCATAAGAATAGAGAATACATGTTTTTTTTTTTGGATAGGTGAATTGGGAAAAATGGGGCCTAACCCAAAATACATTAGTAACATAGCATAGCCCATCAACTTGACAAAAAGTCAAAAAAATATCATTACAAATGACGATAAAAAACCTAAACCTTGACCTCCTACTAATCATCCACCTCCAGCTCCATGTCGACATCCTCATTAGTCAGCAGCTCCACAACATCACCACCCTCCTTTGACGCTAGAAGTGCCAACACAACCATCCTCCTAGCAAGTTGCTTACCCTAACAATTTCCTTTAACAGGACAATATTGCCCACCACTTCAGCTATTCTCAACTCTTGGTCCTCGCCAACACTCCACAGAATGAAAAGAACCCAAGGAACATTAAACGACAAGGTGAGAAGAGGCCAAACCCCACTCGATGGTCGTAGACCCAACCTTGGAACCGTCATTCCCAAAAAATACTCCATTGCCTCCCGCCAACATGCATTCACAAACTTTCGCATTAAGAATCTCACCATGTCAATATCCTACCTTGCCTACATTAACCAGGCCATAAACATAGAAGATATGTCTACATTGAAACATAAATGATAAATTGATAATAAAAAATGAGCACTGAGTATGGCCTTAATCACCCCCAACACCTCCTCATCATTGGCTTTGAAGATATTTTTTAGCCTAGCATTTGATATTGATCCCTTCAATGTCATTTTCCTTTCCTTAGCACCCAAATAGATGGTAGACTTCATTGCATTTGTGTGTGAGTTTGATCGCTCAGGCGCATTTTAATGTCAAAGTAGCTTCCAAACAACATCTGAGTAAATGCCTCAATTGTCCAAGCATTAAAATTTGTCCTTGATCCTGCTTGTCCCTATACTTGTTGCTCGTGTGAAGCAATATCTTTTAGCATAGGTGTATCATCATGCTCCTCCTTTACATGAATGGTAGTCTTCAATAAATGATCTACCTCATCATTACCTTCTCAGTAGACATGGGATACCTTTTAATCCTCTAGGCTATCTAAGATCTCTATAATTTGAAATAACCATGTGTTGAATTTCCAATTTGGGGTGGCCCTTCATCTAATTGCATTAATGGTGATCATAGAATCACGTTCAAGGTGTATTTTTATTGCCCCCAAATACTTGCCCAACTGCAACCCCAACCACACAACGCTTGGAACTCGACTTCATTATTTATCCCATCGTCTAACCTTTTTGCCCATTCTGCCACTATCTCACCTTTGTGATTGTGGATAATACACCTAGTGCCAGAAGGTCTCAGGTCTGATTTTGTAGCACCATCAAACTTCACTTTGATTAACACTTTATCTGGTGGATGCCATTTTACATACATCCTTGGGTTTATTTCAAGATCAACCTTTCGAGCCCCATAAATGCGAGTGAATAGAGAGTACATATTATTTATATTTAATTTGTTTTTTAATTTCTCTAACCTTTGGGTGTACCCTTAATGAAGAGATGATTGATGGTGGATGGTACCCATATAGTGCCAAAATGGAGATAATTTGGATGTAGTATGGAAAGAAATGTTATACCACCATTCTTCTTGTGACAACAATTACACCCACATCTCTTATTTATCCAAAATAAAGCATCAAAGATGGCCTTCCAAGCACTTGATAACCACCTCAACCTATCTATCTAATTGGGGATGATATGACAAGCTTGTTGCAGTTTGGTTATCATGATGTCAAAAGAGATTTGGTTGGTTGGTTGCTAGAGTCTCTGAGAAATGATTTGTATTTCTCCATTGATGATGTTGTGCTCCTACAATTTGGAGGTTAGCTTCATGTCTTTTTAGGGAATGTGTGATCTAATATTTAAGTTTTTTGGGTTATCGGAAAGGTGTTTTTGAAAGTGACAGTTTGAAGTCTATGGTGATTATGTGGTGATCTTCTCAGAGGTGAAAAGTTTGACTCTATATATCTCCACATTTGTAGATATGGTTGTGTGAATCAAAAGTTGGATTCGTGAAGATGTGAAGGTTTTATATCCAAAGATTCATGCTATTATTCTTTCTGTAGAGAAAGTTTGAAGTGACAAAGTTCAGGACTATGATTTATGGTGAATGGTTTCAATGTCTATTGGTTGCGCCAATGTGTTGATGTATGAAGTTTTAAAAGGATTGTATGAGAGTGTTCTTCAATATCATGTAATATTTGTGTTGCTTTATAGGGTGTTTTTTGGTTTCTCTAGAATAGGGTGTGGTTCAAAATGAATGTTTTATTGGGTTATGCTTTCGCTTGGTTGACCAAGGTATGTTGAGGGTGTGCACCACTAGTTCAAGTATGTGTGGATCTTATGGAGTGTTTGAAGGTATTATATGGGTCATGTCGACTCATATGGGAGAAGCGCAAGTAATGCATTATCATTCATGTGTACCACCAATGTTGTGAAAGCCAACATACTTCATGGTTCATGTTTTTCTTGCTTATAGCCAACCTATTTTGAATTTGCGAAGCATGTAGATGACGTCCATTGAAGACTAAAGGTGTGAAGATTGTTTAGGACTAGGTTAAGCATGTGTTGGAATCTGCAAGGCACGTTCCTCTTCTTGGTGTTACATGTAGTCTTTTGGGTTTTGTCCTCTACATGTTTTATATTGATTGTTCTATCCTTGGTTGACTTGGAGATGCAATATTTATGTTGTTATAGGTCAACATGTAATGTAATCAATGTAATATCTTGTATATATTTTAAACCTAGTTGATCTAGGTTGTGGATGTTGATACATGAGGTGATGCATTATGATAATTGGGTGAGCAACTAAAAGAGAAAGAGTGAAAGTGTTGGATCTTGTTTGATTTCAAGTTGATCATATCTTTGTGACAAAAGGAATGTGGAGAAGTGTGCTTGATTTTTCTCTAGAGGTGGTGATCAAAAAGTAGAACTTCTTTAATGTTGAAAGCAGTGAGCTAATAGGCAACATAGAAGACATTTGAAAAAGAGTCAAAGCAGAATTGCAATCATTAAAAAGAGAAAGGAAAAAGTAGAATTACAATCTAAAACGTAGAAAAATATAAGTGTAGTGTTTATCAATATGCAATGAAAAAGGTGTGTGATTCACTTACACTTTCCCTAGTTTCATTATAAAAAGAGATCTCCAAGGGATAGGATTGACTTTCAACCTTGAGGTGAGTCAACCCTATATGGAAATTTGTTGTTTTATTATGATAAAAATGACTAGTTGGCACTTTTGGGAGATAAATTAAAATGCATTAAATAAGCTAATTACATGACCTAACACTTTAAATGCAAAATTATATGATAATAGAAACGAAAATGATAGTTTGCAGGTAGATCTGAGAAGGGAAGAATATTGGTGTGTACCTACCCAAAAAAGCTTATTTCAACCTTTATAGGACATATTCGCCCAAGGGTGAATGAGTCCTTATAGGGGTGTCCTGATCAACTTATGGGGTCCTCTGATGCAAGATCTTAGATTTTGCTTGCTCCTAGTTTCATTGTTGGACAACCAGAAGTAAATTTTGAATTTGAGTTTTTGTGACTTGACAACAACAAATGTAACAATGCAACTTTGCAAAAATGCTTCTTTGATCAACTTTCAATCCTTCTTCACCTGTAAATATGCACATACAAAGAGAGAAGAAAATATGTTTTTTTTGGGTGAATAGGGGTTTGCCTTATTCAAACCCCATGTTGGTAATTAAACCTTCATGATAAAATAATGATAAATGGAAAGAATTGATCAATGAACAATATTACATCACAACTCACCAAACCCTTATTGGCTACCCTTAGAGGACTGAAGTCTAACACATCTCTAAGCCTTGGATCTTGCATGAATTGGCTTGATTAATCATTTTATTTGATGCTTGAATGCTTGAAATCTGCATCACAATGTTAGCTCCAAAACATGATATGAACACACATGAGCTTTGACATGATGATATGATCTTGATTACTATTGTAGATGACTAATAAATCTAATCTTCAATGCTTTTGACAATAATATTTGCTCCTATGAACTCTTGATATTGTGTCTTAGATTTGAATTGATAAAAAGACCTTGCATTTATAGGTGTTTATCTAATTTCTTGAAAATTAGATTCCACAAACTAACATTTGAAACTTGAATTCAAATCATTAAAATGCCACCAAAAACATATTAAAAATTGGGTCCTGGCACTTCAAGGGGACCCATTTTCCCTTGGGCGAATGGATCCTAGGACCTAAATCCAAGACACACAATTTTCAAGGTGTTTTAATTAATGTTGGTGATTGTTTAATATAGGTTTCCCTTTTGGAAAACGAGAATAATAAGGCTTTGGAATGCATAATTTTTTCAATTAGAAGCTTAGTTAAGTCTAGTAAATTAAGGGACCCAAACAATGTGAAATTGTAAAGGTATATAATTTTCTACACTACACAACCATTAAAAGGATTGAGCCTAATTTTCAGTTTTAGACAGTGGAAGGACTGTAATTCTGTAATCATTTTTGAGTTTGTTCTCAAATTAGGTAGTTGTAGCTTCCTTGGGTTGTATCCCTAAAACAAATTCTACAGGGAGTTGTAGCTTCCTTGGGCGTGACCCTAAAACCTCTTTTCAGGGAGTAATAGCTTCTTTGGGTTGTAGCCCTAAAACAAAGTTGTAAATTTTATTCATTTGTGAGGTTGGATTAGGATAGTAGCTCCTAGCAACATTTCTCACCATGTTTTTTCCCCTTTGGGGATTTCCACATACATCTGGTGTTGTGTTATGTTGTGCATTGTTTTTATCTTTCATGTTCTTACTTATGTAGTAGAGTTTGAATTTTCTTTTGTTCCAAAAGTTTTGAGATCTGATAGAATACTAAATCACCCCCTCCCAGTATTCTAGCATTTGTTCAATAATTGGTATAAGAGCTTGGTTTCTTAGAAGAATTCTAACATCTGAAGGAAGATTCAGATGGCACAAGAAGGGTCTCACAAGGTGCCTAGGTTTGATGGAACAAATTTTTTATTTTTGGCACTTTAGGATGGAATCCTATATGTCCTCTTTAGGGTTTGGTGTCTAGAAATCAGTCAAAGATGGTTATACTATTCTTTCTACTCCAACTAATTTGATAGATATTAGGGCCTATGAGAATAATGGAAAGGCTAAGAATGTTGTCTTGAGTGGGTTGGCAGATTTTGATCTTGTAAAAGTAATGCACTGCAAGTCAAAAAAGGATGTATGGTAAAAACTTAGTGGCATATATGAAGGAGGGGATTCTCTAATCCCAAGTCCCAAGACAAACAGGGTCTAAAGGGAGCGAATTTCCCTCGGTCACCTTGATGACAAAGGTCAAAAGGAAAGATGGAAAATGAAGGGAAAATATAATCTATGTGTTTGGGTTTTTGAGATGGAGGACTTCAAGAATTAGGTGAACAAACCATGGAGGTTTCAGGGAATAGACTAACTGGCTCTTGGCTAGAGGACAAAAAGAAATAGATGATAGCACAACGCGTTGGTGTCTCATACAAATAGAAAGCAGAGTTTGTGACCAAAATGCACAGGGCTTGCTAACAACCCAAATACTAGAATTTGATAATTTAACAAGAAATAATAGAATGTAGGAATATGTAAAAAGATAAGCAATCACAACAAGAATAATACTTTAAAATGAAAGATAAACTAATTGGAAGAAAAATAGCAAGTAGAAAGAAAGAGACATCCAACTCATGGTAGGTCTAGCCTCCCGCAAGCTCCACACAAACAGAAGCCTACACACATGGAAATGAGAAAATGTTGGGGCTTACCTCAGTCAAACCCCCAATTTGATGTTTCCACCTCCATGTATTGCTAGATAGACCACAATAAAGAAATAAAGATAAAGAAGTAATAGACAAGACGTGCAGAGAGAAAAGATAATTAATATGCTAACTATAAAGATGATAATGCAATGAAATAACAAAGTGTTACCCTCCCTTCTACAAGCTTAGAGAAGCTCAAAGGAAGGACGAGAGCTTGTTGAGCCTAAGATGATTGTGCAAGAGTGATGTAGAGCTTGAAACCTATAAGAACGATGGTGTAGAGAGAATGGAAGAGCAAGAGTGAAGTGAGTAGAATTGCAAGAATGAAGAATCTGGTTGAATAAATTGGAGTTAGAAGTTCAAAATGGAGGTTTGGAGGAAAAAGAGTCATTTTCAAGTAGGTTTGTACTCACAAGGGGCATTACACTTCACAGGTGAGAGGAAATGTAACGTCCCAACATCCATTGAACCAAGAATCTATCAGGGATGTTTGCATGACACGTAGATGTCTACATGATGCAAAAGCATCTTAGTCAAAATTCCCTCCACTGACAAAAAATGACAAGGTACATAAGGGACAAAAGGCTTAGAGCGACAATATTTAGCATTATCAATTTAATAAGGCTAAGGTAAGGGTATGTTATGGAAAATTGCACTAGGGTGCAATTTTATGCCATAACTTTTTCCCCCACTTTAGCAAGTATATGTGTCAAAGCATGTGTGAGCTAAAGTAGAAAGAGATTGAAGAGAATATACCGAAAATGAAGAGGAAGTAGTCCTTTGATCTGGAATGCCTTGACATGAACGGGGCTTCTTCCAAATGCGACGAGGACATGAGTCTTTGATCTTGCAAAGCTAGCTGTAATCTCACCATAAAAATGTTAGATATAGACAAACATATTAGGCAAAAAAGAAAAATGTAATATCCATGATAAAAAAATTCATAAACACAAGACAAGATAATTTGATCAGATAAAGATGGCGTTGATATGAATGGATAGCATGGATAGATTCCATATGACAAGCATATAGGCATGTGTCTATTGTAAACTCTGTTACAATACAATCGAAGAAAATACAAGACAAGTCTAGTCAGGTTGCCCCCAAGCTAGATGCCAAGACATAAAACATTGAGACATCAAGACATCAAGACATAAGACATAAAACATCAAGGAATCCTTTTGAAAGATCTTTTTGTCAAGGGATTCTTTCATCAAGGAATCCTTTTGAAAGAATACACCTTTTTAAAAATTAAGCAAATATGAGACCCCCCCCTTAAAGTGATGTGTGCTACATAGAGGAGCACATGCCATTCTAAGTAGATAAGAGAAAGATGAGAGATGTCATGGTACGAGAGACATGGCGAGAAGTATCTAGATCATTGTAAGGGGAGGTAGGATGAACCTAGAGGGGAGGGATAACAATGGAGGTACTCGTCGAATCACCTGCAACAAGGGCCAAGGAAGAAGGCCCTTCAAGGTCCTCTTCACTGAGCTCTTGTGATACTAAGGTCATCGATCTTGCAAAGATTGAGGATGAAGTTGAGATGTCCTCCAACGAGTTGAACATGCACTTTTCAAGAGCTACATGTGTCAACGAAGCGGGATGATGGCAAGACACTTGAGAGTCACTATCGACCTAAAGAAAAGGGGTGGTGAAAAACTTTAAGGATGCGGGGGTTACCTCTATCACAAGAACGATGCAAGCCAAAACATAATAAGACTCAAGAGAATACAAAAAATTCTTATGACCATCACATAAGGCAAGGTCACCCTCAAAATTTCACTTCATCAAAGGATGTAGAATCCCCACAAATGAAGTGGAAGCAGAAGAAGAAGGAAACTGATCCACAAAGGGCACCACCTTTGTATGAGGCATGTCCATGGGTAGCGAGAAAGGAGGAATACTGAGAAGAGAGTAAGAAGGCGAGGCTCCACTAAGGGAGCGATGAACACCTGCACCCTTTTGGGGTGAGGTTCATTAGGATCCACCAATAAATTCAGAAGGAGAATTGAGGTAGAAGAAAAGATAAAAGAAAAAGGAACCGAAATAGAAGGACTAGACACAAAAACAACAGGATCCTCCCTGCTCTTCTGCAAAGCAACGTGTTCCTTAGCCAGATCCTTTTGTTGGTGCTTACGCTCATGTGCAAGATGATTACATCGACTGTGGGCAGTAGAAGATGTAGCCTAAGAAGAGGTTAGGGGCTCTTGCTCTACCATAGGAGTGACCTTTGCAACTATCATTGGTGGAAGGATGGACTCCTTAAGAGGAGTAAGAGGAGGATGCACAAAACTAGGAATAGAAACATGCATCTCAACGAAAAACCTCTTTCCTTTCCCTATTGTAGGAGTAGGTGGAAGAATAGGCGAAGGTTGTGAAGGTTAAAATGTAGGAACAACCCCATGGGAATGCTTCCCCTTTCCCTTTAGGGGGGGTCAGGGCACCATGGGTAAAACATGAAGTTGAAAGACTAGAGGCTTCAACTTCCATAGCATGGGAACCTTTCCTTTTCCTATGTTATGCATAGTACTAGGAACAAAGGATGCCACCAAAGGCTGGGAAGAGGAAGCTGAAGGGATAAAAGAAGAACTAGAAGGGGAAGGCTTGAGGGTAAGAGCAAGCTTTCCCTTCCCCTTTGGAGGGGTAGAATATGAAACATGTTGTTGTGGCCTTCAAAGAAACAACATAAGGAGACAAGGGAAAACCACCTTTGGTGTCGAGCCCCCAATCTTGTATCTGCAATAAGCTCTATACAAAATATCTCCCTTAAGCAAGAGAGGTTCGACTGGGGCAGGCCAATAGTGGTCAAGGGAGAAGCCCCCACGTGCTACCAATGGCTTGTATCCAGTACCTTAGACAACTTGCATGTCACCCTCATGGGGAAACTTTAGACATTTATGGATCACCAAAGCGATTGCATTCATGGAGGTTGGCCATGGAATGCCTAGCCTCACTCTAAATAAGTCAGACTTTGGGATCACAACAAATGGGACTTCCATAGTCCTAGGTCCTACTGAGACCAACAAAGAAATTGTGCCCATAGGCACAATAGAAAACCCCTTGTGTGTGTGAAGGGTAGCCTCTGACTCATCATATTTCTCCTTATGTAAATTATTGATAAATAAGGTCTCCTTTGCAATGATGTTCACACGACTTGAGGGATCAACCATAACGCCCGTCACGAGATCACCATTGATACGAGCAGGAACGTAGAGCAGAGAAAGCTCCTTGTTCAAGGGAATATCATGTGAAGTGAGTGAAATGTCAGGGCCAACATTCATACACTCTATAGGAGGAATATGATTGAATGAGGCTACATTCACATATTCAGATGGGGTAAGATCAGAAGATGATGAAGAAGGAATAACAAAATTAGCTGGGTGCAATAGGAAAGGATATATGTATATCTATAGTTGGTTGTTTGGCTTCACTACAAACTTGTTGAGTTTGGTTTTCTACCATCAAGGTGAATAGTCCCGTCATCGATATGATCCTTAATCACATGATGTAGGAAAACACATATTTCGGTGTCATGTCCGGTGACTCAATGGTATGGATAAAACTTTTGGGAGTTGTACCTTTGAGGATATGGCTCAGACAGTGGTTGGATCTCTGACAAATTTATTACTTTATCTTTCAATAACTTTTGTAGGATGTTATAAGATTTTGACAGTTTAGTAAAAGTTTTATTACATCTTGTATCTTTTTGTTTATTGGAATAGATAACATGTTTTCTATGACCTTGTTCTTTCCAGAGACTGACACAATTGATCAACTATCCTAGCAGGAGCGTGAGGACAAATCCTCGTACTTGACAATTGCTCGATGGCACTCTCACAAGGAAACACATAGATGCATAAAATAAGTATATTGCATTAAAATAAACTTTTCTTGCATCAAAGGCTGCAAGTTCCCAATAAGAAATTTTTGAACATTAGAATCAAGCAGAGGATAAGAAATTTGAGAAAATATAGCCTGATACTGAGCTATGAAATCAGTTAACTTCTCCTAGGTCCCCTGCTTGCATCAAATGAGATCGTTGAAAGTGATCTTTGTCTCGATGCTGGCCTGAAATTGCTAGAGAAATTAATTAACTAGATGATCAAAGGAGAAAATAGAATTATCAAGCAAGGGACAATACCATTCCAAAGTGGAACCCTTGAGAGAACAAAATAATAACTTGGCCAAAAGTGCATCATTATGGAAGAAATCAGTACATAGGGAATTGAAGGATTAGACATACATTCATAGATCCCCACGACCATTGTAATTTTTAAATTTTAGAATCTCCACTCCCTAGGTGACAAGAGTGTTCAGAATAGAAATAAAAAGAGAACTACGATGACAAAAAGGTTGAAACATAGGTTGGGAGGAGGAACTGGCCAAATTTGATAATTGATTTTGCATGTATCCCATGTTCTATAAAAGAGCATTGAGGACCAAATCCAAACATATTACGTATAGAATACAGTGATTCAATCCCCTGCATCGAGGCATCTCCCCATGAATGCCAGGATCAATACCCACATCTTTCTTTCTTATCGCTATAGGAGAGGGATTAACGCATTTGAGATGCTTCAAAACAAGAGCTTGAGTCCCTCTGGTCTATCAAGGCTGCTAATTCCTTTCTCGCTCCTATTGCCCCCATGCATGCACAACTATATGGGGGGGTGAAGGGGGGTAGCTTGCTTCAGATGCAGCACGAGGAGCTTGAAGGAAGAAAGACAACAAAGTATATTGTATCCCCAACCCCACCCCCCCCCCCCAAATTATATTTAGATGAGGTATGACCAACTAAACTACCAGCATGACCACCAACATTTGTATCGCCAAATCCCTTAGCACTGGCCCTACCAGAGGTTCCAGAGCTAGCACTAGAAGAGTTACCAACACCAATGTCGATAGAGGTACCAACATCAATACCAGAAGTAGGGATGCCCTGAGCTTCAGGTGTGGAATAACTAAATCCCAAAGGTACCTTATTTACTTTAATTATCTGATCATGCTCAATCACGGTATTGGAATTAGTAAAGATACCTGCATCAGCCATGCACATCGACACCCAAGAATCAATATTTCCAGTTATTTTCCAATTATCTTCGATCCCACATCTTGAGTAACACTCGAGGTAAAGGTGTAGGAGGGAACATGGGTCTCTACAATATTAGCAATACCACAAAGAAGCTCTAGACCTCTTCTATCTTTAGTTAACAAAAATCTTTCAGACTTTCAACTAGGGGAGTCACCTTGGCAAAAGCATTGTCTCCTGCTAAGAATCTTGCAAGCTCTACAAGTATCAACTCTAAGAAACTTGCTCCGTAGGGACCCTAAGAGAAGCTTCATCTTCCAAAGAGGAGGCAGAGGTTGAAGGTGAGACAGGAGGGGTAGGAACATGAGTTCTAGCTTCAATGATAGGAGAATTATATCTGGTGGAGAGTCCCACAGTGAACTCTTCGAAGGATGAACTAGTACGAGGAGGACTGAACCTCTTAGATCCCATGTCTAAATTCTGATGAATCCTTCTAACAACATGCCTAGAGGTAGTTGACTGGGTTGTGAAGCTCATAAAGAGCATCACAACGTGCTATCAACCACACATCCTAACACGTGAAAAAAGAAAAATTCAAAATAAGGACGACAAGAGAAGGACGGTTCACATTAGGTTCACCAAAATTTTCAAAGGAGGGGATTTGCTATTGCCAAGTCCCAAGACAAACAAGGTCTAAAGGGAGAAAATATCCCTTGGTCATCTTAATGACAAAGGTAAAAAGGAAAGATGGCAAATGAAGGGAAAATATAATCTATGTTTTTGGGTTTTCAAGTTGGAGAACTTCAAGAATCAAGTGAACATACCACAGAGGTTTTGGGGAACAAACTAACCGGCTCTCGACTAGAGGACGGAAGTGCAGGAAACAAATGATAGTGTGACACACTATCATATTAGGGACACACTGGTGTCTTGTACAGATAGAAAGTAGAGCTTGTGACCAAAATGCTCAGGGCTTGCTAACAACCTAAAACTTGAATCTAACACTAGTTTAACAAAAAATAACAAAATGTAGGAATGCATAAAAAGATAAGCAAGCACGACAAGAAGAATACTTTAAAATAAAAGATAAACTAACTAGAAGCAAAATAGCAAGTAGAAAGAAAGAGATATCCAACTCAAGGTATTTCCAGCCTCTAGTAAGCTCCACACAAATGAAAACATACACACATGGAAATGACAAAATGTTGGGGCTACTTTTTTGGGCTTGCCTCAATCAAACACATTCTTTGGTGTTTCCACCTCCACAGACAACCAAATAGACCACAATAGAGAAATAAAGGTAAATAAGTAATAGGAAATATGTGTAGAGATAAAGGAAAAAATCAATATGCGAACTATAAATATGGTAATGCAATGAAATAACCAAGCCCTACCCTCCCTTCTACGAGCTTGGAGAAGCTGAGAGGAAGGATGAGAGCTTCTTGAGTGCAAGATGATCATGCAAGAGTGATGTAGAGCTTGAAACCTGCAAGAACGATGATGTAGAGAGAATGGAAGAGCAAGAGTAAAGTGGAAGAATGAGAGTGAAGTGAGTAGAGTTGCAATAATGAAGAATTTGGTTGAATGAATTGGAATTAGAGGCTCAAAATGGAGGTTTGGAGGTAAAAGAGTTATTTTTGGGCGAGTCTACATAGTCACAGGGAGAGTTGCACTTCACAGATGATAGGAAATGTAATATCCCAATGTCCATTGACTCGAGAATCTGTCAGGGACGTTCACGCAGTGTAGAAGAATCCTAGTCAAAATTCCCTCCATCGACAAAAAATGATAAGGTACAAAAGGGACAAAAGGATTAGAGTGGTAGGATCTAGCATTATCGATTTTATAAGGCTAAGGTAAGGGTATATTATGGGAAATTACACTAGGGTGCAATTTTACACCATAACACAAAGTTAAACAAGCCAAGTTACAAATCTACAGAGGCAAGTTTGAGAGCCTGAAATGCCAGAAGACGAAAATATTATTGAATATTTACTCCAGGTATATGAAGTGGTTAATGCAATTAGAGAACTTGGTGAAGAACTGGAAGAATTAGTGGTGGTCAAAAAGGTACTGAGATCTCTTCCTAAAGCTTATAGTCCTAAAGTATCTTCTATTGAGGAAGCTAAAGATTTAGATAAAATTTCAATGGATCAGTTATATGGTGCCCTTACTGCATTTGAAATGAGAGAGTTTGAAAAAGATGATCTAGAGAAGGAAGAAACTTTCAAATCTATTAAGATGTATGAAGATTCTAATCAAAGTAGTGACACTGACAAAGAAGAAGATAACTTTGTAAGAAAGTTGAAGAGGGGTACCGACAAGTATAAAGGTAAGGTACCTTTCAAATGTTTAATTGTGGAGAGGTTGGTCATTTTGCTTCTAAGTGTCCCTTGATATATTTTGAAAAGAGAAACAAAGATTCAAGAAGAAATAAGTTCAAAAGGAGTCTCTACTCCAAGGAAGATTTTCGATCTTCAAAGGATGATGATTCTTGTGGTTCAGATGAGGATGAAATCTTGTTTTTGGATGCTAAGAAGATTGAAGATAAAGCTAAAGATTCAAGTTTTGTGTGTGTTGCTTTTCATGCAAAAGATGAGGCAAAGTCCTAGGTGATTGATAGTGGTTGTTCTAACCACATGATATGATAGGAACAAGTTTATCAAGCTTGTGAAGTGGAATGGAGGCATAGTCAATCTTGGAGATGATACTTTAGTATAGATTTGTAAAAAAGGTACTGTTACCTAATTTTCACCTACGGGCTCAATCAGGCAGGGCAATCTATGTTTAGGTGTTCATGAAGGCCAAATGGGACATTTTTTGTGCAGGATTAAATCATACACCCGATGTATTTCTTAAGGAGGTCTATTGGAAAGCATGCCTCGATCAGTTCTGGCACAAAACTCATCAGAGAAGAAAGTCGGCAAGACCCTCTTGTTGTCTTGCCGACTAGTAGTGCGTGTTATCTGTTTGAATGCACCGGTCGCCAGGACATTCGGGTCGCCATGAGTCCTTATGTATCTTGCCGCGTGGGATGTTACGCCGAAGGTTGTTTACAAGATAGCATCGGGATGATGTCTCGGTGACTAACAAAGGTCTTGGCGAAAGGAGATGTCAATGGGGACAAAAGGTGGGCCTCGCTGTAATGTCTCGGTGATCGATGATGTCTCACCGAAATAGAGTGCCTTCGCCAAAAAAATGAAGACCTCACTATGAGGTCTCATCGATCAAATGAAGTCTCATCAAAAGAATGGAACTCTCGGCGTAATGTTAAGCTCGGGGAGATGTCTCAGCGATGAAGTGAATGTCTCGCCGAAAGGCTGTGAGTTCGGCGTGATGTCTTGCCGATGCTCGGTGGTCTCGCCGACAGGGGGTTGCCTTCGGTAGAAGATCTTGCCGAAAGATGGAGGTCTCGGCGAGGGGAGGCATCATCGGTGTAAGGTCTTCCTGACCCGCTAGTGTCCTGCCGAAGTGTTCTCAGTTCGCCGAAGGTTTTGCCTTTGGCATGAAGTCTCAGTGACTAGCGAAGGTCTCGCCGAGAGGAATTGATATCAGCATAATGTCTTGCCGAAGGCTTAGGGTCTCAGCGACAGTATGGGGGCTTCCCTGTAAGGTTTCATCGTCGGGGTGAGGTCTCGCCGACTAGTGGTGGTCTCCCCGACAAGAGAGGAAGCGGCATCAGCGAAAGAAGGTGTTCACCATGATGTCTTGCCGAGGAGGTTGCACTCGCTAACAGAAGGCTTGGTCGGTGTAATGTCTCATCGACCAAAGGTGGTCTCGCCGAAGCGGAATGAATTCGATAGGAGGTCTTGCCGACTTGATGGGGTCTTGCCGAAAGAATGTGAGCTCAACGCAAAGGAAAGTAGAGTCGCCATGATGTCTTAGCGAAAGTATGAGATCCTGCCGACCAATGAAGGGTCTCAATATAGTGTATTGCCTTCGACACAACGTCTTTCCGACCCATGGGAGTCTCATCGAAAGGAATGATAGGAGCTCGAGGAGAGCGGAATGCGCTCGGTAAAAGGTCTTGCCGAAGGGTGAAGGTCTCAGCGATGAAAGGGAAATCGGTAAGACTCCTGGCCATGGAGTTGACTTCGACATGATGTCTCGGCGAAAGCAGTGGTCTCTCCAAAAGGAAAGGAGCTCGACAAGAGGTCTCGCTAACCGAGGGATGTCTCCCCGACAAGAAAGGAAGTGGTGAGCTCGGCAAAGGATTTGAGTTTGCCAAGAGGTCTCACCAACCAAGCAATGTCTCCCCGAAATGAAGTGAGCTTTCACCAAAACAAAAGGACCCTCGATGTAATCTCTTGCCGACCCGATGTTGTCTGGCCGATTATTGGAACTCTCGGCATAATGTTTTAAGCTCTACAGGATGTCTCACCAATTGAGGGAAGTCTTGCCAACAACGATCAACTTGCCCATGGAAAAGGATATCGGTAGGACTCTTAGCATTCGCTATGATCTCCTGCCGACTGGGAAGTCTTGCCGATGGCGATGGATTTGGCAATAAAAAACAATATAGGTATGACCAATGGAACTCGCTATGAACTCTTGCCGACAGTGGTGAGTTATGTCGATCGCTATTATAGAGCATAATCACATCGGGGAGACACGACTAGTGTCTCACCGACATGTGATTTTGATGAAGAGCTTTTGGCCGCTCGAAGAAGCATGTGTGGCATCTGTTCGACCAATTGAAGGAAGCTACAGGCGAGCCGTGGCAGTTTGACCGGTGAGAGGAGGACCAACAGAATGTAAACCGACATGGATCTACTTTGAAGTCAAAGGTGATCAATTAGCTCGGTGAACACTGGTGTGAGGATCTAATGGGAAAATCTGATGCTGCTTCCAAAAGAGGCCATGAGTCATAGGGACAGCTGGGATCGCTACTGGCAAAGGGGCATCGACATTAATGATAAAAGCTCCAGGGGCATTCAAGGCAGCTCTTCAAAGAGGTTCGAGAGTGGACACGGGGGCTAGAAGTGAATGTTGTGGCTGCAGAAGAATCTGAAGACTTCTCCTAAGGGCGATCTTTCACACTGACAGGGACACAGGGATGCACTTGAATGCAACATTAACTTCATTAAAAGATCTAAGGGCAGATATTTCTGAACACAAATATTTTTGTAAGCCCTAGGGCAGGGGCCGACATCTTTTTGTATAAAAGGAATTTTTGCCTCTTTGTAAAGGAGTTCTCCTTATGCTTTTCTGAAGTCTGTGACTTTTGTAGTCCTTTCTCAGATTAGCAAACTTTTGTAACTCATTTTGGAGCATGATATATAAAATTTGCCTTGATTACCATTGATGGTTCAATTTGCCTTCTGGTTATTACAAAATATTGTGCATTTTCAGGTGATTGATCAAGCTACTTCGTGAAATCTTTCTTTTCCTTATAGCTTTGTCTCATGTTAGCATGCCTTTCTTTGCAAAAGTAGTATTATGTAGGTTACAAACTGTGTATACTTAATTGCACATGAGCTTTTAATTTGTGAAAATTTGCTTTTCCTTCTTGAAAGTCTGTGCATGTCAAACCTGTTTGTGAAATACTTATGCATAATCTACAGAAACTTGTTGTGCAGTACCACATCCATCATCAGTACTCAAGTGTAACTCGAGTATTCCATTGCTCTTATCAGTTCGGTGTATCACCATAGTATTTAGTTTTATTTTTATGCACTCCTTCTCCCTTTCCCTTTATAGAATCAGTAGTTTAGGTGACACCAAAGGAATTCGGCCTTCTCCGGAGGTTGACCTCTATCTATAAGTGACCCACAACTTTAGAGGTCTTCCCATGTTACACTGAGGTGTTGAACATCAGGTTCAAGAGGGTGCAACTTCAGATTGATAACAGGTACATTAAGTATTGATGAAAATCACATGACACAAGATATTTCTTATGTTAAAGGTGTCAAGCACAATATTCTTAGTGTGATTCAAATGTGTACAAATGGATACAATCTCATATTTAATGAAAGAGCATGTGAAATTAGAAAAGGAAGATGTAGAAAATTGGTCGCAGAAGGATCTAGGACAAGTGGTGACATATACAATCTAAGGGATGTCAATGGGAGAATTTGTCTCTTAGGACAAGCAAGTGAATATTGGATTTTGCATAGGAGAATGGGATGCATTAACTTTGACAATTTTGTGAAGATCAACTCATTACATGTGATAAGAGATATTCCCAAGATAATCAAGCCTACAAATACTATGTGAAAGGAATATCAGTTTGGAAAGCAGACAAGGATAAGTTTCAAGTCTAAAGATTATTCTCCTTGTAGACCATTAGAGTTGATACATACTAATTTGTGCAGACTTACTAGAATAAAAAGTTTCAAAGGAGAAAGGTATTTTATGCTTTTCAGTGATGATTTCTTTAGGATGACATGGGTTACTTTCTTGAAAGATAAATCTGATGATTTTAGTAGGTTCAAGATTTTCAAATAAATGGTTGAGAATTAAATGAATGCTAAGATCAAGTGTTTGAGGTATGATAAAGGAGGTGAGTTCACATCAAATGAGTTTAATGATTTCTGTGAAAAGCATGGAATATGGAGACACCTATTTGTTGCTAGAACTCCTTAGCAGAATGGGGTAGTGGAAAGAATGAATAGGACTATTCAAGAGATGGTAAGGACCATTTTGATGGAAGCAAATATTCCAGATGTTTATTGGAGAGAAGAAGTTCATACTACAATCTATATTCTTAATAGAGGTTTATTAAGGCTAAATAACACTAAGACTCCATATGAGTTATGGTATGGAATATCAGCTACTATCAAGTATTTTAGAGTCTTTGGAAGAAAATGCTACATCAAAAGAGATGAATACATTTTGGGGAAATTTGATTCAAGAGTTGATGAAGGTATTTTTTATGGGATATTCATCTCAGAGTAAAGTATACAAGTGCTACAACAAAAATTTGGGAAGAATAATTGAAAGTAAAAATGTTAAGGTTGATGAAGATCTACATCAGAATATGAACAAAATTGAGGACTATGGTTTTGATGCACCTCCTTGCAAAAGGAGAAGAAGAAGAATAAGTTGACGAGAAAGAAGAAACAATAGAAAAGCATAGTTAGACTCTTGCCAAGTATGTTCAAAGGAATCATTCAGAGGATCATATCATTGGAGATAAGAATGAAGGAGTGCTGACTAGGAGAGGGCTTGCAAAGACAAATAAAAAAGTAAACTTTATTTTTTATCAAAGATAGAATCAAAAACATTTATTGATGCTAGAAAGGATGAAGGATGGATAAAAGTAATGGAAGAATAATTGAATCAGATTGAGAAGAATCAGTCTTGGGATTGGTTCCAAGGCCTATGGATAAAAATGTGATAGGAACAAAGTGAGTTTTCAGGAATAAGTTGAATAAAGATGGAGAAGTTATAAGAAACAAAGCAAGACTAGTATGTAAAGGCTATTCACAAGTTCAAGGAATTGATTTTGAGGAGACTTTTGCTCTGGAAGCAAGAATGAAAGCAATCAAAATGTTTCTTGCTTTTCAACCCATAAGGACTTCAAAGCATTTCAGATGGATGTCAAATCAACATTCTTAAATGGAGATTTGAAAGAAGTCTATATAGAGCAGCCTAATGGATTTTGGTTATCAAAAGAACCAAATATGGTGTGCAGACTCAAAAAGGAATTGTATGGTCTCAAACAAGCTCCCAGAGCTTGGTATGAAAGGTTGGATAAGTACTTGCTTCAGCAAGGTTTCAAGAAAGGTACCAAAGATAGTAATATTTACTTCAAAATTGAGGATTCAAAAGAATTTTTAGACTTTTTGTATATGATGATGATATAATCTTTGGTGTAAATGATGAAATGTGCAATTTTGCTAAAGAAATGAATTAGGAATTTAAAATGTCTATGATGGATGAGTTATCCTTCTTTCTTGTTCTTCAAATTGCTTAGCTAGATGATGGTATCTTTATCTCTCAAGCAAAGTATGTCAAATAATTTCTAAAGAATTTTGGTATGGAAGATTGCGAACCGATGAGTACTCCTAATTAGTTGTCATTTGAGAAAGGATGACGGGTCTCCCCTGGCTAATCAGACTCTATACAGATCTATGCTTGGAAGCTTGTTGTAATTAACTACTTCAAGGCATGATATTATGCATGCATTATGTTTGGTTGTAAGATTTCAAGCTAATCCTAAAGAAGCTCATGTGAAAGAAATCAAGAGAATCTTTAAATATTTGAAGAGCACTCTAGATTATGGTATCCAAAAATTAATAATTTTGATATGAGTGCATACACTGATGTTGATTGGGTTGGTTGTGTTGATAATAGGAGTACCAGTGGTGGTGCTTTCTTTTTAGGATGCAGGTTGGTTTCATGGCATAGTAAGAAGCAAGATTTAGTATCCTTATTAACAACATAAGTAGAGTATATTGTAGCAACATCTTGTTATACTCAAGTATTATGGATGAAGCAAACATTGAAGGATATCAAGATAAAGTATGATGAGCCCATTCCTATTTTATGTGACAACATAATTACCATCAATATTTCTAAGAATCTAGTGATGCATTCTAGAACCAAGCACATATATATTAGGTACCACTTTATAAGGGAGAAGGTTGTGAATAAAGAAGTGAAGTTGGAGTATGTATCCACAAAGGATCAGGTTGTAGGCATTTTCATAAAGGCACTTACAAATGATACATTTGAATATTTGAGGCAGAAGTTAGCGACAATTGCCCCTCCTTTTTCTTGCTAGATGCATAATTGGTGCTTCTATCTAGGGGAAGTAATTCAAGTCATATCTTTATTCCTAGACTAATGGGTGCTACCTCTCAAGGGAGCTGGTAGTGGTTGTTGCTGACAAGAGGAGATTGTAAATTGTCTCAAGAATGAGAGAATGAGGGAAAGATGTTTGTGCACCAAAGGGGGAGAGAGAGTCCATTTTTTCATTTGTCCTTGATATCTTGAAGGGGGAGAAATTGTGCTTGAAAGAGGGAGAGTTTGTTGGTGTTTCCATCAGTGAAAAAGGGGGAGATTATTGCAGTATGGTTGTCATTGATGTCAAAAGAGAGTTGCAATCTCGCTGGTTAGTTTCCAAAGTCTTTGAGAAATACTCTGTATTTCTTTATTGATGATGTTGTGCTCTTGTGGTTTAGAGGTTAGCTTCATATTTTGTCAAGGCATATGCGATCCAAGTTTCAAGTCTTTTGGATTACTGGAAAGGTATTTCTGAAAGTGACATTTTGAAGTCTATGGTGATGTTCTTAGAGGTGCAAAGTTTGGCTCTGCATATCTCCACATTTGTAGATATGGTTATGCAAATCAAAAGTTGGATTCTTTGAAGACGTGAAGGTGTTATATCCAAAGTTTCATACTATTATTCCTTCTACAAATAAAGTTTGAAGTGACAGAGTTTGAGACTGTGTTGTCCGATGACTAGTTTCAATGTCTGTTGGCTTGTACCAACTTTTTCTATATGAAGTTGTGAAAGGATTGTATGAGAGTATTCTTGAATATCATGTAATGTTTTGTTAATGATTTACAAGGTGATTTATGGCTTCTGTAGAATAGGTTGTGGTCCAAAATGAATGTTTTGCTAGGTTATGCTTTTTCCTAGTCGACCAATGTATGTTGAGGGTGTGTGCCACTAATCGAAGTATGTTTGGAGCTTATGGATTGTTTGAAGGTATTGTATGGGTCAATGTTGACTCATCTGGGAGAAGATCAAGTAATACCTTATCATTCATGTGTATCACCAATGTTGTGAAGGATGATATACTTCATGGCTCATGTTTTTCTTACTTATGGTTGACCTATTTTGAATTTGTGAAGCATGCGAATGATGTTCATTGAAGATCGAAGGTGTGAAGATTGTTTATGACTAGGTTAAACATGTGATGGAATCCACAAGGCGTGTTCCTCTTCTTGGTATTGTGTGTAGTCTTTTGGGTCTTTCTCTCTACATGTTTCATATTGATTGTTCTATCCTTGGATGACTTGGAGATATAATAGTTGTGTTGTTATAGGCCCGACATGCAATTTAATCGATGTAATATCTTGTATATATTATAAACTTAGTTGATATAGGTCATGGATGTTGAGGAATGCGATGATGCATTATGATAATTGGGTGGGTGACTGAAAGAGAAAGAGTAGAAGAGTTGGATCCTGTCTAGTTTCAAGTTGATCATATCTCTTTGATAGAAGGAAAGTGGAGAAGTGTGCTTGATTCTTTGTTGGAGGTAGCGAGCCAAAGACATAAATTATTTAATGTTGAAAGCAGTGAGATAGTAGGAAACATATAAGACATTTGAAGAAGATTCAAAACAAAATTGCAATCATCAAAAAGAGAAGGGAAAAAGTATAATTGCAATCATCAAAATGATTAAGACTGATTGTTAGTTTCAGATAGTGGAAGGACTATCATTCTGTTAATCATTCCTGAGTTCATACTTAGATCGGTGATTTGTAGCTTCCTTGGGTTGTAGCCCTAAAACAAAGTTTGCAAGGAGTTGTAGATTCCTTGGGAGTGACCCTAAAACCTGTTTTCAGGGAGTAGTAGCTTCCTTGGGTTGTAGCCCTACGAAAAAGTAATTGTTATTCATTTGTGAGGCTAGATTAGGACAATAGCTCCTAGTAGCATTTCTCACTGTGGTTTTTCCCCTCTAGGGTTTTCCACGTACATCTAGTGTTGTGTTGTGTTATGCATTATTTCTATCTTTTATATTCTTGCTCATGTAGTAGAGTGTGAAGTTTATTTTATTCCAAAAGTTTTGAGATATGATAGAATATTGATTCACCTCCCTCTCAGTATTCTGGTGTTTGTTCAAAAAATCTATTAGTAAACTAAGTGCCCAAACATGAGAATAAGTTATTCTAAAAAAATACTTATAAATATAGAATAATAATCACTTATTATGATTTTTGGAGTCTTGTTAGCTTATGAAAGGTATCCATAATTTTTTTGCAATAGTAATTGCTAAAAATGGGTGTGTAAAGCACAAATATGTGTATATTTCATGATTCAATCTACAAAAACTATAAGGATATTTTTTTGTTAGGATTCAGGCAGATTTGAGTAATAAACATTAACAATTATATGTAGATTAAATAACCCAGAAATAACAATGAAGAATAACACAAAAGAGATCAACACAAAAATTTAGCTTGGTTCACCCAATATGGGCTACATCCACATAAACTCAGCCACCCAATGATTTTATTATCTAGTGTAAAACAGATTACAATCTCACCAATTACACACACCACAACTTACATCCCGGTTGCCTATAACAAGCTTTTTGGAAGCTTCCAAAATTAGGGTTTTACAAACTCATTTTTCCACATGACGTGTTAGCGGGAAAAACTTAATGTGTTAACGGGGAAAAACCTTGATGTGTTAACAAAAAACAAAATTGGGGGTTGCACCCCTGAACCCTTGCTATCGGGGGTTGCCACCCTCGAACCCCCGCTGTCGGGGGCTGCCGCCCCCGAATCCCAGCGAGGATAGGTTACAAGTGTATAGTATTTGCATGATTAGTCACCACATACCAACAATCTCCCACTTGGAGACTGATCTTGGATGACACCGCTACACTTGCAGCTCCCACTGGATTACAGGTCTGGCTAGTTTCTTATGTCCACCATTATCAGTCGTAAAGGCCAACAAAAATTGATGAGGAAATCAGTTTCTCCCATGTAACTACCTTTGTGAACATATCTCCAAGATTCTCACTTGTGTGAATTTTCTCTAGCTTCAACTGGCCATCCTCCAAAACTGACTGGATGAAGTGGTATCTGAGCTATATGTGCTTAGCTGGATGAATGTTGGCTATCAATGTACAAAGGGCTATCTTCTTGCTGTTGTCCCAATTCCTCTAGAAACTTTTGTAACCAAATCATCTCCTTGCTAGCTTCCGTAGTAGCAACATACTCAGCTTTCGGTGGTTGAAAGCACAACAACCTTTTGCAGTCTTGAAATCCAACTGACTGTAGTACCTCCTATAGTAAAAAAATACCCTATAGTACTCCTCCTACTATTAATATACCCGCCAAATTAGAGTCAACATATCCTTTTAGGGCAGAATTTGTTCCTCCAAAACATAGTTTCTTTGAAGTAGTACCTCTCATATATCAGAGAATCCAATTTACTGTATTCCAATGTTCCTTTCCTGGATTTCTCATATACCTGCTCACAACTCCCACTACATGTGTAATATTTGGCCTTGTACATACCATCACATACATCAAGCTACCAACTATTGATGCATATGGTATCTTAGACATTTTGTCTTCCTCCTTTGGTGTCTTTGGACACATCTCCTTAGTCAACTTAAAATGACTAGGCACAGGTGTACTAATTGCTTTTGCATCTTGCATGTTAAACCTTTTCAACAACTTCCCTATGTACTCACTTTGAGACAAAATAAATAAATCTTTTTTTCCTATCCCGTGTGATCCTCATACCAAGGATTTTTTTTATGCACCCAAATCCTTCATAGCAAATGAATTTGCTATTTTCTACTTAAGTTCATTAATATGTTGTATGTTGGACCCGACAATAAGCATGCCATCAACATAAAGCAACATGATAATATAGCTGCCATTATCTAATTTCTTAAAATAAACACAATAATCAGAATGACATCTTTTGTAACCTTGTTCATCCATAAAACTATCAAATTTCAAATACCTTTGTCGAGGTGCTTGCTTCAGGCCATACAAACTCTTCTTTAACCTGCCTGATGAGGATACGTTATGAGTGTACACTATTTGCATGATCAGTCACCACATACTTAGACTAGGTAAAGCTGTGATAAAAATCCATGGATACTTCTTCCCTTTTTGGCTTGGAATAGATAAAGGTTCTAGAAGACCTATAATCTTAATTCTCTCACCTTTATTTTGTTGGAATACTATGCATTTTTCTATAACTTTTTTGTACATCCCCTTTGAGCAGATTCCAATAAAAATATTTCTTGATTATATGATGTCTTCAATAATCATGGGTGCCCACCTACTAGAGAAGCACATAGTTCTACCAAACCTTTAAATTGAAGGGTTGATCTATTACATAGGTACAACATGTCCTTGTAACATAAAACATTTAATTTCCATGTAAATTTGGTTAACACTCTTACATTCTTTAGGAGTTTTTAATGAGAGTTTGAGCATTCATGTCTTTATTTCACTCTTCTCATGCCACATCCACCAAATCTACATGCAATGTGGAAATGGAATACAATAGTGACCCTTGGGCTCATCTCTCCTAGATAAAGCATCAACCACAACATTCTCCTTTATTTTCTTACATATGATCTCAAAGTCATACCCCAATATATTTGTGACCCATTTTTATTGCTCTTTAAATGATATCCTTTGTTCTAATAAGTATTTGAGACTATAATGATATGTATTTACTTTAAAGTGACTTCCCATTACAAAAGGTCTATTTTGTTTGATTGCATGTAGGATATTCACCTTTTCCTTATCATAAATTAACTTCAATAAATGATTACCTTTGAGTTGGAAACTCTCAAATTCTAGGGTTTTTCCCTCTTGCATGACAACTACTCCTTTGACATACCCAAAAGTATCACATTCCATAATGAAGGTTTTGGAAAAATATGGAGTAGATAATTGTGCACATAGTTTCCTTTAGGCTCTCAAATTCCTTGGTAGATGTCCCATTCCATAAGAAGGAATATCTTCACTAAAGTTATGAGAGGTACTAATATGTTTTCATATTTTTTTGCAAATCAACAATAGTAATAGTAAACCCTAGGAAACCATGCAAATTATTGATGGTCCTAAGCACTTTTCAATTCTACTATGGCCTTGATCTTGTGAGTGTCCACCTTGACTTTGTCATGTGAAACAATATGATCTAGGTACTTAACCTCTTTGACATGAAAAAAAACTTGGATAGATTACTATAAAGTTGATTTTGTTAAAGAATTCCCAAAATATGATTCAAATGTTACAAGTGATAAATTTCTACAAAATGGCCTCAAGATAGAGTTCATAAAACTTTGAAATTATATGGTGTATTTGTGAGGCCAAAAGGAATCATTAAAAACCCATAGTGGCCCTTTTAGGTTCATAAATCTATCTTGTGTACATCTTCATATCTAATTTTGATTTTATGCTAACCAAAATGAAGATTGAGTTTGGTAAAATGAATAGCACAATTAATCTTATCTAACAAATCATCGATTATTATAATTAAAAATTTATCTTTTAGCATTCTTATTGACCTCTCTATCATATTTCTTGCACATCATTACCACTAGAGAGGAGTAAGCACTCTGACTATGCCTAATAATACCTACCTCTAACATCTCTTGTACCATCTTATTGATATCACTCTTTTATATGCATTAATACTTGTAGGACCTAATGTTAGATAGTTGAGTCCATATTAATATTTGAATGACATGATGATGATCTATTTTGGAAGGTAATGCTTTTGAAATCTCTCAAAAAACTATTTTTCTATCTAAAACTACTTGTATATTTGTTGGTATAGTGTCTTTTGATTGATGTTATTCTAATGAAAATAATTGGGCTACAAATCCATTTTCTCCCTTGTTACACATCTTTCACATTTTATTGGACCTTACCATCTAAGGAGACTTTGCACCAAACCTATTAGCTCCACTATCCTAACCTCTAAGTGAAAAAGTATGAATAAATTCTGGAAATTTATCTCAATTCTTCCTAATTTGGTAAGCCATTAGACTCCTAAAATAACATTTATTGTACCCATGAAGATAGAAAATATAGGGAGATATAATTTATAATATCCCATGATAAGTTTAATGCTATTGTATTTTCATTTATACCTCCTTCTAGAATTGTGAATTGAAATTCTAGAGATAGATAGAAAAAAAATTCAAACGAGAACTTAACTTCTTATTAATGAATAGTGTTACTAAGTTTATTAACATTGTTACTCAATATTTTTTCAAGAAACCCATTACTTTGAGAGTTTTTGGGGCGTTAATCCTAAAATGTCCATGACAAGAGATAATTGATTAGGTGTTTTCTTAATCCTCATCTAGCTCAATGGTAACCTCTAACACTTCTTCTTCCTTACTAGACCCTTTAATATAGAATAAATTCTCAACAAATTTATGTCCTCAAATATACTTGCTATCATAATTAATCATAACCCTTTGGCCCTCTTTTCTTTAATTTACTAAAGAGTTAGTCTAATAGGATAAGGTAATTATTATATTTGGGAACTCCTCTCTTTTATGCTTATGTACCCCTACCTTTTGTTGGCTAGAACATTTTCCTCTACCTACCTTACCATAATTATTGATTGGGAGATAGAAGTCAGATTAAACATGCATACCTCATATTTGATACGGTCCATTAGACCCACTAATATAGTTCATTAAGGTTTTCCTTTACAACATTCCCCAATTTTAAATCCAAGGTTTGGAATTATTGAGTATAATTACTGAAGTAGCTATCCATGAGGTTATTTTCATAATGTATTATGAGTTCCTCTTGGAAAATAGACCATATGACAACACATCCCTATTTTTTCTTCTCATCACATAGACAATGATATTAAATGAATTGATTTATTTCTAAATATAATGATTCCATTACAACCTTTTTATTGACATGGAACACGATGAAGACCAAATAGCTACTCCACTTGGCATAGCCAATTTACTATATCCTTACCATCAATCTTGTGTATTTCCATCCTTGACATGAAGTTCCTAGAGTTGGTGATATAATTATTTGTGTGATAATATTGCTCTATATTAAATTTAAGAATAAGAAGCTTCATGTTCATTTGAAGACACATTTGCATCCCAAATCTTGTGGTTTGAATCCACGTGTCGCAAGTTTATATAACTCTATATACAAGTAAAATGTTTACACTCTATCAACCATCTCTATTATTTCCAACATGATTTCCTCATTAACATTATCAGTTTATTCCTTTATATGCCCATGGTTATGGGATTGATCTCCTCTATTATTAGTTCATCTTTGTTAGGAGTTTTCCCAAGAGTTATCGGGTTCCTTCCTTTGCCTCTTGTTGAAGCCCTCACCATGGTGCAGACAAAAATTACATAATAAATCCAAATAAGATTAAAAAAATAGTGTAACTTATCTTGGCCTATATTTCACTTCATAAGAAAATATCCAAGAAATTTGTTGATTTGCAACCTTGGGAAATAATTTGGTGAAAAATATAATTTTACAATGAATCCTTCAAAATTACTTCAAATGGTCTCAAATTTAGACTGTAGTAAATTCCATACATCCATGATCAACCCTCTACATTGTAGAAATGAATTTATTATAATGGGGGATATATGCTCTTCACAAATTTGACCTCCCAAATAAAAAATGCCTTATTTATTGTCTTCTAGATGTCATGATCATGCTTTGATACCACTTGTAAATGAAATAACTTGAACAATCAAATAATGCAACAATAATATTGAAAAATAATATAAACTAATAGTGAAACATGTCCTACATTAATCAATGAAGAGAGAAATACATCTAAAATACAATCGAGTAGTTTCAAAAGAAAAATACACATAAAAATATTATACCACAATGACACATTGTTTATCTTTGGAAAACCCTTTCATGCAAAATATAGCCTCTAAATCTTGATCCAATGTATTCATAATATTGTTCTTGTTACAATACATTAATAAGTTCAATCCTTCAAAATAGAACAACCAACACAATTTTGAAGAAATTTTGGTAAATAACCCCTTGTAAAGTTACCATCGTACTATATCTTAATCCTAGGTACTAATATATAGAAGGTCAAAATATATAAATTACAAATGAAAAACCACAAACCATGTGAAAGAATACCACTCCCAAAAATTACACCCAAATCCCCATGAAGAATTCTAACACCCAACTATCATGGTGAATCAACATTTTAATCTTAAAAGATTACCTTACATCATCACAATCCATCATATCTAACTCTCCAAATTAGGTGCTCCATTATCCCCATTTAAATATTCCTTATGATGCATCATAATATGTATCATAGAGTTGGTTAGAATTCAAGTCTACTATGTAACTCCTTACAATCATTCTCTTACATACATCGTAAAATTTATCATAAGTAATCCCCACATTTTACATTGCCATGTAATGACATTATATGATCTTACAACTTCTTACACACATTAAAAATATCTAAAATGTGGCCAAAAGCGCCAACTCAAAGTTGGATGCCTTATTTACCATGTAATAATAAAATAATAAATAAATGTACAATATATAATTAAATATGATACATTGGGATGCAAGGTTGAGATACCTTTCCTAATACTTTATCACTTGTTGAACACCCTGTTAGAGTAAAAATGGAAGTTCTAACAATCTATAAACTAATTTCTAGGGGCTAAGAGGCTCATTGAATCACTACACCACATAAAAAAAATTATGCTCATAAGCTTTATCAATACATATACAACATTCACCAAAGTGTCAACCTTTTCAAACATCACCCTTTCATCCTCCACCATGTCATGAATAAAATGATGTTAAACATCTATATGCTTTGTCTATGTGTGAAAATTTGGGTTCCTTGCTAATTCGATGGAACTTTGATTGTCACATCCAACTTTAATTGCTTCCTAACATATCCTAATATTCAAACATAATCTGTAAAGTTATACCACCTTCTTATAGGTATGAGCAACTACCATATACTTTGTATTTATAGTGGATAAACTATAGCTTACTGATTGCTCGTCCAAAAAAATAAATCACCAAGCGTGTAAATAATATACTCACTAGTAGATATTTTATTATCCATATCTCTTGTTGAATCTAAGTCAACAAACCCCTAGATCTTGAAGTGCACAAATACTCACCATATTTGTTGCAAGTGCCAACATGATGTTGAATATGCTCACCATGATGCTCTATGTGACCATTATGATGTTGTGTGTGAAAAACCATAATTTTTTGCATGACCATAGTATAAACTAGAGTACTTTGTAGTGACCTACAAGTACATGAGACTCTATTATTGTCTTGTTCTCTTTACTATGATTAGCCATAAAATAGCTCAAGACTCCCACTGCTTGGGAAATATTTGGTCTACTATAGACCATAACATACATCAAACTAATAACAACACTAGTGCAAGGAACATGAAAATATCCTCCATCTCCATAGGTGAAGATGGATATTTCTCAGCTAATAAGTTAGTCCCACTAAAATAGGAACACTTACTAGTCTACAACCATGTTGAAATGTTGTAACACAAACTCAACATATTTATCCAACCATAGATTTTTGTTAGCTCTATGTCTTCTAATTTTCATATCTAAGATAAAATTAACATCACTCAAGTTCTTCACAAGAATCTATAATGGGAGTTAGGACATAAAATTCCCAATCATCCCCTTATTGTTATAAAATATCAATATATCATCCACATACAAAGTGATAATAGGGAAATGATCACCATCCTACTTGAAAATATATACAATGATTTGATATGGACCTTACAAATCCCGTTTAAAACACATTAATCAAATTTTTGACACAAAATTCTAGGAGAATATTTGAGACCATACAAATATTTCTTCAATCTACAAACCAATGACTTGTTACCTTTTACCATGTAGTGATTAGGCTATTTTATACATAGGTTTCTTCATCTAAATCACTATGTAGGAAAGTCATATTCACACCCATTTACTCAATATCAAGATCAAAATATATTGTAATAGATATAAGAATTGGAGGGATGTTATTTAAATAATTATAAAAAAAATATCACCATAATCAATTCTCTCAACTTGGGAATATACTTTTGTAACTAGTTTAGCTATGTACTTATAGACACTACCATTTGAACTAAACTTCTTCATGAGGACCCCTTTGCAACCAAAAAGCTTCCTCCACTTAAGTAACTAATCCAAGTCCTAAGTATCATTTTTTAGAATCATCTCATCATCAATGTTCAAACTCTAGGACACACTATCATACATCTACATTGCCTCAGTCATAATTTGAGGCTTATCAATGTTAGTAATAAAGGAAAAAGTACATCTAAGATTATGAATTTTTTACCTCTTTGGTTTTGAGGTGGAGGTTATTCTTATATATTCTTTGATATATTTATACTATCCTTTTCATCAAGTCCATCCTAAACCTCTAGTTTAGCATCAAGTGGACAGTGTAAACTTCACACTCCCAATTGGTTTCTCAACTAAAGGAAAAGGCTTGATCTCTCTAAAGATCACATTTTGACTATACAATGCCTTCCTAGTCATAAGATCCCAATATTTTACTCTTTCACACCATTCACATAGCCATGAAGATACACTTCACTTCCTTATAGTCCAACTTTGACCATTTCTCCTTAGGTGCACGAGCATATGATTTGCAACCAAAGAGTCAAAATATTGATGCGAGGGTTTTTTTCTCATCAAAACCTCTGTTATTTGTTATCCATAAGTGTTGATATTGGAGACCTTTTAACCAACATGTGATGCTAACCGCCTCTACCCATAATTGAACTATTCAAACCTAGTCAAACCTAGTCTCACTGATAATAGTCCCAACACTCTCCATCAATTATTCATTCATCCTCTTTGTAACTCATTTTATTAAGGGGTGTATGGAGTTATCTTATGTTGTGCAATACTATAATTTTTGTAAAATTGTTAAACTAGGATAAATAATATTCTTCATCATTATTTGTTCTCAACACCTTGATCTTTCTACTTGTCTAGTTTTCCACAAGAGCTTTAAACTTCTTGAACAAACTAAATATTAGGAATAGGTGTTGTACACCTTGCATAACATGGATTAATTTGATTATGTAAATTAATTAAATATTTAGTGTGGTGCATCTAAGATATGTGTTCAACCACATTAGATATTTATTTGGGGCCACTTGTAAAGTTGAATGCAACATTAGGTTAGTTAATTTGTGTGGGAGACATAGAAAAAATAATTATTATTTGGGGAAAAGTATTTAATATTTGTATCAAAAAGTGAATGAGGGGTCAATGGTTTTGTGTACTCATGGTTTTGGGACACATAGTTTTACCTTACCACTTGGTTGTATTTGTGTGAGCTTGAGTATGTGAAAGCAAGCACATGTTTAGTGGTTAAGGTTGGTTGGGTAAGTGGGTTGTCATAATATTGAGTTTATCTTGTGAGTTCATATGTGAAGCAAATCATGGTACATGCAGTTACATGCTTGGATACATAGAGAGTGCATTAGAGGAGCTTGATGTTTCAAAAGTGTTCATGAAAAATTTGTAAGTGTATTGCGATGTTTTATTATAGAAGAATAAATGGAGTGTGGATTCTTTCAGAGGTTGGGATTTTACCTCTTGAGGGTTTTCCCAAGGTATATCTTGTGTTTATCTTGTGGATTATCTATTTTATCTTTACATTATAGTTATTATATAAGCTTGCATGCATGCTTTTCTCTCATTAGGTTATGTAGGAAATGGATTTATCATTTTGAGTATTATGCATTATTTCCTAACAAGTGGTATTAGAGCATTATTCATGGTTGTGGGAGGTGTGAGCTCATAGGTTTTATATAATCCTTGTTTGAGTAGATCTAGTGCAAAGTTGAATCCATGGTAATGCAAAAATATTTGAGATATTTCAAAGTATGAGGGTTTTGTGCAAGTTTTATTTTATAAATATAGGGTTTTGGGGTTTGTAGATTTGTTGGATTTGTTGTAGATCTAGAGTTTGAAGATTGACTAGAAAATAGGGTTTTTTGGATGTGCTTCATATGATGGTTTTGTAGGGGAAATTGCATAAATGACCTCTTAAGACAAAAATTCTCACCATTAGATCCATGATGGATGAGAAATAAATATTGATATAATTTTTTCCCTATTTTGGGCACTGTGAGAAAAATGCAAAAAAATTTACCCCTACAAGCCTATCGTATGACCGTACAACTTGATTGCAAGGGAAAATAATAAATAAAAAAAATTAAAAATTAGGGAGGGTTATGTAGATCTCCAAACCCATGTTGGCCCTTGTTGCACAATGTGAAAGTGTTGTACAAGTTTACAAACTCTTTAATGATGCTAAACCAACAAGGGCTTAGCTCCCCTAACCCATGCCTCAATCTACTAGGGGATCACTCCCCAGCCCACAAATAGTTTGAATAAATTTTAAATTAATTTTTTTTTCCAAATTTTAAAATATTATCAGGTTCATCACCACACAACATCGCTTGGGTGGTGTTGGTGCATCGCCATTGCCGATGGGCCACCAACCAACTACCTAAAGGTTTCCTTCTAGCCACATCTATAAGGAAAATTGGGGAACTTTTTCAATCAAGCATAACTTTCACCAAGGATGTTAGATTTTAGACTTCTAATAGCCTATGGAGAACACATTTTGAGCACTACATAGTGGTATAGGTTTGGTTCCCTAATTTTTTGTCTTCATCAAATTTTTGAGTCATGAAGGAAAATATTTTTTTGGTACACAATTTTGGTCATAACTTTTACATATAAAATCAAAATTTTCAATCTTGAATAGGAATTGGAGAACTTATAGTTTACTTCATAATAGATCAAGTATATTTTTATTTTGTGGTGTAAAGAAAGGTTTGTACTTGTTTGATCACTTTTAGGTGATGAGATTCAAGGTCTAACTGTGTGAGAATCTAGATTAGTAAAGAGGTGATACCTTGAGAGAGTATGGATTTTTAATTGATATTTATGATGGTATAGATTATTATTAGTTTTGGTGCTTCCTAATGTAGGTTTACATGTGTCTTTAGAGTTTGGACTTTGATGGTGACAAGTACACAGGTTGTCTTTTGGTTTGTCTTTTGGTTTGAGGACATGGGTTGATATGTGTGAAGACTTGGAGTCTCATTTTTGTGAGAGTTGAGTGCAAGTACAATGATGGTGATGATTATGTGTCATGGATGTGTAGGTATATTTGAGCATTGGCATGACATGATCATGTATGTGGTTGTTTGGTGGTGGTGTGGTTTAGTGTTAGGAGGTTGTTCTTATCTCCTTGATGCTTATTTGGTTCCTTGACTATGCTTAATAATTTGTGCCATTCTTTAGAAAATCAAATCTATGATTAATGTGGTGTTTGAGTCTTGAGGTCTACATGATTATCTTCTTTGATATCTTTGCTTGTAGGTTACTAATGTGATGATGAGTTTTCATGTTTCAATGTTTGGGATCTACAATTTTTATAATTGTGTGGGTTGATCATCCATTTGGTTGTAGTGGGATGAATAGGATGTGGACTATCTATATCCATGAGATTGCTTTAATGTTGGTGTAGAATTTGTTATTTGTCCTTGTTTATGGTAGTTTTTGTATTAGTATTCATTAGGATGAGAATATGAATACTTAGAGTGTTAGGATTGTCAGTGTTTGGGACTTGTATCTATATTCATTAGGATGAGAGTATGAATACTTAGAGTGTTAGGATTGTCAGAGTATTTTTGTATCTATATTCATTAGGATGAGAGTATGAATACTTAGAGTGTTAGGATTGTCAGTGTTTGGGACTTGTAGCATGTAGTTTTATCACAATGTCATGTATAGAATGGATACATGGTTTTATGATTGAGATTTTTTCAGTGATGCTTTGGTAGTGTAGGATTGATTCTTGATGTTTTGATGATGGTTGTATTTTCTTGGCTTGGATATCTTGGTTCTACTTGCTCTTTGGAGTTGTTGGGATTGTAGTTGAGTGAGTGTGGACCATGGGTGATATTTATTTAGGAAATGGTTGTCACAATGCCATGTGTAGCCCGATATCACAGTTCAATGGGAATTATTGGTAGTGATGGGTGATATTCTTCAATGTATGTTAATGTCTTGGAGGAGCTCTTGGATCATATTGGTACAGTGGGACCTATTTCACATTTACCCATTCATTGTTAGGACATGGTTGTCTTCAAGTGATTGGAGATGTTAATCCTTGGTTTAAAGGTGTTTGGTATTGTTTCTTGGTTTACTATGGATATTGGTTTGAGTATAGGCATGATACAGGGTCTCTTGAAACCAAGATGTGTGTATTGGTGCATGTGATCTCCTAGGAGGAGATGTTAGATCAAGATGTGATTTTTTATTTATTCTATGGTTGGAGCTTTGACATTGATCTTGTTGATTCTCTTGGTATTGGGTATATTAGTGATGTACATGGGAGCTTCATGAGGGTGTTGTGCTATATTTGAGGCTTAGCATGGATTGATCAATGGTAGGTACTCATGGATACTTGGAGACATAGGTGAGGCTAGATTTATCTTGTGATTAGAGACATTTGCTTGAGATGGTTACTCTTAGGAGGTTTTAGCAAAAGTTTGAATAGCCTTCACTTGGATATGGATGTGATTTCATGATGGAACTATAGAGGAGATTGTTCTTGGAGTGAGTCATGATGACTTGATTATCCCAGAGGAGCGTTCTCATTCCCCACTCTTGGTCTATTCGATAATTTATCATCTACGAGGTATTTTCCCAATATTGTTTCAAATGAATTACATTTTATGCTTTATCTTCTCACAAATATAGATTTTGAGCTATGGATAGTTAGTTTTGGAGGGTTCATTTGAGGGATGTTTAGCATGGTTATATCCTTGTGCATATAGTTAATTTATGTTATCATCCATTGATGAGGAGTTTTAGGAGATGTTTGTTGGGTTGATTTCTTAGTTTTGGGAATGGATATTTTTAGTTTGATCTTCCTTGGTTAGAGAGGCTTACATACATGTTGGTTTTACATGATACATATATGTTTTGTTTGATCTATGAGATTGAATGGTTGGGTGTTGTTAAGGCTTTTCATTTGGGGTTGTGAAGGAAATCACACTTGAAACATCATATCACTTTGAGGTGTTTTTTTTTGTTAAAAAAGTGGCAAAGCCACAAACATTTATTAATGAAAAAGAGGATTACATGAAGTATTACACAAAATGATATGGCACAGAAAGAACAAAATTTTCCATGTGAGCATTTGCAGAAGTCATAAGCATAGTAAAGATTATAGAAATGGCCTGTGAACTAGGAAAAACAAAATTTCCCTCCTTGGGTTGACGAGTGATACATTATATTCAAAAAGCTAGTGAAATTATAAGCTAGATAGTAAAATTACATTTTATGAGAAGGAAAACCAAAAAGCCCAGTGATTGGGGGGCCAAGTTGAAAGAGTCGAGCCATCAAAACATAAAAGTGACATAACCAAAAATTTGGGAAGCCATGCTAAAGAAGTTGAACCATCAAGCATGAAGGTGCAAAAACCCATTGTCGAAGACCATAAGAGCAAAAACTGAACTGCTAAAGGAGGAAAACAAATGTTCAGATCTGAGAGAAATGAGATAACCACGAGCTATCCTCAAGAGTAGAAACCACTTTCCTTTTAAAATTTTAGATCAGTAGGAGGTGGGAAGTAAGGAATTGGGTGTGCATCCATGAGAGCGTTCCTTATTAGAAATTGCACAGAATCAAACAAGTCTAACAACATATTTGAAATAGTATGCCCCAACCGAGGCTTGAGTCTATGGAGGCTGCATATAAAATCATAAGAGTAATCATCCATTAAAAAGTTAGCCATGGTATTAAGAAGAGAAGTGATGGAATGATCAAAAATTAGAAATTGGTGGAAAATGATGCCACCCACAAGATTGGAGCCCTTCAGAATATCATAATCATCCAAAGCATTTTGCAGAATAAGGAGAGGGAAAACATGTGGAAGAATGTAAGAGCCTGCGAGAAATTTCACCATTTCGCTACACCAAAGCACATCCGTCAAGTTAGACACAAAATGAGAAGCAACCTCATTATGCAAAGACATAGCATGGAAATCCTCACTTTGAGGTGTTGATAGAAGAACATGATATGATTTATAAGTTTTCTCTATTTTTTATGGCTACTTCTTGGAGGTTCATGTTCATATGGTTTGGGAGAGTTATGGTGAAATGTTGTGAGAGAGTAAGCAACTATTTGTGTTGCATGTGTGGATCATTGTGATTGTTCTTAGTACTACATGGTTTGATTATTTTCCACACCTTGGTTTAAGTGTTGATTGGTAGACTTGATATGCCATGATCTATTTTCAAATTTGGCATTACCCATGTAACTTGGGAGTTTTTAGATATGTATGCTATTCATTGATAGGTTTTACATAGGATCTCATGATTGTGATTTATGGGTTGCATATGTTGTTGGCACGAGTTTATTGATGTTGTTGATACCTCAAAGGTATTAATGGTTGGATGTATTAGCATATGTTGCGGGTGTTATTTCTAGTCATGTGGGTTTTTACCTTTGACAACAACTTGGAGCCTTTAATATCATTTGGATTTGACGCTTGTGTTCTTTGGATTAGTGCATCTTCACCTTGGCTTGTTCCTTTTTCTTTCATAGGAAAAATCTTGGAGGATGAGAGAAGTTCTTGCTTGAGATGGTGGTCACCTTGGTTTTATTGCAAGTATATTGATAGAGCACAAGACAATGTTGGAGATTCATGTGCTTTTATGTATGACTATGATGATGTATTTCATTTATTGACCCTTGTGCAATGTATATAACAAGTGGGAGAATGTTAGGTTTGTAAACCTTTCATAATATGGATTAATTTGATTATGTAAATTAAATAAATATTTAGTGTGGTGCATCTAGGAGATGTGTTTAGCCACATTAGATATTTATTTTTGTCTGCTTGTAAAGTTGTATGTAAAATTTCCCGTTAGTTATTATTTTGGAAAAAATATTTAATATTTGTATCAAAAAGTAAGGGGTCACTAGTTTGTGTACTCATAGTTTTGGGGCACATAGTATTATTTTACCATTTTGGTTGTATTTGTGTGAGCTTGATTTTATAAAAGCAAGTACATGTTTAGTGGTTAAGACTGGTTGGGTGAGTGGGTTGTCATAGTATTAGTGAATATGTGAAGCATAGAATGGGATGTGTGGCCACATGCTTAGAAAAATGGTGAGTGCATCAAGAAGCTTGATATTTTAGAAGAGTTCATGGAAACTTTGTAAGTGCGTTATAGTATTTTATTGTTGAATAATACATGGAATTTGGAATCTTTTGGAGGCTATGTTTTTTTTTCTTGAGGGTTTTCTTAGGGTATATATTATGTTATCTTGTGGCTTGTATATTTGATCTTTGCATTATGGTTATTTTCTAAGTTTGCATGCATTCATTTCTCTAGTGGGGTTATGTAAGAAATGGATTTATCATTTTGGGTATTATGTATTATTTCGTAATACTAAAGGCCTTAGATTTCTCCCTAATAAAATACACCCAAATATTGTTGGATAAATAATCAATAAAAGAAATAAAAAATAATATAAGGATTTCTCTATTTAAGGAATGTCAACGGGACCAAACACATCACTATGAATAAGATGTAAAATCCCATTAGATTTATGAATACTCAAGAGAAACTAAACATGATTATATTTATTGTTATACATTTTTCACAAAATTCAAAAGACACTTGAACAATCAATCAGACCCTCTACAATATTTCTATTTTCAAGGTCCTAAGACCCTTCTCACCTATATGGTCATGTTCTTATGCCACAACATATTAGATTCTCAACCAATATCTTTCTCTCTAATATGAGAACATGTTTAGGAACCCAAACCACATTTTTAGGTGCTAGAAATCTCCTTGCACTCCAAGTGCCCTTATTTCAAGTCTAGGTGTTATTATTCCCTTTGTTTCAAGTACCAATCCTATAGGTAGATGTTGTCGATACCAAAGTTGTAGGCTCAAATGTTACAATTCCCTTTGTTGTATGTACTACTAAACTATTACATTGAATAAGGGTGATAACATCAAGAAAAAAAGAGTTTTACATAGTTAATTATGAATCTTGACTAACTATGGTGCATGTTATGATGTGTCATAGAGTTATCATGGAGGAGACCTTCAAATTCGAGCCTTAGATTTGGGTGCCATATTTTGGTCATATTATTGGCTCATGGATTATGGTTTACCACTTATGGTTTTATATATTAAATCTTATATATATATTGGGTGCCTAGGTTGGAGTTATGTATGGGTTGTATAATTTATTTGTGGGCACTATTATGCTATTAGAATTGCCCTAATTTTACATGTTGGAAATACTCCTATAAAGGAATGCACCTAGATATTATATTATATACTTTTTTATTGATAATACAATTGATTTATGATTTAGAACTTGTCAGGTTTTTCTCTTGAAAATATTTTCCCCACACAAATCGTCTTGTCATGGTATAATATTTTATGTATTCTTTATTCTAACTATAATATTAGTTGTTTTGGCACATACCCCTATTAAAGTTTTAGTGTAGGAAGCATATTTTATATAATTTCTTCCTTTAAATTGGTATTAAACTTTGAACAACTTAGATTCTTGGTGTTAGGGATTAGGATTTTGTACTACTCTTGGATTGAGTGGAAAATTACTTAGAAGGAGATCTTGTTGTAATAAGAATGGCCAACATGTTAAGGATATATATGGAGGTACTAACTTTTATTTATGGAAGGTCATGATGGAGGATATTCTAGTAGATAAAGATCTATGTGATGTTGTATCTAGATCCATTCCTAATATAATGCCTCAATTCAATTGAGTTGTGTTGGATAAAAAGTTGAGGGGCTCATTAGGATATGTTTCCAGTAGATTCTATGTTGCTAAATATACATGAAGAAACCACTACACAAGCCCATTGGAACAAATTAGAAGAAAATTATTAGGCCAAATACTTGGTGAATTAATTTTTCTTGAGAAAGAAGTTGTATACCCAAGATAAAGGATGGTAATTTTGTAGTTGATCATATAAATGCATTGAATTTGATAGTGACCCAATTGCACTCTATTGGAGTGAAGATGGAGGAGGAGGGTCATTACATGACACATCTTTGTTCTTTTCTAGACTCATGGAATCACCTTGTGATAACCATTGGGAGCATTGTATCTAAGTTCAATATGGATGAGGTAGCAACATTGTTACTCTCAGAGGAGATGTAAATAAAACCCTCTAATTCAACTAAGGAGGTCCTATTAGTTTAGTTGATGAGTATTTTTTCATAACACAACTTAGAAAAAATACTAGGTATTCTATCTCTGTCAAAAGGAAATCTAACCCTAATAAATCAGATAAAGAATACCCCAAGGATTCATTTGTCAAGTCTTGACTTTGCAAAAATGATTTAGTGGTTTAATATGTTGTTATTTAACAAGGGGCCTTATTGTTAACTCATTGGAACTTGATAACGAGGGTTTCAAATGATTTTGATTTAAAATGAAACCCTTAAATTATTCCCATATCTGAGATCTTAAAACAATATTTAACACCATATTTTGTATTTTATGTGACACTTTCTTCTTAAACTAACTCAATGTTACTCAAAATAATAGGGTAAGAAGAAACTAAATTAAGAAACACTAAGGACACTGGCAACAATGATTCAATGCTTCAGATAGATCGATATCCAAAAAAACCAATCTTGTTTAATCAAAGGTAGACTCACAATGCCGCAAAAATAGTGCAATCTTCAATGGTAATAAAAGAATTTTAAATCATAAATATTCATTCAAGTACCCAATTTTGGTGCAACTCAAACAAGTATTCATAATTTAACTAATGTAAAATAAGGTTTAGACAAACCATGCAAAGTCACCCATAATCAACAAGCTACAAATAGTATGAACCAAAGACGTATCAAATATATTAACACTTCATCATTATCATAAATAATCTTTTATCTAATATTGAAGAAAATGAACCATGCAAATAGGAGAAACCACAAGTAAAAACACCAAAATTCAATGATTGCTTGTATTGATTTAAAATATATGGTTTCAACAATTCTAGTTTCAACAACCTTTACAATGAGAGAGCACTTCCTTTTATAGGTAAGGACAACAAAACTTAGGGCATAACCAATGGTGGAGGTCATCTGAATACCAAGGGTCAAGATTACATCTGCATTCTATATTTAGAGATCATTAAATATTCATCCCCCATCTCCAACTAAATTTAGTTACAATCCTTCTTGGGAGAAAAAAATCATATTTCAAAAGGAATTTTTGTAAAAACATAGTTGACACACAACTAATTGACAAGTGACATAGATTTGACATTAAATTTTGGTTTATTTCAATTAAAATAGCTCCTTCATTGGTCCTTGGAAATATGAAACACTGACAAATATTTGGAATCAACAACAAATAGGGTCTTGGAACAATTTTCAAAATAAGACATTTATGACTAATGTTAGAGTTATCATACATTAGATAATAATTAATTAATCTTTAATTGATTATTAGTCTAATTTATTCTCACACACTTTAGCTAAACTTAGGAATGCTTTATTAGTTGAGTTAATATTAGATAATTGTCACATCTCATGTGATGTTGACACTTGTCATGATTTGATCCCTTTCTCATTTAGGGCTTTTCTCTTATAAGAATTCAACCCTTATTGTAAATATCTCTCGGATATTATTCACGAGAAATATTTAGAGCTTTCATATCTTCTTGAAAGCTTCTTCTGTAACTTTTCCTTGTTGATGAATATAGTAATTCTTGTTTGTAGATCTCTTGCGTGGAAGGTGTACTTGTTTGTTGTTTGATCTTGTGGCTCGTGGTTTTGTGCTTGTTTGCATTTTTTTAGGGTTTTTAGCTACTCCCTAAGTTCATCTTAAGGGGGGTTGTTAGAGTTATCATACATTAGCTAATAATTAATTAATCTTTAATTGATTATTAGTCTAATTTATTCTCACACACTTTAGCTAAACTTAGGAATGCTTTATTAGTTGAGTTAATATTAGATCATTATGTCACATCTCATGTGATGTTGACACTTGTCATGATCTGATCCCTTTCTCATTTAGGGCTTTTCTCTTATAAGCATTCAACCCTTATTGTAAATATCTCTTGGATATTATTCACGAGAAATATCTGGAGCTTTCATATCCTCTTGAAAGCTTCTTTTGTAACTTTTCCTTGTTGATGAATATAGCAATTCTTGTTTGCAGATCTCTTGTGTGGAAGGTGTACTTGTTTGTTGTTTGATCTCGTGGCTCGTGGTTTTGTGCTTGTTTCATAATTCTAACATGCTCTCCCCTTAAGATGAACTTAGGGAGTAGCTAAAAACCCTAAAAAGAATGCAAGATGGGTCCTGAAAAACAAGGCCAAGTAAGGTACACATGTACAAACATAAGATCTCTATAATGTGGAGAAATAGAGAAAACCTCATGGGAAAAAATCTACTCCAAAAAGAGATGAAATCCAAGTGAAGGACTGAAGAAGCCTCCAAACAAGGTAAGGTTGTCCCAAAAGATAGGAACAAAGGAACATACAGAAGCATGAAGAAGCTGCAAACACTGTCTAATAATGATTGCTAAAATGCTGAAAGAAGAACCTCCTCTGAAACATTTGATGATCAGGATCAAGAAGACAAGAATCTGTATGAGTTCCCCCAACCACACTACTCGAATCTGATGGAAAACCAAGGCAAACATCAAGAACTCAAAAATACAAATGTGACAAGTACTAATAGTCTGAAGAATTGATCAAGAGAAAATAGAAGGTCGCCTCTTGAAAATAGGTATGCAAGAGTGTCCATATGGTAAGTGCTCCATCTCACCAAAATGCATGGGTAACCAGCTGCTGCATCTGCCTAGTACATAGGAACACCCAACCACCAGGCTTAACCCCCAAACCTTTTTGGAGCAGTTTTGGTATTTTGGCCATAACTTTTGCATATGAACTCAGATTTTTGAAAACGAAATATCACCAAAAATTTGGTTATGAGCCTAATCTAGTGGTGCAAGTGTTTTTTCTGATTTTTTTATTATGTTGCATTTTTTGCCGATCAAAGTCAGATCATCATTTTCGCACTTCCGGGGGAATATCTTTTGCATACGATCTCTGTTTTTCAAAAATGAATAGGCGTTGGAAAGCTCTTCCAGTGCTCTATCTAGATTTGTAGATTTTTTTATTAGAAAATTTACCAGGTACATTTTATTTAGTTTTTTGTGTTTTCACATTCTAGTGAATTACTTGGTCATCTTAGCTCTTGGAAACTTCTCGTTTGCATGGGATGGCTTCTTTTTGGATGTTCTACATGTATTTCCAGTATTGTGTCTTTTTTTTTACATTATGAGCTTCCATTGCATGTACTTATGCTTTTGTAAACACACTAAGATAAAGTGCCTCAACATTGTATGTGTAGTATTGGGGTTCTTGCACATCACTTTGTGCCTTGTTGTACTCACACTATGATATAAAGTGCATGGGGGTTGATGTTTTCCTTTGTTTTCATTCATACCTTTTTGATGCGTATGTGACTTTTGTTTTCACATCCTTTATATTTGCTTGTACTTTCATATCTACACCTTCAGATACTCTTGGTTCCTCTTCATGCACTACTTTCAGGCATTCGGTTTTAGTGTACCTATCATACCTCTCCCTTGTCAACATTATGGGGGGGTTTCTATTGTTGGTGCTATTGCTTCCTTGGTTTCACGTTGGAGTGAGCTATGTATACAGTATTTGTTCCTATGGACTCGACAGATGTAGCGGCTGGTTACCCATGCATTTCAGTGAGATGGAGCACTTACCATATGGACACTCTTGCATTCCTATTTTAAGGAGGCAACCTTCCATTTTCTCTTGACCAGTTCTTCAGATTATTAGTACTTGTCACATATGTATCTTTGAGTTCTTGATGTTTTCCTTGGTTTGCCATCAGATTCAAGTAGTGTCGTTGGGGGCACTCATACAGATTCTTGTCTTCTTGATCCTGATCATTAGATTTTTTAGAGGAGGAGGTTCTTCTTTCAACATTTCAACAGTCATTCTTAGATAGTGTTTTTAGCTTCTTCATGCTTCTGTATGTTCCTTTGTTCTTATCTTTTGGGACAACCTAGTCTTGTTTGGAGGCTTCTTCAGTTCTTCACTTGGCTTTCATCTCTTTCTGGAGTAGAGTTTTTTCCACGAGGTTTTCTCTATTTCTCCACATTATAGAGATCTTTTGTTTGTACATGGGTACCTTACTTGGCCTTGTTTGTCGGGACCCATCTTGCATTTTTTTTAGGGTTTTTAGCTACTCCCTAAGTTTATCTTAAGGGGGGGTGTTAGAGTTATCATACATTAGCTAATAATTAATTAATCTTTAATTGATTATTAGTCTAATTTATTCTCACACACTTTAGCTAAACTTAGGAATGTTTTATTAGTTGAGTTAATATTAGATCATTATGTCACATCTCATGTGATGTTGACACTTGTCCTGATCTAATCCCTTTCTCATTTAGGGCTTTGCTCTTATAAGCATTCAACCCTTATTGTAAATATCTCTTGGATATTATTCATGAGAAATATCTAGAGCTTTCATATCTTCTTGAAAGCTTCTTCTGTAACTTTTCCTTGTTGATGAATATAGCAATTCTTGTTTGCAGATCTCTTGTGTGGAAGGTGTACTTGTTTATTTTTTGATCTTGTGGCTTGTGGTTTTGTGCTTGTTTCACAATTCTAACAACTAAGACATCCTCCTCGGAAAATCTAGAAAAAATCTCTAAATACCCATGGCCATAACAAACTTCAATGTTTAGCATATCTGATGAAATATCCTTTCTTTGTAAAATTAAAGTCAATCAACCACCATTGATAAAATTGGCACAAATTCATCCTCCCAAAAGCTTTATGTTAATCAATTTAATTTGACACAATTGACTCATTTCAAAGCAAACATTGCATGTGCAATTTCTATGAGATGGTCATCCTTTCAAGTAAATTCGCCTCATACACTCCCTTGCATAAAAAAAAATAAAAAAAAAAAATTTATAATCACACAAAGTAATACTTTTCTTGATTAGACAAGAAATCATCATAATACGAGGGGCCAAAATTTACATAATAACAGACACCCATTTATTCAAACTTACCCCTAATGAAATAGTACCATGAACTCAAAACAAACTATCACTACTACAAGCTTAAGTATGAAATATCATCTGAAATTCCATAGAGCAACAATTCCCCTTTATCTTTCTTTATGTGTAGGACTTAGGTTAGTCGAAGGTATTATGAATTCATGTTAAATTTCATTACAAAAACAAAATGTGTTTACAATTTTTACCAAAAATAAATGCATAACAAAAAGGATGCACATGAGACAAAATTACCAACGAGGAGACCTTACAATCATGCTAATATTAAACAATTCTACCAAAAATTTATCATTAAGCTATGGTTAATTATAGAATATTGTGCACATTGGAACAATAACTCATCAACCGTTATTGCAGAGATTTAGGGCTTCAAAATTCCATAATATGAGAGATAAAATTTTGTGTGACATAACCTCCCATGATTGCCATTGAAATAATCAAATATTTCCTCCCTTAATAGGAGAGCTATTCAGTCCAAGTAAAATCTCCACTGGTTTGCCTTAGGATGTGAGCCCCATAAATCTCCACAAAAACCCAAAACCTAGAATGTACCAAACCTTAAGATCTACAAAGGTAAACCATATGAATATCCAAAGCATAATCTCCTTTCTATATTTTCAGCATCCTAAATTAGTATCATCACATAGGTAAGGTCAAGGTTTCACACGTTGGGGCATTATTCATCTCACTAGGAAGCTACTAGTTATAATGGATTTAAATGTATTTCTCAAGAAACTAAAGCTAACATCGTTAATCCATAGGTTTAACATAAGATTTCAAGAAATCCAAACCCAGATTTGGTTCACATATTTAATTGATTGATAATGTTGATGTCTTGGATGAATTTATGGTGAATCAATCAAACCAATATCTCCATTGTGCAACATAGAGATTTTGTAGGGATCTAATGCAAATAGAAAAAGAAAATGCAACTAACAAAATAATTTGACCTAGATGTTTAAGGCATATTCATGTATGTTGAAAGCACCAAAATGAGTAATGTGGTAAATCAAGTATTGTGATACTTTCGACCATATTGGATATGTCTATGCTAGTGTCAAAGTTTTGCAAATCCCCTAAGGTGATAAATTTTTTTCCCACCATCACATGCCACCCTAAGATTGTAACTTGTCAAACCCAACTTCTTAAGACTCTCCAAGGGAATATCACCAATCATTGCTAGGTGAAGATTGAGACAATTGATCAAATTAAAGTTGATCCAGAATTAAAAAATAGGGCATCCTTGCTTTTAGAGGGGCGTGTATGCAAGGCACAAGTTCATGTAAGATTGGAAGAGAAAGGAAAAGAGGAAAAGAAGAGAGAAAAGTTAATATCCAAATCTCTTAGAAAGTCTTAGGCTAACTATTGGAACTATGACAATATTAGGAACTATGATAGAGAATGCAAAGAGGATAAGAATACAAAATAAAATATATTTAAATGATGGTTCTACAAGGTCTTCTTAGGATGATGTAGATATCTTTTTTGTAGCCTTTATAATTCATGCATTGAAAGGTGCATGTTTGATTGACTCAAGTGCTTCCTTCCATATGACCTCCCATTCAAGGTAGTCCTCTAAGTAAAAACAATATAATGCAATAAGATGTAACTTGTAGATGAGTTTCACTTGAATATTATTGGCCATGGAATCTCTCTAATCAAATTCTTAGATGGACATGTGAACCTAACATTAATAGTGTACTACATATTCATAGTTTGGCATGAAATTTGTTATCAATGAGAAAACTAAATGATATGGATAGACAAGTTATTTACTCTAGTGGAGGGTGCAAGATGGTGTGAGGAGCTAGGGTTCCCACTAAGGATGTTTGTATGAAACTCTATTTCAGTTTGATGAAAGCATTTTCTAGTGAAAGAGGTCATTTATTCATGTAGCAAAGAGATATGCATAATATACACTCTCACTATTGGAAACAAAAAGTGTTGTATATACTTTGGACATGTCCATGATTTTTTGGAATCTAAGAACTCTCTTGTTGGAAAGAGAAAGTTACTTGTGGAGAATAAAATTTTATAGTACCAAAAAATGAGCCATATAGGTTAGAAGGGTCTCAACAATGTAAAAAAAAATCTTGTTGAGGGATTAAATGATTATATCTTTGAGTTTGAGTTCTCATAAATATTATAGGGTGTTAGTTTTAATTCATTTTAATGCATTTTATCTTGTAAATGTTTCTAATTCTAAGTTTTTATACTATGTATCTTTTACAGATAATTATTCTAGGAAAACATGGGCGTATTTCCTCAAAATTAAATCTTATTTTTTTAATCATTTTAAGGAGTTCAAAGCCCTAGTAGAAAATTAGAATGATAGAAGGATTAATATTTTGAGAATTAAAAATGGTAGTGAGATTTATTTAGTCTAATTTGATAGATTTTGTAAGGAGACATGGAATTGAAAGATACAACTCCATATACATCTTAGTAGAATGGAGTTGTGGAAAGAATAAACATAACATTGATGGAGAGGCTTATGTGTATGCTTACTAGACATGGATTAGAATAGACATTCTAGATAGCTGTAGTTGATATGAATTATTACCTAGTAAATAGGTATACTATATCAACTCTAATTAAGAAGATATCTATGGAGGTGTAGACATAGAAAAAACCCTCATTATGACATCCTTAAGCTTTTTGTTATGAGGCATATGCACATATGTCTCGAGAGAAGAAGCCAAAGTTGAATAATAAGTCATTGAAATATATCTTCATTATCTATGGTGTAACTTTAAAAGGGTATAAGCTTTGGAACCCATGGCCAAAGGAGTTTTGTATAAAAAAATGTGATTTTTAGAGGAATTAATCCTTCTTATGTAGTAATAAAACTAAAATAGGATGGGAAGAAATATGTGCTTTAGCTACCCCTAAAGACTAAGAAGGTTGAACTAAAAGATAATGAATAACTTGAAGAGGAGGAAAACCTCCACCTAAAATCTTGAGGAGGTCCACTTGATAGAGACAACTAATATACATGTATATCCCCATTATTGGAGATATTTAATTTTTCTTTGATTACTAATATTGATAAGCGGAATTTGAAGGAGGTGATGGATATGAGTGATCATGAGTCTTGGAGAGTGGCTATGGATGAGGAGATGGTTGTGTTGAGAAAAATGATACATGAGATTTGCTATCAATTCTAGAAGGAAGAATTCATGCTAGATGTAAATTAGCATCCAAAAATAGGATCAATTAATATGGTGCTATTGAAATGTATAAGTCAATATTGGCTATGAATGGCTATTCCTAGGTTGAGGGAACAAAATTTGGTGAGATTTTTTTCCTTGTTGTAAATCTAACATCTATCAAATTCATGTTATTTGTAGCAATAGAGTTTTATTTAGAGATAGAATAGATGAACATGAAAACAAAATTATTACATGGTGAAAGAAGAAACCTACATGCCACAACTAGAGTACTTTATTCATGGTAAAAAAATGGTTTGTAGATTAGAAAATATTTGCATGGTCTCAAGCAATCTCCTAGGATGTCATATCAAAAGTTTGAATCTTTTATATTTAGATTAATATTTTTGAGATCCAAATTAAATAATTGTGATTATTACAAGATCTAGATGGTGACCATTTCCTTGTTATCACATTATACATAGTGTTGGAATACATTTATTGTTGTGCCAAAAGATTGACCTATTAACGCCTGATACAAACGCCAGAGATAAACAAATCCATGGGAGGCAGTTGGTCCATGTCCTGAATCCGAAGGGAGGCATTGCTGATTATTCCAACAAGCCCCCTCAGTGTCACTTGAGGGGATTCAAACCCGCGACCACAAATATAATACCATTTGTTGAAATGCATTTATTGTTGCACCAAAAGATTGACCTGTTAATGCCTGATACAAATGCCAAAGGTAAACGGATCCATGAGAGGCAATTAGTCCATGTATCAAATCCAAAGGGAGACATTGGTGATTAGTCCAACACATAGATGCCATGTTATTCTTTGGTAATAGCAAGGAAGTGATTTATGATTTTAGGCCTCAACTTTTAGCATAATTTGACATGAAGGACTTGGGAAAAACTAGATATATTTTAGGCATTGAGATAAAAAAATATAGAGAAAATATAAATCTTTGGCTTGGTTAGAGAAAGTATGTGAGATTAGCATTAGACATATTCAACATGCTAATTTACAAACCTTTGATTAGTCCTATTTCAATGGAGATAATATAAATTGTATAGTAGCACCTATCTATAGCTAGTGAGATGGAGGACATGGCTCATGTAACTTATTATAGTGTTTTGGTAGTTTGATGTATGATATGGTTTATACAATACTAGACATTGCCCAAGCAACCAATTCATACATAATCCTAGATGAGATCATTAGGATGTAGAAAAGAGGATCTTTAGATATTTGTAGGGTAATTTTGAGTATTATATATATACATACACACACACACACATACACACACACACACACACACATATATTTATGTATATATATATATAATCATGGCGATTCTATAAGGGACCATAACTTAGTGTATATTCATGGATTTTTGGATTCAAATTGATTGATCCACTAGTGGTTTTATTTTCAATTTATTTGGTGGTAATATCAAAAGTTGGATGAACAAGAAACATGCTATGGTTACACTATCTACTACAAAGGTTTAGAACATGAAAAGTAATCATTCATTTAAGGAAAATATCTAGCTTAAGATATTGTTTTTAGATGTAGGGCTAAGTCAAAGAGCTACTAGAGTTATTTTGTGACAATCAAAGTTCCATATGTCTAACAAAAAACCCAACCTTTGATGTGAAGACAAAGTACTTGCATGTCTAGTATAATTTTTATGATATGGTAGACAATAAAAGAGTGATGCTAGAGAAGGTTGATGCTTTGGAAAATATTCTAAATGCATTGGCATATCTTGTGAGTATAAAGAATTTAGATGGTACATCAAGTCTATGGGCCTCATGATCCTTGGAAATTAGTTGACAATATCAGTGTTCCCCTTTGATTTTATAAGGTATTGAAAAAGTGGGAGAATGTTGGGGTAGATGTGTCATATAACTTGCATTTCCAATGTTCAAAATTAATAAAATAATATTGTATCTATTTATTATATCTAAGCCCACATATAAAACTACATCCTCCTTATGAATTGAACATTATGCCATGTGTATGCCTTATTATGATGTGTATAATAGCATGTAAATAATATATTGTTATGAAGGATATGTGACAACACCAATGTTGAAGATAATAGTGTAAGAGATATTATGATGTTTAAGAGCATGATTGTAGGGGAGTTACATTATTGACAAGAAATTTTGACAAACTATATGACACATATTATTATTCATCATAAAGCATCTTTTAAGGGAGATTATGGATACAGATTGGAGCACCCAATTTGGTGAGTGGATTATGTTGGAGTTATTGAGCATTATAAAAACATAAGAGAATCTACTATTTTTCACATTTTCACTTAGCATGGAGGGGGAATTGGAATTTGAGCCCTACATTTGGGTGCCATTTTTGGGTCATGTTATTGGCCCATGATTTTTGGTTTACAAGTTATTGTTTTATTTATTGAATCTCCTATATATTGGTTGCTTGGGTTGGAGTTATGTATAGATTTTATGATTGATTTGTAGGCATTATTATGTTATCAATATTTCTCTAGTTCTCTAATTTGGTGATACTCCTTTAAGGAAATACCCATAGATAGTGCATTGCAACATTTGTTATTAAAAATATAATTATTTCATGCTTTGGGTTGTGGGTATTTATTCTAAAAGGGTTTTCCCACACAAATCATCTTGTTATGATATAACATTGTGTATTATTTTCTATAACTATAACATTAATTATGTTTACACATATCTCCCCTCAAATTTTAGTGTAGGAATTATATTTTTTACTTCCTTTAAAGACCTACTTAGAATCAAAGGAGAAATTATAAAAAATAATGCCATAATGAAAGTACTAGCTATTTGAGGTAAAAAGAACTTATATGGTGAAGAATTGATGGGCATAATGAAATTTGGATCAAGAATGGAATCTAGGTACCATCAAGGTAAAACTATCTTGAAGCTCAAATATGGATGGTTGGATGATAGAACATGGCATCATAGTTTTAATAACTTGTAGTGGTTTTACTATCTGGCTTCTTCTCATGTTTTAGGCATGAAATAATAAAAAAGAGATGACATATTATGTACTTAGGGATATGATATTATAATATATATAGGTTGATAAATATTCCAAAATGGGGCATACATCTCTTAAGTTATTTATATGAGCTCATGTGGACAACTTGTGTAATTAATTATGTTAGGTAATGAGCAGGCATGCATGGGTTTAGTGGCCTAGCCCTCCATTATGTTATTAGGATGAGGTCTATATAAATTATATGAATATCATTGTAAGGATATATGAAGACTATATTATGTGTTTTGGGATCTCTTGGAGATATAGAGTAGGGTTTCTTCTTGATAAGGACTACTATATAACATTATCCTACCTCAAGGGTCTATTCTATTTTACATATATTAGATAATAGGGCATCTTTTCCCAAAAAAAATTCTCATATTTTGCATGATCTATCTTCAATATTGTCTTATTACCATTATCATATGTGTGTGTGTGTGTGTGTATATATATATATATATATATATATATATATACACACACACTTATACTCATTAATTCCTAATATTTCACCCACTTTTTTGAATGACTTTATTATAACATTTGTAATTTAATCTAATACTTTTCAAAATTCCTAAAATATATATTAGATATTCTTAGCCTCTTACTAATGAGATTCCAAATAAATTTGTCATTTTATATTTTAAACATGAGATAGTTGCTCCATTGGGAGAAAAAGATAATTCTTTTATACTTTTGTCAACAAAAGCAACTTTAATCTTCATACCTAGAACTTTAGTCATAATAATGAATAGATATGGGGCTAAAATATTCCCTTGCTTAATACCCCCTATGTGAGAGAAGAACCCCTTAGGGACTACATTCACTAGAACTAGATAACTAGGCTTTCTCAATATAATTCATCATCCAATTGATCCCACACATTTAAAAAATAAAGGCATATAAAAATTTTCTAAGATGTTATACCTACTCAATCATAAGATTTGGCTATATCTAATTTAATAACCATGGTTAGATTCTTAAAATTATTCATCGAATGTAATGATTCATGAGGAAAAATAATATAATCCAAGATTTTCATTACCACTGCAAAGTTATTTTACTCTAGAGATATCAATTTTGACATCATAGTTTTCATTATTTCTGCTATTTCTTTTGAGATTTTTTTCATGGTATTACATAATAAAAACAAGAATGCTTGTCTTGAATACTTGATTCTTGGTGATTTTCTTGACTTTGAGGATTGTATACCTCTTGTGGCTTCTTTGAATCTTTATGAACTTTCTTAGGGTGTGGCTAGTGTAGCTTCATTATATTCTTTGTCTTAATGGATTGCCATCTCTTGACCCTATTTTGGAAATCACTTATTTTGAGTCTAATACTTCTAGGGAGTGTGTGGGTGGAACCATTGTTCCTTGCTCACATTTGGTATTTGTGCTACCTATGTCTTCTTCAAGGATATATGCTCTTATACTTTGCGTGTGGTGGAGTGGGTTGAGGTGATGGTAGAGGATTCTCCCCTCCTCTCCCCATTAGCTAAGGATTTCCAAAGAAGGAAGAGAGGTTTTCTTAACATGTGCTTATTTCTAATATACAATTTTTTGGTATACAAATTACTAGGCAAGGGCTTGGTGTGGTGTAGGCTGTAGATGTTGGAGAATGCCAAGATCAAATATTTTAAATTGATAAACTTCCAAAAGTAAAAATATGAGCACAATAATATGTCTATCAATATAAAATTAAGAGTGTATAATATAATGAGAAAGCCTTGCTTATATAGGCAAGGTAGAGATGTAGGAAGGTAGGATGAACAACTGACTTACCCTCCAATAATGCAACACTTGTGAGCTCACTTGAAAAGTATGTGAGAAAGTGGTAAGTATGCATTCAATAGGTGTCTCAAGTGATGAGGACACATGTATCAATGACATGAAGTGAGACAAAAGCCTAAAATTCCCTAAGTTGAAACTTAAGCAATTTGAATATGACTCTCCTAGGTAGGCTAAAAGCTAACTAGTTTGATAAAATCACCATTTACACCAACACCTCCCATTAAGTGCAACTTATGGAGTAATGTATGCACTAATAATGAGTCCCAACTATTAGGCCATGTTAGGTACTCATGTACAAATTTCTCACAAAATGGAGAAAGGAGAAAACCCAATGGGAAATAAAACTCCTCTCCAAAAGAGATGATGTGAAATAAAATGTATAAGTGAAGAAGATAAATGATAGATGGAGGACTCATGATGACCCACCAAGGAATACTTATAGCACAACGTACAATGGATCTTCCCCCCCTAGGAGAGAAAAGAGAGGTCTATGTGACCCCCTAGAAAATATGAAGTAATGAACTCCATGTGAGGAAAATTTTCCTCCCAAAATTGATAAGAGAAGAGAAACCATGCAACCTCCCCTCAAAATGATGCATGTAGTGTTGGTAGATGCTTTACATTGGATGTTGAAGATGATCCACGATCACTAAACAACATTTCTCCCCTTGGGAAGAAACAACACCACAAATGCATGCAATGACTTCCCATTCCAGATAGGAGTATGCATGAAGTAAGATGAATGTCTTTGAATTTTTCACATGATCCAAAGATTGAAATGATGTCAATGATTCCTTTAAATGATGCTTAAAGATCTCTAAGCCAATGCTGACATGTGATGGATTCTTATAAGATGGATTAGGTACCTTATAAGATTCAAGAACATGGTTCATGGATGTATGGTGATAATTAAACTGGTGTGAATATAATAGTAATGCAGATGATAATGACTAAGTCAAATAGGTCAACTTATGAATATTTGCACAATCTATCATGACATAAATTGATGTAGGCAACGCAAGAACAAGACCCAAATATGGCAGTGGTGATGCAACTTCATTGAATTTAACATCATATAGAGGATATGAATGTCCTCAATAGTGTCATCGGGTAAGTGCATGGAAATGGGGGACCAAAAAGGGGTTTAAAGTGGCCACTTTTTTTTGAAATCAAGAAAGACTAACCTTGGATGACATTAAAGATAGTTGCACTCAAAATTTTAAGACGCAATGAAAACAAGAGTCATAGTGCTTTGAATCTACTTTCTAAAATACTATTTTTTTTTAAATGGTAGAGATTAAGGGGTTCAAAAAGGGGGGCCACAAAAATTGGTCATGTTTTTAAAAAAAACATAACATAGTAACTGGTGTGGCCCCCCTAAAATGCTAACTTTTTTTAGTATTTCAAAAATCACTTCGGTGAGAATTAGCTAACACCATGTATTTTATTCTTGACTTTTCTACTAATTTTTAATGATTATATGATTTTTTTCTAATTCTCAAAGTGGAAAAATCTTGAAAAACAAAAAATTGAGCATGCTCCCCCCCTAAATATTTAAAAACTTATCAAAAATATTTTTTTGGAATATTTGCATAGTGGAGTCTAGTTTCTAGAAATGTAATTTATTTGAAATTTCTATGAATGATTAAAAGATAAAGTGAAAAATACCAAACATTGATTTTTGAAACAAATGGATACAAAGGTGTGTGTGTGTGTGTGTGTGTGAGAGAGAGAGAGAGAGAGAGAGAGAGAGAGAGAGAGAGAGAGAGAGAGAGAGAGAGAGAGAGAGAGAGAGAGAGAGAGAGAGAGAGAGAGAGAGAGAGAGATGGATGAAGAGGTAGGTAGAGAGGGATTGGGGAGATAGAGAGAAGTAGAGAGAGAGGGAGAGGGAGGGATGTGAGAGAGAGGTGAGATAGAGAGCAATAGAGAGAGGTAGGGAGTGATGGAGGGAGAGGTAGGTAGAGAGAGGGAGAGGGGAGATAGAGAGAAGTAGAGAGGGAAGGAGAGAGGGAGAAAGAGGTAGGGAAAGAGAGAGAGAGGTGAGATAAAGAGAAAAAAAGAGAGAGGGAGGGAGTGAGAGATAAGGAGAGAGAGAGAGAGTCCTTGAGCTCAAGGGAGAGAGAGTTAGATAAAGGGATGGCGATAGTGAGAGAGAGGTATAGAGCATAAGGGATAAATAATGAGTGAGATAGAAAGAGAGAGAAAGATGATACAACTAGTTGATTACTCAAATTTGACCTCCTGATCATTGAAATTTGACATGCTAATTATTGAAATTCGACTAAGTCTGAAAATTATAAGATCTTCCAAAAACTAGAATTTGCATTATAACTCCTATAGATCTGAAACCACTTTTAAACATCCTGAACTATATACATGAAATATAACTTAAAGTATAAGAAAGTAAATGTGCATATGTAAATTTTAACTTATACTTAAAACATTTATTTCATGTGTATATAATTTTGTTGAACGACAAGGAGAAAGAGAAAGAGAAATAAAAAAAGAAAAAAATTCAATCCCAGACATAATGCAAACATGTTATAATGTGCTTGTGTTTTGTGCACTCACATAACATGAGCACGTTATAACGTGCTTGCATTATAACACACTCACATTTTGTAAAAGCATTCAAATAATGCACTCATGTTTTTATTTTCTTTGGATATTTCCAATCCTTTGGCTTGGATCTTCCTTGGGCTTCCAACTCAAGGACTTGGAGTGGCTGTCCAACATCCAAAGATGTGTTTTTTTAGATTGTGAGAATTTTGACATAATCTCGAGTGTGCTTCCCATAAGGTTTTGCAAATGTTTCAATGTCAAGTCAAAAAACACCATGGTAATGTTAATCTCTCTCTTAGCTATCTAACCATGTAATGTTTTTTACATTTTGAGTATGTTAAGGTTTTCATCTTTAATTTGTTTTGTTGGTGTATCCATTTTTTTTCAAAAACCAGTGTTTAGTATTTTTCACTTTATTTTTTAATCGTTCATCAAAATTTTAAATAAATTAGATTTTTAGAAACTAGAATCCATTCTACACATATTAAAAAAAAATGAAAATATATATATATATATAGATGGGGAGATAGAAATATGTAGAGAAGGAAGGAGGGAGAGAGAAAGAGAGAGGTCTAGAGAATAAGGGATAAATAATGAGTGAGATAGAGAGAGAGAAAGATTATATAACTTGTTGATTATTGAAATTTGACCTCCTGATTACTAAAATTTGACATGTTGATTCCTGAGATTTAACTAAGTTTAAAAATTATAAGATCTTCCAAAAATTAGAATTTGCATTATAACTTTGAGTGAGATAGAGAGAGAGAAAGATGATATAACTTGCTAATTACTAAAATTTTACCTCCTGATTACTAAAATTTGACATGTTGATTACTTAAATTTAGCTAAGTCTAAAAATTATAAGATCTTCCAAAAACTAGAATTTGCATTATAACTCCTAGAGATTTGAAACCACTCTCAAACATATCCTAAAACTATATACATGAAATATAACTTAAAGCATAAGAAAGTAAATATCCATATGTAAATTTGAACTTATACTTAAATGCTTACTTCATGTATATAGTTTTATTGAACAACAAGGAAAAAGAGAAAGAGAAAGAGAAAGTGAAAATAAATTCAATGCAAGACATAATGTGAGCGTGTTATAATGTGCTCACGTTTTGTGCATTCACATAATGTGAGTGCATTATAATGTGCTCATGTTTTGAGCATTCATATAACATGCACATGTTATAACATGCTAGTGTTTTGTGCATTCACATAATGCAAGCACATTATAACGTGCTCACATTTTATGCATTCACATAATACATGCACAATATAATGCGCTCACATTTTTTAAAAGAATTCAAATAACATGCTCGTGTTTTTGTTTTCTTTGAAAATTTACAAGCTTTTGGTTTGGATCTTCCTTGGGCTTCCAACCCAAAGACTTGGAGTGACTTTCCAACTTCCAAAGATGTGTTTTTGCAGATTGTGAAAAAATTGACATAATCTCAAGTGTGCTCCCCATCAGGTTTGCACATGTTTCAATGTCAAGTCAAAAAAACACCATGGTAATGTTAAGTTATCTCTTAGCTATCTAACCATGTAATTTTTTTCACATTTTGAGTATGATAAGGTTTTCCTCTTTAATTTCTTTTATTGGTGTATCCATTTTTTTCAAAAACCAATGTTTGGTATTTTTTACTTTATTTTTTAACCATTCATTGAAATTTCAAATAAATTACACTTTTAGAAACTAGAATCCATTCTACACATATTAAAAAAATGAATATATATATATAGAGAGAGGGGGAGATAGAAGTATGTAGAGAGGGAATGTGAGGGAGGGAGATAGAGAGTAGAGAGGGAGGGAGAGAGAAGGATGGACACATAGAGAGGCAGTTCGTGAGCTCAAGGGATAGAGTTAGATAAAGGGATAGAGATAGTGAGAGAGAGCATAAGGTATAAATAATGAGTGAGATAGAGAGAGAGAAAGATGATATAACTTGTTGATTACTAAAATTTAACTTGTTGATTACTAAAAATTGACATGTTGATTACTGAAATTTGACTATCTAAAAATTATAAGATCTTCCAAAAATTAGAATTTGCATTATAAATCCTAGAGATCTAAAACCACTCTCAAACATATCCTGAAACTATATACATGAAATATAACTTAAAGTACAAGAAAGTAAATTCCCATATGTAAATGCGAACTTATATTTAAATGTTTATTTCATGTATATAGTTTTGTTGAACGACAAGGAGAAAGAGAAAGAGAAAGAAAAAAGAAAATAAACTCAATGCAAGACATAACACAAGCACATTATAATGTGCTTGTGTTTTGTGCATTCACATAATGTGAGAGCGTTATAACATGATTGCATTTTGTGAAATCCAAACCGTAACATGAGAACATTATAACATGCTCATGTTATGGCTTGTTAATGACCGAGCCTAGGATTAGTCACTACCAACCCACAACACAAGCACATTTCAGTATAATGCACTCGTGTTATGGATTGGTAATGACCAAGCCTAGGATCAGTACTAACAACCCATAACATGAGTACGCTTCATTATAATGCACTCATGTTATGGATTGGTAGTGATTGAGCCTAGGTTCGGTCACTACCAACCCATAATGTGAGCACGTTTCATTAAAATGTGCTCATATTTTCTCTATTTTAGGACCAAAAAGTGGAGTGGCCACTTTTTGGTCCCCCACTTTTTATGCACTTACCCCATCCAAATATGCAAGGTAGGACTCTACAAATAAAGATGTAATATATAGTAGAAATATGTTCCAATGTGGTGGATTTGGAAGGACAATATATTGGTGCATTGAATCTCTGGAAGTTCTCAAGGAAGCAACTCTCAATTCTAAAGTAGAATCATGTGATGAGATTGCAATGCATGTCATCAGATAACATTGTTCATATTTAGATGATGGTGATGTCTCACAAGATGATTGAATGGCATTGGATGTGTAGACACTTAAAATTGTCCTGACTGATATTGCACACTTGAATCTAATTACTAACACCATTTTGTCCTAAATTCACCTCTTTTTCAACTGTTTAATTGAATAACCCTAGTTATTTAATTAAATTCATCAGTTTCTTCTATTAATCAAATGATCACTATTATTTGGCTAATTCACCCCCTTTCACACTAATTTTCATCTCATTTAATTAGGTAATATGATTATTTAATTGAATGTCATATGTCCTCTCATTTAATTAAATAATCTTAATTATTGAATTAAATATCATTTGACCCTCTTTCATTAAATAAATTAATTATTTAATGAGCATCCTAATTTCACTCAACTTGCACAATTAAAACTTTGTTTTAATTATCTAATTACTAATTTTCCTCATCCTCCCACTTGTAAGAGAATATTCCTATGGAACATTCCCTCCTTTGCACTCATTAAAAAATGGGAACATCTTCAAGTGTGCTTCTTTGAATCAATGAGATCCATTGATTAACTCCTTGATCCATTTCATCTTGCATTCTCATCCCTTGATGAGAATCCTTAATCCATGTCGTCATCTTTCATTTCCTCTCATCCATTGATTGTGTAATTTGATCTTGACCCTTGATTCACCATTTTCTCTTATAAATGTTCCTCATTTTGGAGAGAAATTGATCCAAAATCATTTGAGCAAAGTTATGCTATTGAAATGCATCCATACTTTCATCCATTAGCATTCATTTGAGCATTTTTCATCCATTGTGGTTCAAATCACCATTATCACTCATCAATCTATCAAGCCAAGCTTGTTTCAATCTAAGGGATTGGAAAAGGGTTGTCATTCCAGTTCAATGCAACACCAATCCCCTAATGGGATGAGGTTTGATGCATTAGAATAGGTTTTCATTATGCATTTCTTGCTTGTTACGTTTTAATGGCTTATTTGTTCATTGCTTTCAAGAATTTCATTGGGATTATAGCTTAACTAGTTAAGTATTGCTTAGAATCTATTGGATCTAGTGTATTTAGCTTGTGTTGTGAGTATAGTCACATGATTTTTCTATAAGTACTAGTTTAGAATAATCTGACAAGTTGATTCCATTTTTAATGCAAAGCTATTGTAATTGGTGAAGTTCCCAAGCAAGTTCCAAGTCATCAAGTTGTTTAAACATGCATTCATCTTTGGTATGTCTTTTCTTCTTACAATAATCACATTTAATTTTCCATGGATTTTAAAACATAACTACTATCATTTAAAAAAACAAAAAAGTGTGAGAAGAAAACACTTAAGGGAAATGTAGAAGTGTTCAAAGACACAACTCACAAAAGTGTTGAAAGGCGTAACACAAGACACCACTTGATTCAATATTTGAGAGCCCCCCCCCAAAATTTGGCACTTTATAATTTAGTGATTTTTACAATGTAAGTCCAATGGATTGAAAATGAAAAATATTATCTTTTGAAAAAAAAACACTCAATTTTGAGTTATTGATCAAAACTTGCTACAATATTTTATTTTTTCATATATGGTCTTATGCTACATGTCAGGGGTTTAGTTAGTTGATCAATATATGATCAGAGGATGGATGTTTTGTAAAGCTTTTATATGTTGTTGTTAGGAAGGGTTCAGTATAATCAACCTACAGAAGATTGTATATTCAGTCTATAGACAGTGTATTGCCAAATATCAAATGGCAATCAGACTTTTTTTGTTATCTTTTTTCATACATATTAATATATATAGGCTATAGGCCTCTCATTTTAAAAAAAAAAATTCCAATGGATATTGAAAATGAAAAATATTATATTTTGAAAAAAAAACACTCAATTTTGAGTTATTGATCAAAACTTGCTACAATGTTTTATTTTTTCATCAACAATAGCTTGGACACTTTTGATTTAGCTTTTTGCAAAATCTGCTTGCTATATATAAAATCTAACAAATACCCAATTTTTTTTTGAAATTACAATCAAAACCTAGATTTTTTTCTTTCTAATTTACTGAAGATGCAATTTGATAAAAAAAATAAATCAATCTATAGGAAAAATGGTCACACCATACTATTTTGACAATATTTTTTATAAGATTTGATTACTATCTACAAAAAATAATAGATACCCAGATGGTTTCTCATTGTCACAAACAAACCCAATTTTTTTTTATGTGTAGAATATGCAAATTTGATGCAAAAATAAAACACCTTCAACAAAAAAATAGCTACCAAAGTATGCATTCACTAGTGTTTTGAAAATATAATTTATTAAAAACAAATGAATCGATACCCAAATTTCAGAATGGCTCTATGACGCTCCAATGATAGGTCTATGTGCGGAAGTCACCTTGATGCAAGAAGGAACATTCTCTCATGGATTTGATACCATGCCAAAGAATTCCAAGATCAAAGAGTTCAAATCCATTGTTGGAAATAGGATGCCATTTAATTGCAAATCCTAAACATTAATTATTTCATGTATCTCCTAAGTTCTTGGAATGTGTTCAACAACACTAAGATTAGGATGAGATTAATTATTTGGATGAAATAAATCATGAAATTGACATTTGTAGTTATTCCTAAATAATAGGAACATGTCACTGCACAGTAAGGTGACACTCACCTTGAGTTCAGTTAACTATTCAGAGTAAGAGATAGCACTTCTGAATGCATGTAAAGATCCTAGAAGTCAGGGTTTGATGTTTGCATGCATGAAGTTTAGTTTAGTTTAGTTTAGTTCAGATGAGTTTAGTTTAGTTTAGTTCAGATGAGTTCAATTTAGTTCAGAATCAGTTTAGTTCAGTTATGGTTTAGTTGTCTTCAGTTAGTTTTAGTTGTATGCTAGTTGACTTTAGTTGGAATGCATGGCTAATAACTTGAGTTGTATGACAGATAACAAGGACTACCTCCAGTTAACAGGGGATGACCATTCTTGCATGAATGGTGTTGAGTAAATGTTTCAGTTAACAAGAAATCACTTGGAGCCAACTTGGGAACCCAAGATGCTTTCTTGGATTTACCTCTCTTGCATGATAAGATATTTTTGGAGGCTCAGTTAAGTAGGATTACTTTTGGGCGCCATCTTTGAGGAGGAGCTTTGGAATTATCACCAAAGTGAAGGATGAGTTGTAGCTTCAGTTTGGGACACCCAAATGGATGAAGCACATGTTTTAACATTGTTCTTCACAGGATAACCCTATTTTCATGAGATATGGCGTGCCTTTTAGGGATAGGGCTTGGGCATTGTAATTGTAACTCATGTTGAGCTTACAAAGCTGATTAAAACCTATATATCTCAAGCAAGTTGAATAGAGTTTTATTGCAGGTTGTGAAGAAGATTGGTGAAGACAGAAGAAGCATTCTCAAGCAAGAATTGGAGCTATTGTATTTCAAAGATTGAATAATAGAATAATTCTTGGTGGAGTTTTTTCCCAAAAGGGTTTCTCCACGTTATATCTTGTGTAATCTTTCTAATATCCTATCTAGTTCTTCTATCAACTTCTGTCTACATTCTACAATAGTAAAATGGATTAATCAAGATAATCACCCACAAAGAATATATGTAACAAAGAAAAATCTTACTTAGATCAACATTATTAAAGTTTTACAAAGTATTAAGCTAAGAAAACACCTCATTTTTCAACATTGATAACCTTCCACAAGTGAAAATATGAGCACTATAGTATGTCTACCAATATAAAATTAAGAGTGTATAATACAATGAGAAAATCTTTTTTATATAGGCAAGGTAGATGAGGTAGGAAGGTAGGATTGAACAAGTAACTAACCCTTCAATAGTACAACACATGTGAGCTCACTTGACAAGTGTGTGAGCAAGTTGCAAGTATGCATGCAATAACTATCTCAAGTGATGAGGATGCATGTCTCAATTTTATGAAGTGAGATAAAAGCCTAAAAGTCCCTAAGTAGAGACTTAAGCGATGTGAATGGGACTCTCCTAGGTAGGCTAAAAATTAGTTCTGGTTTGATAAAATCACTATTTAGACAAAAAATAGACACCTAAAATATTCCCTAGGTTTGTTCATCATCACTAAACCTATCACCTAATCCCTAATCAACCAAACTCCTAAACATAGGCCTACATCCCATCACCTAGTCCTAATTAACCTAAGACATATTTGTTTCACCTAAAGTCTCATAATTTAATTAAATAATTATATTATTTAATGAATCACCCTTTTTCATTTCATTACAGTAAATAAATAATTTACATATTCCACCTATTATCCATCTCACCCATGTGGCTAAAATAGTTAAATAATTTTATTATTTAATTAAGCCTATTTTTCGTCAACACTTTCCAAGAATAATGGAGACTTAAGAACACTTGTCCTTATGCTCCCATTATTCTCTCAACATATTCCAAGAATATTGGGCACCTAGGAACACTTGTCCTTATGACCCCCTTATTCTCTCAACACATTCCAAAGTTAAAAGGGCTATAACTTTGGTAAGTTAATCTCTCAACATGACCATATGCCTATTGCTAAAAAAAAAATCCAAGCAAGAAGTATATGCCATCTTTGTTTTCGTAGATGCACATAATTTTTTTGATATATGCATAATTTTTGTTCACTTTTGTGGGAAATATATACACAAATCGCCTTCCAAATATTCACAATGCATGAGAAGATATACACAACATCAAAGATATATATACAAGCAATGTTCAAATTATATACATAATCCATAGGTTTTGATTTTAAAAATTTAAGATTATTTTGAAAGTTCTTTGAAATTCAACCCATTTTGGGGTATGGTTTTATGAAATAGGTTTAAAATTTGTGAAATCCATGTTTCAAATCTGCCAAATAGTTAGATAATTTTGAACACTTTTAAAATACACCCCAAATCATACTATAGAAAGATTTAATATCTGTGAATTCATTTAAAAGCACCAAAATCACTCATGAATAGGCTAAACCATGGGTTTTTAAGGCAAAATAGACACATAAAGCCTAAAACCATGATTTTTTTTTGTTATATATCACCTTTTAAAACGTGAAAACCACTTTTTAATGCCAAAAATATCATCTTAGTCACCAATAGCACACAAATAATAGGAGAACTTCCTTTGGAAAGGCTAAGACTATTGTTTAATAATTTTAATTTAAGAACATTTAAAATTCATCATTTAAATCTTTCCATCTCAAGTTTTTAACTTAGTTTCATTTTTTTTGAATTCTGGAGTTTAAAACATGTGAAAATTATGTTGAATGTCATTTGAAATTTTTAGGAAAATTTATTTGATTTAATCTATTATTTTTTAAGTTTGTTGGGTTATTTTCCTTCTGCTCGACCAACGATCACATTGTAGACCAACGGCCAACGCTTACTCCTAAGCCCCAAGTCACTTAGAACTTTAGCCCATAGACATGCTCATTTCATAGGTATTGAGCGCTATCCCCCATGGATTTAATCCCTCTACACCCAACCAAGGTCACATGGGTGACTAGGGGTCATCAGATAACTCAACTATTTTTGTAGGACAATTTATTGAAGATATTGTTTATAAACACTTTTATTTTTTGTGTGCTTTGTCTTATTTTTGTTTTATCACACTTGAAATTGGGATAATTTACTTTCACATTTTGGTTTGTGATAACAATTTACATGTGTCTTTTAAACCCCAAGAAGATGCAAGCATAGACAATCATGACAATCATAATTGTTCTTCTCCCAATACCTCTCCTATTAGTGACTAAGGTATCTTGGTGAAAGAAACAACCATTGAGAATCATGAAAGTCTTGTTTGTCCCTTTCCTTCTCCCCCTTGGGAAGATATTATGACACAAGAAGATGAGATCATTGACACTACTTTACCTAGTCTCTATTCATCTCCCAACACCTCCCCCACTTGTGAGAATGCTTTAGAGAAAGAGGATGAAATCATGGAAAAACATAACAATCACATTTGTTTTTCTCCTAATATCTCTCCTATTTGTGAAGAAGATAGTTTGGTGTTAGAAGATACACTCATTGAGAGTCATGAGAGTCTTGTTTTTCCCTCTCCTAATGCTTCTCCCACTTGGAAACATTTAATTGAACAAAAGGATTCAATCAATGATAGTTGCTCTTCTCTTGTTGCCTCCCCTATTTGTGATGAAGTTACTTTACAAAATCTAACCATCGAATGTGATGAACCTCTTGTTTGATCCTCTCCTAAAATCTCTCCTACTAGAGTAGATATTATGGATCAAGAGCATGAGACCTTAGAGAAAAAGGATGAAATCATGGACAATCATAACAATCAAATTTGGCCTTCTCCTAATATCCCTCCTATTTGTGACAAAGATATTTTTGTGTTAGAAGATCCAATTGATGAGAGTCATGAGAATCCTATTTGTCTCTCTTCCCATAGGGAAAACATTATTGAACAAGAGAATGCCATCATTGATAAGCAAGAAAATCCAACCATTGATAAATCTCATACATGTGGTGAAGCCATTTTAGAAGAGCCAAATTTTTAATATCATGAACATCTAGTTTGTAGCTCTCCTGCTAGGGTAGATATCATGGTGCAAGAGAATGATAGAATTGATGCATGCCTTTTAAACAATAGTAATGTGTATTCCTTAGATGAAGATGATGAAGTGACATTAGAATCCCCTTCACTAAGAGATCATGAAAATAAGGATAAGTTTGGTGAGGTTATGAACATTAGAACTCCCTCGAGTCCTCTAATTCTTAGACCTCCTACAAACCCTTTAATTATTGGACCACTTAAGCCTAAACTCATCATTTATCCACCCTCACAACAACCACAATTTCAAAATAAACCCGTGCTTATCTTAGAACCACTTACAAGGAAACTTGATAATGATAATGATTCATAGCAATCGAGTTACAATACCATTGCTCATACATTTAACTAGAAACAATCCACAACCAAGATAAAAAAAACTCCAACAACCCTCCCATTGCATCAACCTATCTTACCTAGTGCTCCTTGTTTTCGCTCACATAATAGAAAGGAGTATGATCTTGTTGAACAACTTAAAAATGCTCTTGCTAAGATATCCTTATGGGACCTTATTCAAGTCTCACCTAGTTATCATTATAACATGCTTCAAAGTGCTTTACAACAAGTTCCTACCCCTCCTAATGTGCAACCAAGTAATGTGGTAGACCAAGTTCAAGCTATAACTTTAGTCAACTTATAAATTACTTTCCATCAAGATGAGTTACCTTCGTTAGAAGAGCAAAAACAAAATGAAGCTTTCACATGATAATAGCTTCACATAATCAGATTGGGATAAAGAGGACCTTTGTTGAAAATGGCTCCACCATTAACATGTGTAGCATAAAATATTTGGAGAAGATTGAAGTAGACAAAAGGAAAATTCAACCTGACTCTTTATCTATTTGTGGGTTTAGTAATATAGGAAAATAACCAGTTGATGTGATTACATTATCTATTAAAGTTGGAAACGTCACATTGCAAACTCCTATCCATGTTATGCCTCATGATCTTTCATATAATCTTCTTTTAGGAAGGCCATGGATTCATGCAATGAATGGGGTTCCTTCTACTCTTCATCGTAAAATGAAGTATGTCTACAACAAAAAAGTGTATACAATCAAAGCCGACCCTGACCTAGGAACTTGTTTGAACATTGAGAAAGGAAATGAAAATACTTTGAAAACACTAACACCAACTACACAAGTGGAACCCATGCAAGAGAAATAAAAGGAGAAGCATATTGAAGAAGTTACTAAGTTATTTGAAGATGATTGGGGTTCCTTTGATTTCACACCTACATTCATGGGAGAGTACAAGATCATAAATAAATTCTAAAAAGGGAAAATAAAAAGTGGTAATGTCAACACAAAATTCAAAATCATCCACCTCAACCACTTTAGAAGAAGAAGAAAATTACAAAACAAACTCTGATGAAGTTGACTATGAGCAACCATTGAATCCCAAAGAAATGAAAAAGTTTTATGGAAGAGGTTATGAACTTATGAAATCACTTGGTTAAAGTGTAAAAGGATGTGGTGCTAGAGAACAAGGTATTTGTGTCCCTATAGAGCCCTATACACAACAAACAACTAGTGGTCTTGGTTATTGTCCCTTGAAAGAAATAAACAAGCCTTCACTCAATAGAAACACTATTACAAAATATTCTTCTAAGCCAACTTTAACCTTGATGCATCTTGAACTGATAGGAACTAGTGGTCTTGGTTTGTGTCCTTTGAAAGAAATGAAAGAATCAAATAAATCTTCGCTTAATATCAATATCATCACACAAAACACTAATGATTGAAGTTCATTAGATTTTATGCCTTCCTTTCAAGGAGAGAACAAAATCTCGCAATCTAAAGAGTCTTGTGTAAGTATGACACCTTGTACTAAGCAAGAGATATCTTTGTCGCAAAATAAAGGAACATATTCTACTATTGATCAAGAGAGTATCTTGTCGAGACTCCTCCAAGATCGTTTGATATCTCTCCCTCCAAGAACATGAAATAAATTTTACAATAAGAGTTTATTTTGTGCATATCATAGAGTTCATGGTAATTCTACTAATGAATGTAAGGCTTTGGGTAATTAAATTCAACATCTTAAGGATTGTGTTGCTCTTTGTTGTGTTGAAGCACCTAGTTCCTCTAATTAATACTGATTTTCATGTTTCTCATCAATCACCTTGGCTCACCCTTGTCTTGCACTAAGTGGGGGAAAAGGGGTTAGGTAGCCTTGTCCTCGTATGGTACTTGTCGTTGTCTCTTTTGGCTTGTTAACCGACTTCCATGTATATATAAGAGAAAGCTTGGGATGTGGACGACATGCCTTAAGTTGGCTCGCATGTGACATACTTTTCTTTCTATGTTTAGCATTGGATTTTGGGGGCAACCCCTTATTCATGATGTAGTTTCATTCGAGACCATATGACTTGGAATAGGGCTTTCTGAGTAAGCTCTCATGTCTTCTTCTACTTTAAAGTTATTGCTCACAACAATGGAATCAACAATTCCTTTAAAGTGGTGGCATACATTGATATCCCTACATTCTTTGTCCAAATGTTTTACTTCTTGTGATGCGTTCTTTTCTTGGTGGTGTCATTAGGTTTGACATCCTCCAAGAGCATGATATTTCTTAGCATACGACTTTCCTCTTAGTGGTGATGCGACACACTACATTCCCTAAGTTGTGATTCTCTTATTCTAGACTTGTCCTCTCTCGGGGACATTAGGCATGATGATCCCTAAGAAGAAGACCTTACATGAACTAAGAAAAATCCCTTTGAACAAAGACCTTTACTTGCATATTGTTAGGCCTTATGAAGTTAAAAGTTTCATTTTGTGGTGCCCTATTGAAGTTATCAGAGGGATAGCTTTGGTATGGTTAGTACAATGAGAAGCTGACATAGAGGCATGAATTTATCATTGTACGGTGAGAAGCCGACAGAGAGGCATGAATTTCTCACTAAGCCACTTTATTGGGAAAACTCACCTAGTGGACAACCTGATGTTCCAATACCCAAGAGTGAGCACGCATTTTGGACAATCAACTTAGACCACGGTCGAGGCTTGATCCACCCCTTTTTATTTTTGTTTTTCTTTCTTTTAGTCTTTGGCATTTAATGTTTGTGTATCTTGTCTTGCTACCACATATCATACACCTCGTGTGTGTCCCTTTGTACTTATGTTGGTTTGATGTAGGATATTGGATCTTGGGGGCTTGGCCACCCCCTTGATCTTAGCCATCCTATACCATCCACATTGGTACACTTGGACCCCTCTTGACTACTTTAGTGCGAGTTTGATGCAGGTTCCTCCTCTCACTGAAGTGGGGGCTAAATTTAGTGTAGGAAAAAATATCCCTTTTTCACACTTAATTTGGGATTGAATAATTAATAATAAAATGAGCTTAATTATGCCTTAATTTAGTGGTGTAGTTTTTCATATTCACATTAATTTTAGGGCCCTTTTAAATAAAATGGACTTAATTGTGCTTTATTTTTGATGTTGTAAGGTGTACCTTTACACTTTCACATTAATCTAGGGCTTTATTAATTAATTGAGGTTAATTTTCCTTAATTGGCCCCTTTAATTCAAATCCAAGCCTAATTAAATGCAAATTCTGAGGGATAAAGCCTAACATTCATTAATTCCATTTCACAACACTTAACTTTGGAAGATGTGTGTCCTAGGTAAGTGACCTACGACCTTGATTTAACATAATGTTTAACATTGAGTAATGTGTGTCCTAGGTAAGTGGCCTAGGACCCATTCACCATATGACGAATGGGTCCTCACTTGGACCTAGGACCCCTCTTTAAAATATGTTTTTGGCATTATTTTAATGATTTCAAATCTACAATCCAATGTTGGCTTGTGATATTTGAATCTCAAGAATTAATGTTAAGATATGTATAAATAAGAGGTTATTTCACTATGCTTCACCTAGGATTTTCAAGTGTTCAAATCCTAGAGCAAGGTTTATGATCAAGAGTGATTTCAAGAGCATTCAAGGGCAAATTTCTTCATCATTTGTTGTAGCGATCAATATCCAAGCATTATGTCAAAGTTATGTGGAGTCATGCATGTTATTCGAGCTAATATGGTGATATAGTGTTCAAGATCTAATCAAGCATATCAAAGGCATTGTTTCACATCAAGTTTCATGATCAAGATCTACATTCATTGAGGCCACTTCATGCTAGTGTGCAGATTTATCCAAGGTTTCAAATAAGGTTTCATTGTTTCATCCATTCATGTTTCATTGTTTCATTTCAAGGTTTAATTACCAAAATGGGGTTTGACCAAGGCAAACCCCCATTCACTTAACAAACAACATTTTTCTCTCTTTGATGTGTGATTGCAGCTTTTAGGTTGAAGATCCTTTAGAAGAGAAAATTGAAGAAAGTTGCAAAGTTGTTAAAGTTGCAAGAAAATTTGTCAAATCATAGATACTCCTCTACATATTTTATTTCTGGCTGTCTTACAGTGCAGACCGAGCAAAAGAGAACCCAAAAAGAAATTTATAGAAACCTTAGTTAGGACCCATTCATCATAGGGTGAATGAGTCCTCAGTGAGCTTCAAATGGTAACTTTTGGTGAAAGGTACACAACATTTTTACCTTTCCAGGTCTGCCTTTTGATTACTGTTTCAGTTATATTTAATTATTGTTCTTCATTTGCATATTATAGCTTGCATTTTGAATGAAATTAGAGAAATAGGTCATTGTGGTATACCCACACTCCATTTTTTCTTTATTTCAGCACCAAATACACATAGGCATTGATCCATATAAACACTAAAATATGCAAGCAATGATATAGATAAGTGTTAATTCAATGAGAGTGGTTAGGTGAAAAAGCATTGAATAGTAGGTGGAGGCATTGATCCATGTAAGTATCAATCCATATGGCATAAGCACTAATCCAAGTTGGACGAAAAAAACCTATAAGAAGAAATGGAAATCTTGCACACAAAGAATTAAAAATGATGAAAATAATAAAATAACAAAATGACCCTGCACAACATTTAACAAAAAGTCAAAAAAGCTAGTGAAAAATGTTAGAAACAAGCTGCAACAAAAGTCAGAATGCAAAATATGCACTCGCACCATTTGATGCGGAAGTGCTAATCGAAAAACATGGGAATTCAAACATAGAGTCTAGACACTAAGCTAAAAATTGTATGTAAAAACTCAAAAACACTCAAATAAAATTAGTAATAAGGATGTGGGTCCACATTGGGTGTGTCAAAATAAAGACAAGGGAAATAAACACAACATTTGATAGACAAAGATCTAAAATAATTGAACTTCTTAATCTATTTTACCTCATTCCTCTGATTGAGCTAAAGTAGAGTGCACCATTTAAGCTCCACTTGATGTGCTCAAATTTGGAATGGATATAGTTGTGTGAATGTGGATTGCTCTCAATTTCACCAACATAAGTTTAACATAGTGAAATTAGAAACATAAGTTTAACATGAAGATGGATGAAGATATGGGAGGGGAAGGCGCCCAATTTATAGTTTTTCCATGAGGAAAATCAAGGGCCAAAATGTAAAGTTAATGGAGGGCTAGGATTTAAGGATTGTGGAGACATGGATTGGAGGATTAGTCTTGTGATGTGTTAGGGGAGGCATGCTCACATATGTGTGAGAAAGATTGCATGTGTAAGAGATATGGGGGCTACACATGTGTTAAGAGCACACCCACACATGTGTGAGCAAGATAGTGGGGCGAGGTGAATAAGACGAAGATGAGGTGGAGGCTTTTAAGTTTACAAGATTGCATGCTTCTACATGTGTGAGAAAGGAGTGTGGTAAGTAAGCATGCTCACACATATGAGAATATATGAAGGATATGGGCACATGTCAAATGATATGTTTATATTTTAATCCATGTTAGTTAAAATAACGATCCATGTTAGTCTACATATTTCAGGACATATACTCAACCATTTTAGACCGTAACTTGCTAAGGATTCTAAAGTAGGTTAAAGATAAGCATGTTATTTCTGTTTATTTGTAGCTATAATGTGCATCGGAATTTATAGAATAGTGATAGTTACTATTGTTGTTACAAGCATAACATACTCAACAATTCTAGAATGAGCAATAGGTATATTCCTCCTTATTTATTTTTGATTGCAACATGTTTAGATTTTATATCATAGCAGCAATAGGTGTATGTATTGTTTGAATTCAACTATATTATGTTCAGAATTTATAAAATAGAATCATAGGTGCATTCTTATCATTGTTTATTGTTTATTTTTGGTTATAGTATATTTAGAAATTATATGCATATGTATAGTTAGTTTATATTATGATATCCATGTTCCATCATGGTAGGGAAGTAGGATCACAAGAGAGGGAATCGGTGTAACGAAGACACCTAGATACGCCGCCCGGGGGTGGGACATGATGAGCCCACGAGGGCCAAGGGGGTATTGCTTGATTAATCAGGGTATTGCCTTTGGGTCTAGGTTGGTCTCCACTAGATATGCCACCCGAGGATGGGAGATGAGGAGCCCACGAGGGCCAGAGCGGCTCTGCCTTTGGACTAAAGGGTGTTGCCTTTGGGTCTAGTTCAAGCATGAAATCCACCATTATAATCTTACCTTCCTACCATGGTGCAACATGAGGGGGGAGATCAATTATGGAAAATGTTGGGTATGATGCCTAGTATAGATTTACTCATGCTTAATTGCAATGTTCAATATGGAGTTCTAACATTCTCTTGTAAACTAATCTTGTGGTTGATCTTTAACTTGTATGCGGTAACCAAATCAAATTAAGGTATTCCCCTAGCCATTGATTAGGGAGTTGGTAGTTTTAGCGTGAATTTAACATCATCCTATTAGGGACATTACAATCAAGATTAAAAGTTCATGTATTGAAGAATTAAAAATGAAAGAAAAGTTAGTGGGGGCATAACTAGTCTAATCAATTAATTAATTGATTAAGTTGGAGGAACTATGAACTAAGATTAATGAATTAAATTGATTTAATTAATCATAGGGAAAAAAGGGGAATTGATTATGGGAAGATGGGATGGTGGTGGATTACAAGAATAATTAATTGTAGAGAAGGGGGATTCGTTGCCCATGAGTCTCTTGATTACCAAGAGAATCCAAGGGAACAAACTACCCTAAACTATCTCAAACTACCTGATAATAACAAAGCTCAAGTGATGAGAGTTCTAGAATGAAAAAGAGCAGGTCACAAAGGTCTTTTGGAAAAACTAACGAATTCTCAACCAAAGGACAATAGCGCGGTAGTCAAATGACAGTGCAACGCACTAGCGTCCTAGAGGCATGTTGGCATCTTGTATAGATTGAAAATCGAGACTATCATAGAAAACAACTAAATGACTACTTCTACTATGACTGCTAAGAACTCTTAAGAATGTGGGAAAATAATAGAAAGTAATAGAACTAAAATAAAGCAATATGAATGAAATATAAATGATAAAACTAAAGATGAGAAAGAAAATGTTCAAAAAAAGCCAAGCAATGAAACCTCCAGCAAAGAGATATCTCAAACACTTGCACACATAAGACTAAGGAAAATTGTTGGGGCTGTGTTTTGGAACTTGCCTCAATCAAGTCCCCATCTCAGTGTTCCCATCTCCACAAACAACCATATAGGTAGATAGAGAAAGTAATAGACAACAAGATAAATGAATAGAAAAGATAGATAATGCATAGACAAGGGATGTGATAAATTCCAAGATGCTCAAAGACACAAGACAAGAGATAGATATCACCTGCAAGGCTTGAGAGAGAGAGAGGGTTGTGAGAGCCAAGAGAGTTGCAAAGAGTGTTGTAAGAACTCGAGACTATTGTAGCAAGCTATAGAGAGTTGTGTAAGCAAGAGAGCAAGAGAAGGAGAAGAGAGAAAGAGCAAGAGAGCTCAAGAGAGATCTAGAGAGGAGTGAAAAGATCAAGAGAGAGCAATAGGATTGGAAAAGATAGATTTAAAGGAAAACGAGGGAAAAAAACATTCTCAAGCTGTTACAGGGCGTCCTGAGTCGTTGCCACCGACAAAGGTAGGCAACAAGTGGCAAGGCACCCATAAAACAATTGTTTGAATGTTGAAATGCCGCGAGACGCTAGCGCAACATGCAAACATTTGTGTGGCGTGCTAGTGTCCAGACAAATCACACTTGAAAATAACGAGAATGAAGAAAGCACAAGGTTTGACGCAAAGCTAGTCTGCATGAAGGTAGCTACTAAAAAGGGGTCATGAGCATCCTGAGAGGGAAAAAGGCTGATGTAGGGGCTAAAATGAGCCTACATAAATACTAAGGGAGTGGACACTAAAGTGGATGCAAAAATGGAAGTGAAATTGCAAGGGGTGCAATTTCACGACATTTCATTAATTAAATATTTATTTATTTAATACAAAAATGATGAATTGGGAGTCAATAGTGATTTCAGGTGTCTACATAGATTAAACATATCAATGTGTTTATTTTAAGAAAATGGATGAACAATTTATTGGTATTACTTTTGTTTGTTGATGACATGTTGATCAAGAACAATAAGGAAATGACTAAGGCTCTCAAGTTTGTTTTCTTTGTAGTTTGATATGAAAGATTTGGGGGCAACTAAGTTTATCTTAGTGATGGAGACTAGTAGAACTAGAGTCAATAATAAACTTTAAATCAATTAGAGAAAGTATTCTAACTCTATTTTACCTTGTTTTTATATGGAGATCACCTATTACAATTGAAAGATTTTTATAATACTTCAACTTGCTCAAACATATAATCATTTTCTAAAATTGATAAAAAGATAAAGCATGTTAACTTAATATTGGGATATGGAAATCATTTACTTGTAAACTTCCCTATTCTTGTTAGCATGAGAAACAATTTTAATTAGTTTTAAAAATCAACCATCTTGAAACCTTTTAACTTACAAATCAAAATAAGTTTGAATACTTTTATTTTCACCATATTGAAATTTAAAGATGATATAATGTGAACTATCTAATTACACATACACATACATATACACCCCACACAATAAAAAACATGTAAAACATTAAAAACAACAACAATAATAAAAAGGTATGAAAATTGTGTTTGATATTGAGGAGGTTCAATTTGAGGAGAATGAGGAGTTTCTCCCTCAACAAGAAGAGGAAGTGTCTAGGGAGGACTTCTCACAGGGGGATTTAGAGGAGAATGAGTTGGATGACTATGAAGATGATCATGGGAAAGATGCAGAGGACTTTTGAGGAGGAAGGGAAAGACAAGAAAGACAAGAGAAAGGAGAAAAGTAAACAAGATAATGCTGGAGAAGGTGGAGAAGATAAAGAGGAGGAGAAACACATGCGTGAGGATGATATTTTTGTGACTTCTCCAAGTAAAGAGGGTGGTAAGGAAAGAGTTGTTGATAGGACTTCTTCTCTGGGTAGAGAGGGGTGTGAGGAAACAGTTGTTGATAGGGAAGATTGTTATGATAATAATGTGGACACTCTGGGCACTATCAAAACTTATTTGATTGAACTTCAAATTAGAATGGGGGAAATTGAGAAAAAGATAGAAGGTAACAATTACCATGAGAAAATGGTGAGGATGGAAACTACCCTAAAAAAACATTAAGTTACTGAAGGAATAATTGAGGTTGTGATGGGAACTGTTTCTGACCATTCAAAAAATTAAAATAGAAGAAGCACAGTAAAGACAATGACACTTAGGGGGTGGTCGACAACAACAAGGAGTTGACGCATAATCAGGAGCAAGATGCTTGCGAGGATTCTCTTGACTCCCTATTAGAAGATTGAAACCTCATTTTTTAGTGTTGTTTATGCCTCCTTGAAGTTGTTTTCTATTAGGTTAGTTGTGTTTTGGTGTGGTTGTGCTATTGTTTTGTTGGATTCTTGTGCACGCCTGTGTGCCCGCTTTATATCTTTTTTCTTTTAAGGTTATGCTTTAAGTTGTCTTTGTGTTGAACTTTTGTGATCAAGGCTCTTTCCCTCCCAATCTTACCAAAAACAATAATAAAAGCAACCTTAATATAATAATACATTACTAATATAAAAAACCCCTTAAATTTTAGATATTTAAAATTTTACTTGCTCATTAATTCCATTATAAGTTGTACCATTCAAATCCTAAAGGATAAATTGAGATTATAATTCTAATTATCTATTGATTGTCACATTAAGAAATTAAAATAAAACATGGGTCCAATATAACAATTGTAATGATCTTTAAACATAAAGAAATTTCAAATAAAATAATTTTTAATTAAGTAATTAAAAAAACTTTAGTCATATACTAAATAATATTATAATGATTTTTTTAAAATAGTATAATTTTCTAAAAATAAATTATTAAGTAATAATTTAAAATTTGGGTTTGAAATAATAAATATTGAATTAAATTCAAAGAAATCAAATATAATATTTAACTCAAAATTTGATATTGAAAATATATTAGAAAATTGTTAAAAATTAATTTACTAAAGTAATATTTTAAGATTTGATCATATAATTATTTTAGAATCTTCAAATTAATTGTGTTTCGTTTTGATTGAGATATACATATTTGAATTTAATGAAATTACTTGCAATTTTTTTTTCAATAATATGCAAATATTTGATAAAACTTAATAATGAGTCATTTTGATTATAATAAACTAACCACTACTTTCTATCTACCATATTTATGTCATGAAGACCACCCATATCGACTTAACTACCTATAGAAAATTATAGAAATGATAATATAACTTAATTAAAGGTTATGTCATTCGTAAGTCCACTACACATGACAATACAAGCTATTGGTTAAGAGCAAAGCAATGAACTTGATCTCCATGTTTGTGAAAGTAAACTAATACATAGACCTAAATAGGCACTAGCAAGAATGAATCAACATAAATCTAATGCTTGGAACTCATTGGGCTCGACCTTTTGATGTCAAAATTTAGTAAGGATAGGTGGTGTTAAGAAACACCTTAAAAAATATACTAAAATTTAAGGATATTATTCTCCTAAAATAGATCCCTAAGTGGGTTGATTTGATGACTTAGGAACAATGATTAAGACAACAAACAAGCATGCAATGTGCCTAGGACGATGTATGCTAAAATATGCTCTAATAAATACTCTCTAATGGTTCACTTGATTTTCTACAATTTCTAATAGGATATCAAATGAATGAGCAAACGTCTTTAAACTCACCAAAGCACACAAATCAACACAAATGTGCACTAACTTAGCTCACAATGACTAGTTGAAGAGAGATGGCAAAATATAATTTGAACTTGAATTTTAAAAGTTCAAGGTTCAAATATGTAGATATAGAAATACCTTAAGTCAAGCCCACTCTTACAAATTTGATTGAGAACCATAAATAAATTATCTAGAAATCAAAATCAAATAGATGAATAATAATATTGTCAATTAGATTAACATAAAAACATAACACTTATAAACTTGTTATTACATAAAAACCACTATAATCAATTTAAACCTAAAAATAGGGGAGAGGGGCCCATAGTGGAGCACCCTAACTTTGCATTTCTCAAAATCCTATGTGGAAATTTCAAATCACTCCCGATTTTGTACAACAGTTTATTTGGCAACTCACATGCTTCTATATTTCATTTTAGGGCCACATCATCAAATATGATGCCACATCAACATGCTTTTTTGTTGAGGTATCCAAAAAGGCCCCAAAAAAAGTGAGACTGATAGTGGTGCACCAAGTCATGTTTTATTGGTGCACTGATGTGGCATCACATGATTTGTTAGTTTGTGTAATTTATAGATAAAAAGTGTTTTGTAATTGGATATTAAGGTGCTCCACTATGGGCCCACTAAGGACTAATTCTATCCCCACTATTGGACCCCGCTGAACTATAGACTCCTCTCCCCTATACTTTAAAAAATTGTTATTACATGAAAACCACTCAATTGGATTTGAATAAGCTTTAACGAATCTTAAAAACCCATTTTGTCTACTAAAAGTTCAGTGTCAGCCAACTCACCTTTACCCAAAAAAGTACTCACTGATATACTTTCTATAGTTTTGAAACTTCTGGTAAAATATGTGTTCCAACTTCCGAGTATGGCCTGTGTGCAAAATGATTAGCTTCTGTGTGTTTTAACCTGCTCTGGTTTATTGGTTGGCATATCATTTTCCCACCCTTTAATCTTCAACAGAAGCAACGTATTTCCCAAATCAAAATTGATCAGCTGATGCATGCATCATGAAATCTAATACTTCAAACTTCAAAGATTGTTAAATCTGAAATTCATTTATTTTCTTAGTTTCCAGGAAACTCAGACTCCATTATAGAACATGGACCGCATACTCGACGCTGTACTCAAAATTTCCGGTGATTACATTTACATATAAAATAGCTGTCTCCTTATTCATTTACTTTGCATACTCTAATTTGATTGACGTCCCGTGCCAAACCCCTGCATATTCTGGTAATTATTTTTAATTTAAAAAAACTAATTCGAGGGAGAATGAGAAACATGTTTTCTGCAAACTGCTGAGAAACACAGACACTTACCCCGGGAGCCATAATAATGTGAGATTTGGTATAATATTATTTAAAAGTGAGAATTGAAAAAAAGAATATACCATCCATTTCTGCTGTTTATATTTACCAAGGAAAAACTAATAACACGAAACAATGTTCCTGTGATTTATGCATGGTAGCCAAAAACAGTCCTATAAACATTTTTTTTCATTAATTTTGGTTGAAAATATTGAAACGTCAATAATATTTTAAGATTCTTTAATTAAATATTACTTTTTTTACACACATTTTTAGCCTGCAGTATTTTCTTTCTGTAATTGACATGCAAAGTTTACTGGTACTTCATCGAACTAGAGGAGATGTTACATGTGCCAATTTATATTCAATCTGTCTAGCACCACGGAGTGAAGCATAGAAAAAAAAAGTATTTTTGTTACATGACACCAATGTTTGTAGCACAATCCACAGATTATTTCGCTCACTGTATTTATCTGACGATTCTATTGACTACACAGAGTTGATCATTCCAGAATCTTCTGATTCTCTTCTACCTGTATTTACTGTACAAAATACCTTATTTTTTCTGTTAATAGTTGCATGTAAAGACATGTCTTGATCATCTTAAAATACCAATGTCTCCGGGAAGCATGTTGTATGTACAAAGCCTAGAATCAGTAAAATAGACCGAAGGACCAACTTATAAAGTTTTCACCTAGGCATGATGAGGATTGGATAGCTTTCGTGTATTGGAAATTCTGTGAAAGATGAACTCATTATTTACTGGAATATTTTCCCCCTCTAGATGAACGTTGGCTTCATCTTACACTGATGAAAAGAACTAGACTAGTTACAGAATGAGATAAGGATTATAAAGCATCTTAATTTTGAGCCACATTTTGGGCAGTCCTGCATGCCATTTGAGGCACTAAAAGTACCTGAGAAGACAAGGAAATTATGCCGGCTTTACAACTAGATCCCTAGCAAATATGTACCTAAAATTGTAATTATAAGGCAACCATTCTATACAGTGGGCTGCTGTCTTCTGGGGATTTCTTTCAATCAATGCTTTAATAGCCTCCCGTCGTGTATCATCCACATTTTGGCATATCCCATCAAGCATGCTTCCTGAACTCATTCCTGCTTCTTTTGCATAACATTCAAAAAGTTTTGGTACAGAGACCTTCCTGTTATTCTGGATGCCAATGCTTGCCACCAGAAACTCCCTTTTAGCTATTTCAAGCTCATTGATGACATTCTTTTCTGTATAGACACGGAGCTGCATAGAAATTTTGTTAGTAGCAATAATAGGCACTATATGCAAATATGTTGCATCACTAGGTGATATTTTCCAAATCACAAGTAGAGATAAACCAATGTGACTATTAGAAACTGATATTATTGGTAAGAAAACAGAGCATAGATAAGTATGAGAAGAATGCTATATGGAAGAAAAGAATGAGCTTCAAAACATTATTCGGATTTTAAACTTATCCTACGTACTTTCTGTTTGGAATAAAAAGCAGACAACACAGCAATAAAAATAAGATCACATGTAGCTCTTAACATAAGGATATATACCGCAGGATCGGAGAATCCGCCACTACAAATGGCAAACCAAACAAGGGGTTCAGGAACATCAAGACCAAATATTCGTCCAAATGTGCGGCGTTCCTCTCCAGCTTTCAACCTTGTTCCAGTAGAAAGGAGTCTTTGGAGCCACTTACAAATTTTTAAACAGAAAGAAGAATTAGCCATTTAAAATTAGATGTGATACACCAATAAACTTAGGGCCTGGTGTTATTACATCTGAACTACTTGAGTGAACTTGAGAGCACCACATAAAACACAAATTGAGAAGTAGTCAATAAGGGCAAAAGAAAGTCACTTGTGCAGGACGTGCTGTTCGGCGGCATAGGATGGACTGCTCTATTGCAGTTGCACTGACAGAATATCCCCCAACTTTATAAGCAGCCTGCAGATATATTTCAAACATAAGTCACAATGCTCAGTTATGATGCTATTTAATGATGAATCAGGAGCTAAGATGTTTAATTTTTACCACAGTAGCATTCCATTTACATGGAATCAACATGTTGCAAAAGTATAAGTGGAATTCAATTACCGAGGTTTATCACAGGAAAAATTTGGCAAGATCCCAGGAATTCAGGTAGTAAGATTTGTAAAAACAAAAAAAGCTAATGTTATTTAACTTATTTCATGCAAAATTTAGTGCACATAAATGAAAGGAAATGTTATACATTATAAATAAGCTAATAATAAAAATTGCAAAGGACTTTTAAAAACTCTATTTTACTTTCACCTGAGAGGATTTGTAATGAAAACAAATGGCTGTGTCACATCCCTCGCATTGAGACTATATGTTGGTTATGCATTTTGAATGCAATGATCGTTGCAAGTAATTGCTTTCCTGTGATTATGACATTGAGAATGCAATAGTTGTTCTTTTATCGTAACTGTAATGCTAACGAACTTTTTATTTTGCCAGTGAATTTATTGTCCATGAGAAGTTGAATGAGATCACGAGATCAAATTTAATTGCATATTATTATTAAGTCGTTAAAAATGTGTTGTACCCAAAACCAAAATTTTTGCTTCACTAAGGCATTTTGCTTAATTAAGTCTTAATCTTGTTAAAGTGATGTCAGAAGGTCATTTTTGGGCTTTTTAAATATGGAGTTAGTGTCAGTGTCATGTCAGTCGGTCACTGAAGAGGTTTAAGAAAAATAAAAATCTGAAGGAAAATCATCAAAATTTTCTAAGTCTGGAGGGAAAAAGAGCACCTTTTCAGAAAGGCGCCTGAGCTTTTCAAGCCTTTAATGCCTTCTTTTTAATGATCTCAGATGTTAAATATGTCCGTGTTACGTTCAGCTTTCCGTTGCCTGTCTCCGTCAGTTCAGAAGATGACCCAGCAGCTTGCAGTCGGAGTTTTTTTGTTATTTTGGTTAGTTCCAGAAATGGCCAAGTCTGGAGGGAAAAAGAGCAACTTTTCAAAAAGGCGCCCTTGATTTTCACCCCTCAGATGATGTTTTCTGGAGAAATGTGCCTTTGCAGCTGTCGTGCAGAATGAGGTCAGCTCCGCAGTGAACCTGTGATCTAGTCTTGAAAATGGGTAAAACAGAAGTTATGAAGGATTTATTTTTCCCTTCGTACGAGATCGAGATGGAGAAATTTGACTGAGTCTGAGAAAAAGCGCAGCTTTGAAAAGGGCGCTTGGTTTTTTTTAGCTTTCAGATGTTAGTTTTATGGTCTGCAGTCTCAAGGTATCTTTTGATCAGTTTTTGTCCAGCTCTGCGATGCACCTGTCTGTCAGCCAATCGGTGAATTCAGTCAGCCAGTGTCAGAGGATGAACAGAGGTCCCGACAGAGGTTTAAGTCCAAATTTTCATGAAAATTGGCTAAGTCTGGAATTCGCCTTGAGAGGTCAAAGTTGAATTTTCGAAAGAAGTTGACTGGTGCGCCCTAACTTGAGTTCTGACTGCAGTTAGACTGAACGTTTTCTGGGTTGTCATCTCCAGTTCATATATTGGCATGTTGAGTGATCTTTCAGTTCGCATGTCCAGTTAACAACTTTGCATGTTGACTTAACTTGTTTGCATGTTGAGTTAACAAAAGTTTATACTCGAAAATCAACTTAAGTTCTCATGCATGGCGCAATTAGTTGAAATTGTGAAGACTTTGTGAAGATGGCGAATTTTGTTTTTGTCAACTGGAGTTTTAATTTCAGTCTTGAAAGGGACACCATAATCAAAGCAAGAATAGTCAAGATGGCGAATTCACTTCTTAATGTTAACTGAAGTTTTGAAAGGGACGCAATATTCGGATTTAAAGCATGATATTGTTAACTAGAGTCTTCAAAAGGGATGCCTTATTTGGAATTTTTTAAGATTTAAAGCATGAAGTATGGCGAACTCATTTCAATATTGAATGTCAACTGAAGTTCCAAAAGGGTCGCCATTTTTAGAATTGAAGCATGAGTGTGAAGTTGGCGAATCTTCTTGAATGTCAACTGAAGTCTGAAAAGGGACACTTTAGTTCTAAATTGTGAATTTAAAGCATGTGAAGGATGGCGAATTCAACTAAGGTTGTCAACTAAAGTCTAAATCGCATGGTTTTGTCAACTGAAGACTGAAAAGGGAAAACCCTAATGCATGGCGCTTTATTTAGCTTATTTTAGTTTCAATTAACTAAGATGAGGTCCAATCACAAGCCAAGCGCACTTTTCAAGGTTTTAGTGCTTTGTGCGAATTCTATTGATGAAAGTCTATTTATTCAAGCATTGGTGTCCATTATTTCTTCATCTTGAGCTCTAAAGTATACATTCTTCTTGAGCGACCAGCAAGCTAAAGGTACTACAGGTGTCAGAATTTAGCGTTCTTCATAGCAACGGATTCAGATTGATCAAAGGAAGAAGATTCCAGACTTTATTTTCACTTTGCATGCAGGTTTCATCAAGTTCTAGAAAGAGATTGGCGAATTTTACAGAAGCAGAACAAACAAAACTTTCTATCTTTTGTCTTATTTATTCTATTTCTCATCTTAGGTACTTTCTTCACATGTCAAAGAAATCCAGCGTATATTCAAAATATGATCATCTGGGTTCACATACTTCAGTATTTGCAGCAAAACCCATGTCTTAGATTTTTTCGAGAAAATCGCCCCGTAGTCTTCATTCTGAAGCTCTGTGCTTTTTTCCGAGAATTTCTTTGCATGTGGGTCTAAAACATCTTTTCGAGAATCAAGCTATCTGGGTTGTCTTAGAATTCGATTCTGCACAAAACCCACGTTTCAGAAAAATTTCAAAAATTTCTTTTGTCATAGGCTATTTTTAGCCTTGCCCAAAGATTTTCAGTTTTTCAGAAAGTGTTCAAGTACATTCGACTTTACAGTCAAAAGTCGCCATTTTCAAAATGCAGTTCAATCTCATTGATTATAAGGCCAAATCGGCTCTTATGCATAATTTTGTCAAAACTTCAGATACAAACCTGAATCATGTTTATCCAGTGGTTAATCTGAACAGTTTGGAGGGTGTTAGCAGCAATGCATTGAGAAATCTTGAGCGTTCCGGGTTGCTGGCAGCGGCATCCATTCCTGTTACTACTTTTGATCTTGAGTTCGTTCTTGCTTGCATCAAGCATTATGACTCATCTTCACGACAAATCAGATCAGTTGATGGGAGGGTTGTTTGCAGTATCAAACCGAAGGACATAGAGAAATATTTTGCTATTCCTCCTCGTTCAGATAACTTTACTGTGGTTATTGAGGCCTGTGAGAAGATATGGGATGGTGATCAACAACGTTCGCAGAGGAAGGTGGCTCAGAAATGGCTGAAAGTTCAGAAGACTAACATGCCTAAAAAGGTTGGTCGTGGTGAATTCAAGGACGAGGTTGCTGTTTTGATAACCTTGCTCAATCGAGTTACCGGTCAACAGGATGCTAGCACTTTCCGTTCATGGATGTTTTACCTAATTACCAGAATTCTTGATGGCACAGAACATTTTGACTGGGCTATGTTGATTAGTGATTGCTTACATCAGCAGATTACTAATTTTCTCAAGTATCATGAGTTTCATATGATATCATACTTGGTATACTTAGTTGCATTCCAAGGCAGCTATAAGCATCTGAAAACTAACGGCACTCTCGGTGTTCAACGAGTTTATGAGTATTATCCTTAGTTGGAGTTCTCTCAATCCGAGCAAGATTTCCGAGTAGTGAATGATCACTTTTCTATGAGAACAGTTAGAGATCTTGACAACGAAATGCACATTCGTATTTCTGCTGAGGCAAAATCAGCGATGGACACTTGGGCGGATTGGTTTATCCAGTTCCCTACTTTCACATATATCCGGGTTTATGGATATGTTGGAGAACCCCTGATGTTGCCGAGGTATCCTTCAGACAAGATCATCTTCATGGAGTTTCTCAGGCAGATGCACCATGTTCATTTCTTTCTTCGCAATTGTCATAAGACTGCGGCTAATTTTCCATTTACATTGGGAATTTTCACATGCAGTGCGGCAACAGATCCTTATCTGGCCTTCAAATGTTAAAACTGGGGAAACCTTATAACGCACTATCCTATACTACTCTCTCTCTCTCTATATATATATATCTTTCTCTATAGATGAGTTCAATCAAACATCTTCAAATGAGGAAGTTTATTTTGAATTGAAGCGTAATTGAAGTCACATGGGTCATTAATTTGGAAATGAAAATATACATACTCCGTGGGATAAGTTTCTCCCTGAACTTTGAAGAATGACAACCAACCCTGATATGGCAATATCATAATTTAATCTGTTGAACCTTGAATCATGAAGGAAGAATTGAAGACATGACATTGAATAAATATTTTCCTAAGGTCAAGATTTGACTTCGATCTAAGAGAAAGATTCTGAAATTGGGTTCAATTGAACCATTTGAAAAATTATCTAAGGAACTTTATCTATCTGATTTAACCAAATCCTCACCTCTCTAATTAGAAGTTGGTTTAGGGCACATTATTGCTCACCTTGTCCTTAATGGGATAAATATGAGACTTGAAAATCCTTTATGCCAATGAATCTCCTTTATTATGTATGTAACTTGATGGTTAACTTATAACCTCAGACTAAAAGAACTGGAAATTAAATTGCTATTATAAAATTATAACTTGATCAAAGAGTTATCGTGTCGAGCAAGGGTGAGAATGCTGACGGCACAGGAGTGCCAGAGATATCGGTTTCAGGAGTGTCAGTAACATTAAAAATCCTTGGCCAAGGTATGTTGCCAGTTAGACATTGGTCAGCTATCATGTACAAGATATACTTCTGGTCAGAATGATCCCTCTGGATAGGAGGTACCTACAGAGGAGGGATCGACCAACGGTATAGGTCCATGACACTAGGCTCAGAGGCATGATGATAAATTGATCCATGTTGATTACCCTCGTGAAGGGCGGGTTCTTCAATTGAAGAAACTCGGGAGACCAGTAGGTCTTGGTTGGGCGGTAAAGCCCCTGAAGATAATTCTCTTTTCCTCGTTGATAAAGATTTCCAGGTATAATAGCATGAAGATGATGTCAAAAGCATTTCTTCCTCACTCGTAATCCAGGTACATGCAATGTTAATTTAAGTTTATTTTCATTTATGCTATGAATGTTATACTTTTATGTTAATGTACGTTGGAAGATTCTGCAATTATAAAGTGAGATATTTATTTGTTTCATTCAGCTATTATATTTATTTCATCGCTGTAGTAAATGCTTGTTATCTTCTGGAAGCGAAGAAAATTAATTATTATCCTTATGCAATTTTTCAGTTATATGTTTACAGTTAATAGCTTTCTTTTCAGCTGAAAATAAAGTTAAAAGTTAGTTGATGAAACGCATGTTGTAACGACATTAGAATTGAATTTCTCTTTTCCGTCTAATTGCAAATGAAACCCTAGTTTGGTAGTTATTTAGTTATTGATCTGTCATGAGTAGTTGGTGGAAAACTGTTAGATGTTACATGACAGCTGGAATTGAAAATTCAAAAGAAAGTTGCATATTTGAATTAGTTGGAACAATTTGGGAACCCTAGTTTCGAGAACAAGTTAGTTGCAGTTCAGCTGAAAGATAGTTGTTAGTTGAAATTTTTAAACTGTAGTCTGGATAGGTTGTTACAGGCTGGCCCTAAAATAATAGGTCATTTTGTCTTTAAGTATGGTCTACTATTTTAGGGGCAGCCCTGTGTTTTTAACCTAAACCCTCATTAGGGTATAAATTAAAAGAAAAAAACTTATTGTGATTTAGAACTTAACTGCTAAAAGAAATCTATACAAAGTTAAACTTCAACAAAAATTAAAATATCCTAACCCTAACCCTAAACCAAAATGTTCAGTCTGTGTTTTCTCTATATTTTTCTTTCTCGAAGCTTAAAAATGAGCAGAAAAAATATTTATATAAATAAACCAAAACAACTTTTTGAGTAACTCAAGAAAATCTCAGGAAATGGTATGGGAAATGTGGTGGGTAGTGATTGCTCATGATTAATCACAGTTTTTTCAAGTGTGTAATGCTACCATGATTTTTCTGATTGTAAATAGGGATAAATTTTGACATTTTCTAGCAAAGCAGCTCCTGGAACAGGCAGCAAAAGAAGAGGCACGAAAACTTCTGCAGCCTCCATGTGACATGTTGCTATTTGACCTGTATTTGTAAAAGCCAATAACAATCATATAAAAGGCAGAAACCTTAAATAGAATCAACTTGGAAATAAGAAAAACGTCGTTTAACAAACATAAGGTCCTAGGCATTCCTTTAATAATTGTGACAACATCTCTAGACAATACAGAGTAGTCTATGACAAATACTTCTATTCCCAGCTCCATCTACAAGTAGCCAATATATCTAAAATCAGTAACATGCAGTCTCGACAATAATTACATTAAGGCCATTCCATCAATAAAGTCAATACAGATTGATTATGGGACAGTGACCAGGCTTCCGTGCTCTGTTATACTTGTAATTTGCTTCAACAACACATAATCTAGAGGAATGCTACACTGGCATGGATCATGAGCATTGAATATTGTCCTAAATTGTAAAACATCCCTAGCTAACAATCTTGAGTCTCTGTAAAGAAATACCATTGTTAGTATGCCTTTGTTTCTGAGGCCATCATTCTTCTTGGTGCAGCTCTTGAGGGGATATTATAGAAAACATCCTAAAACCTGATGAAAACTTGGCATAAATCTAGCACATATGATACAGTAGTTCAAACTTCAACAAAAAAATCTCTTTTCAATTTTTTTTTTTGCTATTTACCTCCTAATCCACTTGATATTGTTGATGAGCCCTAGAAATGTATACTGGTGTACATCCTTAAAACATGCTTTTTGAATCTGAAAACTAACACAACAAACCTCTTTTCCATAAATATATTTGTTAGGTGATTTCAGTCTTATATTATAATTATTGTAGATGAATTGATTGTTTTTTAAGTAGAAAAAGGTAAAATGAATTAATTATTTGATATTGGTTTATTTAAGATGTTTTGCACAGTCGTTCTATATGTGTTTCCAAAGGATTTGAAGTTTTTGTACAAGATACACATTCATTTATGACAATTTGTTTTGTTGCACAAGATGTTGGCCTTATTGTGCAAGCTAATGCATTGTTATGCAAGCTAAAGCCTTGATGGGAAAGCTAATAAACTTGCTGCACAAGAGGCCAGATTTGCTGCACAAGATAGCTGCCACACTATTCAAAAACAACCATTTTGTTGCACAAGGTAACCGCTTTGTTGTATGACATGTAAAACAAAATGTCTATAACAGAACGTTCCAAAATTAGTACACTCCAAAGTTGGATTCCAAGGAGGTTACACTTGTCGCACAACATTCCAGACGATTGTTAAAACATTTGTTTGGTAGCTGCTAAAGAGAACTACCTGAACTAAAGATAGCTAAAAGACGAATCTGCTGTAACAAGTTGCTATTAGGTTGTTTAAGAGCTGTTTGTTTCTTAGTATAGATGGCATTATTGTTTTAGATGTTCTTATAACTAAATGCCACCACTAGTATCTATAATTACATAATAATAAGCAAGTAGTAACCTAGTCTAGAATTCAGATTTGTATCTTTACAGTTACTCAACAATATATTGTTCTAGACAGACTTATTTATTTATATTAAATAATGAGGTAGTTGATTGAGGAGCGAGTTTGTATTCCAAGCATCAGTCTGAACTGGAAAGGCCCGCTTGTGAGGATTGGTGAACAGTTTAGGTTCACTTTCTTATTTATGTGTGTTGATTATGATTTCAGTTCTTATTAGACTTGGCTCCTTACATGAAGATATATTTGGTTGTAAATATTGAGAATGTGCATCATTTTTAGCCTTCTATGCTAGATAATGAAGACAGTCAATTATTACCTTCTATCAAAGACTGTGCTAGATGCTCAACAAGAGGTGGACAAAGATCTTGGTTTCCAGAAGAAGATATGGATGGGGGGAGACAAGGATAATTAGTGAGTTGGATTGAAAGGCCAAGTGGTATGCCAAAGATGGAGTAAATTGTTTCCTCCCTATATAAGAAATCGTTTCCTCCCATAATCTTTTGGAGACCAAAGGCCTCCCAATTGAGGTGTGATCTGAATTGGATCATGAAAGAATGTTTGTAATATGCTGAGATATTTTGTTTATACTTATGCAATTGTTTGACGAAATGTCACCGAAAAAATGTTCTTGCTTTGAAATGACTGTTTTGAAAGTTTGATAAAATGCATGAATATGAACTTCAATTGTCTTAAATTGCACATCTAACAAAAACAATTCATTACATTTAAAATTAAAAATAACACTCTGACCTCAAAATTGTTGGTTTGTACATAGGAATTCAGCTGGTTGATGTTGCCAGATAATTTCAATGCTTCCAGAATAAGCTGCAACTCCTTTTTTTTTGTTGGTATTTATTATCTCATCAGAATGCTTCGACACCCTCCTTATTTGCTGTTCTTCTAGAAACTTGGGCAAATCTTGCTATGGGTTAGCCGCTGACATTTTCGAATATTCAAGATATTATATTTTATTTTTCCAAAAAAGTGACTTAATTTTTAATTTACATTTGGACACCAAAATAAGTCACTTTATAATAAGATGTTCGACTTTAAAAAAACAATTAATTAAATATTCCCTTACAAAATTCCCAATTAGCCTACGAGAATCAAAATAATGATCTTCACTGAACGCTCACTTCTGAGAAGGGGACATTACAATGTTCCTATTCAGCTAAGCTGAATTAATAACACTTAATTCATAAATTGTATGACTAATGAATCATTCTCAGACATGTTCCCACCTACTCCATGATGTAGAGTTGGGCAAACAAAAAGTGTAATAGGATGATTGGGGACAATACAGGATGACCTATACACCTTGTGACACACAACAATGAGGAAATGGGTTATGTGTACACATTCGTGAACTCCCATATTTCTTGTATGGATTTGTTACATGCTGAACTTGCCTGGTGCAGCAAGCAAAACACAAACTGATTCCGAAGCTCTGAAACAGCCCCATATAAGAAAAAAATACTTCAATCTCCCAATAAAGAAGCTGAAGCATTTCCTCTTTTTCCTTTTTTGGTCGGAGTTTCCATCTAGGATCTCTGTTTGGTTCAACTACTCATTTTCTTGTATAAATACATTCCTCGAGGCCATCGATTGATCATCTAGAGTAGTAGAACATATAATCAGCTACATATAGCAGTGAAGCATGCCATTTGATCAAATTTTCTGACCAACACAAGCTTGCCGAGCATGACAAAAATGCTGTAATTGTTCCACAGTGTTCTTGGAGGAAAAATTTGAGCAATTGGCTAGGAATTCTCACTTGATGATGATAGTGGATATGAAGAGGCAAATCCTCACTCCCCCACATTGGGTTTCTCAAAGGTAAAATCTTGTGTTGATTCTCTCTTTTCATGTTCATTTCAGTGGTTCTACTTGTATAATTTCATTTTATGCAACTTCACAAAGTTCAGTACTTGATGTATCACAATTTTAATTATAATTTTGTTCTCTTAAAATGGTTCTCAAGGGGCAACAATTCAATCCTGTCACATCACAAATCTAATATGTTAAGGTTTGTGTAGATGAACTGGGAATGGATATCTATCCTAATTACTGATAGATATCCCAATTGAGGCTGAAATTATCACCGATGCTAACATTCTTTCAGTTTGTAATGATTCTATCTTTCAGCATAAAAATCCATTTGTCTGTATAAATTCCATTCTGCCTCTTGTTTGGTCATGTAGTTTTCATCTAATTCTTGAAGCATATACATAGAGACCGTGTCTAGAATAAGCTAAGAGATACACTGGATTTACGGTTTTACCCTTTGAAACAAAGACATCCTACGCAAGTTGTTGTCTGGTATTCCATAAGCTAAATATGCCTGCAACAACAACAACAAAAAAATAGTTATTCCAGTCTACCAATTTTTTCACCAGCATTTTGGAAAGCTATTACCTTCATAGTAAAATTTTGTGTTTCAAAGATGAATAAGGTCACATTGAAATTTCTCATAAAAGAAGCTTCTTTACTTACAACTGACAATTTTTCTTTGAATAATTTCTGGTGATGGTCAATTATGGAGTTAATTAAATGAAAACACTTATAGTTTCAAGGTCAAATGCTAAATCTTACATGCATAACCAAAGCGTTGTAGACATTAATCCAGAAGGCCAGTCTTGCATGTTGTTGCATTGAGGTTGGATCCACTTTTTCTAAATGCTCCACCATCGATCTAAAATCCCATCACCCCAAAAAAAAGGAAGAATTATCATTACGCCTTTGGAATAGAGCATGAGCATTATTTCATGAATATATTAGGATCACATTTACAGTTTATCTGCTCTTATCCATTTGTTTAAATTTTCTGGCGTGCACATGCAAACACACAGATGAAATTCAAGCTAGCTTGTACCTTTCAAGAATTTTTTAGTCATTGACATCATTGGAGAACTTTTTGTTACAAAGAGAGTTGTAAACACAAAGAACTACCTGAAATTGCGAAGCAAAAGAGTTGCATGTGACAGCCTATCTTTATCTACACATATACATGGAATCTCCACCATGGTTGTGTAAGGGCCAGCATCTCCTATATCACCTCTAACTTTGTATGGATCCTTAAGAAGAGTATCGGAGAAGGACTCTATCTTCCATCTTGGACTCCATCCATCACTGACCACATCATGAGGGGAGCATATACTGGTAGAGGACACAGATGATGGTGGAGAGAGAACTATTCCAGAATGTTTCAAGGGGGGATTAGACAGCTTACAATAAATGGCTGACATGCATCGGACTAGTTCCTCTGACAACCGATTTGGTGACTTGTAAAAGTAGTCTTTCAATGTAAGAGGCACCCTGCTATTCTGATAAATAAGAGATAAGTCTTTGCATTCCTCCTGCTGAAAACATATAGTCTTAGTACAATAATGCATAGTCCCATCAGAATGCAGAACAATGATATAAATCAGTATGCATCTAGTTCAATGCAGGCTAATAACATGTAAGACTAAGAAGCATTACATAGTCTTAGTACAATAATGCATAACAGAAGATATACATAGTCCCATCAGAATGCAAACAATTATATAAATCAGTATGCATATAGTTCAGTGCAGACTAATAACATGTAAGCAGCATTATATTTGGAAATTCAATATTTTCTCTCTTTTCAATCTGCCACAACCTGTGATTCTGACCATCCACCACCTTTACTATCAAGGAAAATAGTCATAAATCACTCATCACAAATAAAAAGGAAAGAACATGTGGCATAATAGAGTATATGTTTCTGGTCAAGATGCAGGCCAAGAAGTATAAGCAATTTGTCTAACAAACAGAATTCAAGGGCCTCAAGCAGCTGAAAAGTTGTCGTAAGCATATGGCATCTACAAGGTCTAGTAATAGAGAAAATTCCTTTTTTGTAAGAGTACTAATCGTCTCATGCAAAATTCTAAAAGAAGCTTTTTAAAAATTCAGGCTATGAGATCATCTTAAGGAGATCTTTGAATCATAGTTACAAAAATTACAAAAGATAAATTGTCACATGGCAGAAATGTCAATTTTCATTGAAAAAAGTGCAATTTCTGAATAAAATTGGTCAAACAATCTTCGACCAAGAAAATTGTGAATAAATCATGCTTATTTCACAACTCCCATTTAAATCATGATTTTTAGGGATTTTTTTGGTCAAAAATTTTATGGTTTCTGGATTTATTTTTCTTATTTCTTAGGCAAAATTTCCTGATTTTCCTCTGACCCTAGTTCAATTTGTTCCCAATTAATTGAAAAAATATTTTTCTTATGGTTTGCTGATTTATTCCCAATTTTCACTACTAGGCTTTGAAATTTTGAATAACCTCAACAAACAAAGGTAGCTAGAATGAACATTAGAAAACATGAATTGACATGCTATTGGAGATAGTGTCTCCAACACTCTATACTCCCAATTTGGCCCTCAACTTACTATCAACGTCATTGATGTGCAAGCCCCTCAAAATCCATTAGCCTCAATGGGAAAAACCCTTCCACTTCAATCCTTATCTGGAAAACACTATCTACCCTTAAGTTGTAAAGAACTTAGCACCTTCTACCTCCATTTAGATCTTCAGACATGGATCCTACCCAGCTTGTTCCCAAATTGTATAACCCTCATAAGTTATGTTGGTGCACGCTAACTAGGGGGGTTCCCATGAAAGCTATCTGGATCTTATATATCTCTATGTAGCATTCATGGTAGGAAAATTCTTTGATCATGAAACTATGATGTATGAGCATTACAAAGACTTCCTTGATGCCGAACAAGCTTTAAATGATCAAAACAAACATAAACCTATTCAGCAAGCCAACGTACACATTAGAATCTATAAAAAAACCCTTCTTGTACCAAAGGAAGACTAGTCAACCTCTATAACAAGTGCAAAGAAACAATCAACAAAACAAAAACTAGCTGCAACTATTGAAGCTAGGGTTTTGAATGGTATGATGCTGATTTGTTGGTGACATTTAGTGCTCCCGGACTTATTATTCATTCTACGATTGACACAAACACTTGGGGTTTCATTTCAATTCTCGAGTTACATACTTAAGGATGAAACCTTGCATTTTCAACAATCTAGAGGAGTATTGACCAACCATTTTTCAAGCATTATTCATGACAAAGTTCATGGTGATCATTTTCATGTGCCTTTTATGAGTCTCACCAAGTCCTTGCACTAGGGTTTTGACATATTTTCATTCAAAGATTCAACCATGATTTTCACTTTGACAAAATCCTTGGCAATGGCTTTTTAGTTTTCTAATTAGAACAAACAAGTTAGGGTTTTTGTATTCTTCGAAATTCTAACATGTTTCAATGCAAGATCACATCAAAATCACCTAGAAGATTCAAGTACCAAACAATTAATTTTAGCAATGGCTATTTCTAGCAGTTGTCATTTCCAAAGGTTTTATTTCCAGATAGAGAAACCAGACCTATTTTTAGGTCACTTTTAGTTGGTTGTTATTTTATTATTTCTTAGATTAGTAGTTGCCTTAAATTTCTTTGCTTTCTTGCTTTTCAGGAGCTTTAAGCATTTGTGCACTAAACATTGATTTTGGGGATAAAATAACAATTATTCAAGTCCCAAATATTGAGTATTTTGTAACCTATGAAAAAGTGCTTTGACCACAAGATATTCCTAAAAATAGTTGATGCCACACTTATGCTGCTAAAATTGTTATTCAAGTTGGTTTACCATGTTGATTTCATTGATCAAATTGAAATAGAATGATTGCATCAAGCTTTGTATTGATGTTTCTTGTTCATCTAAGTGATAGCTTTGCATGCAACTTAGCTGTTTAATTCTTGAAATAATGTGTTGTCCTATATTAAAGATATTATTCCTTATCAAATCCTATTTGCATTAGATTGCTGGTTTTTGGTTTAGCCAATAGGAAGTTGTGTTTGTGTGTTGTTTAGATTAGTTGATTTCATTCTTATTATCTTGCTTGTGAGACAAGAGGTGCTTCTAGTCTTGTGGTCATACTTGAGGCAAAAAGATAGATGGATAGTTAAGTAGTTATTTTTATTCATGTAAACCCCCTAGAAGAACACTGTATAGTGTGAATAATTATATGTTTTGTCTATAGCTAAGCATCTAGGGTAGTTTAGATCTCACAAAGCTTCCCCTCAAAATTTGAAGAGCCTTTTACCTCACATATTGTTCTGGTTTAAGTTGTCTCAAAAGAGACAAATTCAAATGCTAACAATTTTTGGCACTCATTGTGGGGCACAAGATGCAATAGGCCAATCTTGTAGTAGGAAATTAGACTCATCGCCTAAATTGAAGCTATCCCATTCTAGCGGATAGCGGCTACACCAGATTGCAAAGGAAAGCAAGTCTTTCTAATATTGTCTTCCAAGAGATTAATAAAATGTCTTCAAGCAAAGGTTCATCTTCACCGATTGTTCCTAAACTCATCAAGATATTTTTGAAATTGGATAAAGAGCCACTTGAAACAATGGGTGACAAAAACAACAACGTTAACAATAATCACAATGGTCTATCTCCATCTCCTTCATCACAAGGATCCAACATTGGCCCTTTGGCTTTTGCAAAATGCCATGATTTTCCATATGGTTCAAGGAAAGGTTTCTTGAAGTTCCATGGTGATGGCATACAACATCCAAATGAGCACATTGCAACCTTCATCATAGCATACAATATCCTTGGAATGGGAAAGGAAGATGTGGTAGTGCTACACTTTGTGGAGACCTTAGTTGGAGGTGCAACAACATAGATCCAACTGTCCAGTGCAAAGGAGAATAATGAGCCCGTGAGATAATTTGTCTCATGATTCAACTACCTTATTGACATAACCAATATTAGTTTTAAGCCTTCTCCAAAGATTCTTTTGATTTCTTTTATCAATGCACTTTCATTAGAGATTGTATTCATGATCAAATCCAATAGAACTAATGAACTAATTGAAGCTTAAGAGTGAGAAATTGTGTTAGAAAATGATATGATTACCACTAAGAAAATAAAAAAACTCAATCAGATTGATGATCCAAAGTTCAGTCGACCCTTTCTTGCAAAGGGTGATAAGTGATGTGACAAACATGAATAAACAACTACAACAAAATGTTCTAGCTCAACAGTACCAAGGACATCCTCACAAAAATGTAGGTCCTTTCAACAAAAGCGATGGACTTGGGCTACCTCCTCCACCTACAAGGTTTGCTTTAAAGGCACCCATTCATAATATGTACTTTTCATGAACTAGGAGAGCATGATTCTGCAGATTGTTCAAAGATGCATCACATGTTGCAGCGCATGACCTTCTCTAGGCCAAACCATCTAAGGGTTTTGAGTAACTTTCAATAGTCTAGATGAGTACGATGAAAACTCTATAGCAAAATATTTTCAATATGAACCCATTTGTGCCAAAGAAGTAAAAAATCGGTATAACAGTTAACCATATGTTCAATGGCTAAGCATGCTTGTGAAGTCAAAAGCTAAGAAAGAACATAGAGAAGGAAAGGGGAAATTACATGAAAAGAATCCATGGGATCCACTAATAGTGTCATACTCTCAAGAGCCCATCCTTGCTCCATCAACTAATCATGGTGATGAGTTGGATTTTTTGTCTACCTCACAAGCATTGCTCAAGTTCTAGGAGGAAGAAGCATTATTGATCAAAGAAGAACAACCTTTTATGTTGGACATAGAAGGAACTGCACATGTCTGTCTTGTGTTTTCTAAGGAGGACAAAGCTTTGTGAGCATCTATAGACCAAGCTTGTGTTCAAATTTGTTAGCAATGGTTTATGCCTTTTTTCATGATGTCAATGAAAGATCAAATTAGATGAAGAACATGATCTTCTTCTTAAAGACAATTCAGCTCTAAAGCCATGTGTCAGATTACATCTATATGGAGCTATTACTAGATCTTGGCATTTTCTTGCATCACCTTGAGAGGGGTTCTTAAATGGAGAACAAAGTGAATTTCTATTTGAAATTTGACTCGTCCTCATCCTTGTCCTTAATTGTTCCTTCATATACCAATGAAAAGGCAGGTGTCAAACATTCAACAGTTATCAATAAACCTATGCTAGAAAAGGTTGCAACAAAAGAAGGATTGTTGATGGGGGAAAAAGAAATTATGTCAAACACAAGTGACTTCATGCCAATGTTTTATACATTCTTAGAGGAGAAAGTGGAAACACATATTAGAGGGGATCAAGTTCCCACTCCAGCTCTTGCACCAAAATATAGTGGCTACAAAATTATTGATGATCAGTTTTTTTTTTGTCTTGCTCTGTTTGATGGATTCTTTGAAGAAGATTTTCATAATGAGGCTGCAGAAGTCCACTTTACCCAAGGTCCACAATCATCATCTGCAGAGGAAATTGTAGAGTTTGTTGCTAGAGATTGACATTTTTCTTCAACATGTTCATGTTGATGATGATCCAATGCTTGAAGAAGATCTAGACCTTGAGGGTTTGTCAAACCAAGATTCAATAAGTACATATGATGAAACCAAACGGCGAAGAACTGTTGCCTACACAAGGTTCATAGTCAAAATTAAATTTAGACTTGGAGAATCAAATACATGAGCTTGAGATCTTTCTTCCATAAATCCAAGTGCCTCCAAAGGATAATGTTCCATTTGAGGTGAATTCAGCCCAAGTTTCATACCATTTCCAAGCAGCCATACAACTATGCCTAGTTTGTTTTGGCTGTTTCCAGCCCTCATCAGCATGCAACAGTGTTTTTTGATGGTATTTTAGCTGTTCCCAGCTCTACACCTCTCTTTGCAAAACCATATAGCAACTTGGCAATACTTTGGCAACATTTTAGCTTGTCGTACAGGCTCTAGGGCAACCTGTAAGTGGAAGTTGTTGGCTGATTAGATATTAATTTATCGCTGTTGTTCCTTGCCATAATTTACTGTTGTTTCTTGTCAAAATTTGCCTTGGAATAAATTGCTAAATTGTAATTAATTGCATTGTTGTGGATTGCTAAATTGGTTTACTCTTTCGGGCCTTTATTTCACTGTTATAAATGCTGCTAATAAACAGATCTAATATTCTCCATTGATTTGGGATTTCTAGGGTTTCATGAGTGTTGTTCATTCATTAATATTGACATTTAATGATCTGATCTAATGTAAAACCTGATTGCTTGGGTTTCTAAATTAATTTACTAATATTATATTTCTAGATCTGCATTAGAGTAGATTTAGTTTGTTTCCAAATTTAACCTTGCAACAACCAGTTCATCCCTTCCTACCTAAAATTCATCAGTTCAAACTGTTGGGTTCAAATTCACATGGAGATCCAATTGCTAGGGTATGGACAACCATGCTACCATTAATGTTGGTTGTTGAAGTTCCAACTACCCAAATCTCCTTGGGCAAATCTCTGTCGCTCATTTTGATGGTCCCGCAAGAAAACTCTTACAACATCCATAGGTTCCATTTTTGCCCCAACTTCTGCAAGCTTCTAAACACCTAAAAAATGAAGATCTTGTTGTACCCAAACCAAATTTTTTGCTTCATCAAGGCATTTTGTTTAAAAGAGTCTAAACCTTGCTAAAATGATGTAAAATACAGTTTTGGGCAATATCAAGCATGGAGTTTTTGTCAATATTTTGTCAGTCAAAGTCAGTTTTATTGATCATAACCTAAAGCAGAGACTCAGAATGGAGCTTTTCAAGATGGAGGAGCGTCTCACGACAGAATTTCACGTTGCACATGGTCATTTCAGTGATCGAGATGATGGTTTCAATGGTTAATTTATGAAGATTTTTCAGAGAAAAGCAAAAAAGCGCACCTATAGCCCAGGGGCGCCCTTCTTTTTTAAGGTCAAGATTTTGTTGAAAGTACTCATAAATACAGTCAATCTCTTCAGAATTGGTCTGGCTATCCGATGAGCTATCCAGCAAAGCTTTCCGAGACCCGCAGTTCCGGCAACTGGCGGCAGAAGTTGAAATTTCCAAAGTTTCACACATGAGAAATTTGTCCTTTTTCAGGCAAAAGCGCGCCTATAGCTTGAGGGCGCCCTTCTTAAAGGGGGGATGGATCTTGGTACTTCTGGTGGCTCATGCACTCAATCTCTTCTCGACTAGTCTGCTTATTCGACGAGCTATCGAACGCAGTCATCCGAGTCCCAGAACTCCGGCAATCGACGTCTGAAGATGAGCTTATAATGGAGATTTCACATCTTTGAGCTTCTTCGTTGCATTTCTAGTGCAACTATAGCTCAGGGGCGCTTGTCAAAATGACCCTTAAGATGGTCCAGTTTGCTGACGAAGTCTTCTTGACATCAATACTACTCTAGTTTGGCTTCGCGATGCACCATCCTGCTTGTCGATCCGACATTTCAGGTGATCGTGGCAAAGGTTCTACCAAGCACGTAAATAAGCGGGTGGACTGGCATAAAATTTGCATTGTATTTCTACAGTCCAGAGGCGCCTGGCCTTTAGGCCTGTCAAATGAGGTCGTTCGCGTTCGAAGTCTTCACGAGACTTGAGCGTAATTACTTTATCTATTCAACGAGCCCAGCCGTCAGCCTTCGGGATTTGGCCAACGCTCGTACGTGCGAGGTCTTTGGCGAAATGCTGAAAAGTGAAGACATCCGAAAAATGGCCAAGTATGGAGCGTATATTTTAAATAAAATACGCACTTGTATTTTTGAGGTCTTAGAAGCAGTTTTCTTGCTTCGTCACCTCTAGAGATGTCTCTTGTGGGTCCTTCTAGCTGTCTGTTAAAACAAACGTGGCTCGAATCGGATCATCCCAGCTCCATATTTCAGAGGTCAAAGTAGGGCATTTGGATGAAAGTTCAACTTTCGTCAAAATGGTGTCAGTGCAACTGAAGGCCAGGGGCGCTTTTACTTTTGAGGCCCTTAACACAGCTTTCAGATGTCTTGCCTATATCCGTTGGATGCAAAATACCTCCAGTCACGCGGTGAGCTTGGTTGCTTGACAACAGGGTTCACCGTTCGCCGTCAGCAGCTGTTTGAAGTGTCAAATGGCAGTTTGAAGAAATGGTTTAGTTTGGAACTCGTAAATGAATTTAATCAGGGGCGACTAATTTTTCAGGGTGTTAAATGATGGATTTTGCAGTAGTGTCTCCCAACAGACATTTCGTCTTTGCTGAGTAGGCTTTCCGATGAATTCTCCAGCTCAGTCTCAGCATCTCCCGGTCACCCAGAAATCAATGTCGAAGATGGCCAGTCGTGATTTTGCCGTCAGCTATAAAATAGGAAGTTAATAAGTACAATATCTTGAGCAAATGGACGCCTATGAGCTCATAAGATGACTTTTCGGAATCGGTGAAGTCTAACGGTGAATCCTAAAGCTTCATTCGAATTGTCAACTGAAGTTCAAAATATTTAATATTTATTTTGCATATTTTAGCATTAAGTGGCGATTTTCTATTTTTGGCGCCTTTGCTATTGCATAATGAATATTTTATTATTTATTTAAATTCAAACTCCGAGTCAATGGCAGTGAAACTGAAAAGGGACCAATTGGAGGGCTTCTATTTCAATCAGGGTTTTGAAATCTTGCAGTTCACTAGTTGGTGCGAATTTCTTCTTATTTAAGCATGGCGCCTTCATTTATTATTCACAAAGCTCTGGAGAAATTCATATTTCTTAAGCGAAATTCAGTCTTCAAGAGAAATTCGTATTTTTCAAAGAGATTCATATTTTGAAAGGTAAAAATCGTATTTCTCAGGCAAAGGTGTTTATTCAAGAAATTCGTAATTTTCTTCAAAAGGCAAGTTCGTATTTCTCAAGAACAAAGGTGCAACTTCAAGGAAAATTCGTTTTTCTCAAGCAAAGGCGAATTCTTGCAGAGTAAAGGCGAATTCCTCATCTATTTCCAAAGGCGATTTTATCTAACATATCTTTTTGCAGGTTAAAAGTTCACAATTGTCAGCAATTTGAAGAATTCAAGGGCGATTTTCACAAAAGAAGAGCATACAAAAACGTCTTTTTCCTCCTTGGTTCTCAGATTTCTCTCAAATTCCAATTCGCATGTTCTTGAAATTGGCAAATTCGACAAGTTCAAACATCTGGATCATTTTCATATAATTTCCTCAAGTTAAAATCGTGCACTTGATTTTTCAGGAATTTTTAACTTCAGAACATTCATTCTTGAGTTTCTAATTTTCTCAACTGAAAAGTCTTTGTACGATCGAGTAGAAGTCATATTTTCGCATATTTGACATTCTGGGTTAGAATCTTTTTCTGGATAAAACCCATATCTCAGATTTTTCGCTGAAAATAAATCTTCGAAAGGCTATTTTTAGCTTTCCAGAAATCTTGTCAGAACATAGTCGAGTTCACAGTCAACAGGCGAGTTTTTCAAAATGCAGTGCACTCAGCTCGAATACAGGACCAAAACAGTCCTTACTCATGACTTCCTCAGGATGGTTGAGACAGATCTTCACAAAGTGTTGCCAGAGGCAGTTCTAGATCCAGTTAAGATCAAAGCTTCGATTATTCAAAATATCGAACAGTCCGGGTTATTGGAGGCAGCTTCCATACCTATCTCCGTTCATTGTGTTGAATTCGTGATGGCTTGTATTAAGCATTACAATTCTACTACTTGTGAGATAGTGTCAGTTGATGGACGAGTTATTTGCAGTCTCAAACCTTTGGACATTGAAAGAAGTTTTGGCATCCCTCAACATCCGAACAGTCTAGTTATTTCCATGGAGCAGTGTGAGCAGGCATTTGATGCTAATGTGGACAAGTGTCAGAAGAAGATGGTAGAAAGATGGTTAAAACAAGCAAAGAACAGATTGCCAAACAATGTGGGTCGTGGTGAATACAAGGATGAGTACGTGATTCTAATCACACTCTTGAATCGTGTCTCAGGTCAAGCACATGCGAATGTTTTCCAGCCTTGGATGTATTACATTATTGGTCGCATCATTTCTGGGCAGGAGCATTATGACTGGGCATCCTTCATCAGCGATATTCTCCACAGGCAGATCACCGGTTTCCTAGTTGCCCATGAGTTTCACATGTGTTCGTAACTCGTGTACTTGATCGCTTATCAGGGTCAGTTTCAAGGACTAAACACCGTGGGTATTCTCAGTGTTCAGAAAGTCTATCAGTATTATGATCAGCTTGAGTTCACCAGGGTTGAACATCATTTCAAGCGTGTTCATGAGGCTTTTTTGACTTATACAGTGAGAAATTTGGACCGGAAGTTGCACGTTCGTATCTCGGCAGTTGCTAGGGCAGCGATGGATGGATGGGCAGATTGGTTTATTCAGTTCCTGACTTACACCTACATCCGAGTATACGGATTTACAGGAAATCCAGCTATGCTTCCACGCTATCCTTCAGATAAGACAATCTTTCAGGAGTTACTGAGACAAATGCATGATGTTCATCGTTGTTTACGCTGCAGGCACAAACCATCTATCAATTTTCCTTTTCAGTTTGGAATGTATTGGTGCAAGACGACAATTGATGCCAAAGTTGCAGGACAAGAGCTTGAGAAATATCATCTTAAGTATCTTGTTGAAGCACGTGCCTATGATCTTTCAGGTCATTACATAACTCGCCTTGCTGGAAGCACATATCATGAGCCTTCTATGGAGGATTACTGGGCAAATTGCGCAGATGACTTCGAGGTTCGCAGACGTAGTTACGGCCGCTGCTCTCTCTCACAGATTTCTGTTTTCTTGTCAGAAGATGTGGGAGGTTTATTAGATGATGAGGGAGAAGTTCTTCCTCAGTTTTTCAGAGAGCAAGTTGATACACAGCCGTTGCTAGCAGTTGATTGGTACGCCAAGGAATACGCAACGGTCAAAGAGAGGTCAAGTAGAGTTAGTCAGAACAGTATACTTTACCTCGACAGCAAGAAGACAAGGAGGGTAAGTGTTCCTAGAGCAGAGCTGCCAGTAGTGGTGAATCCTTCGCTACCTTCCTCGTCGAAACCTAAACAAAAGAAGAGTAATCCTCCCAAGAAAGGACAAGCACCAAACAATTCAAAGGGCAAGGCGCTTGCCACTGTTACACACACGGAGCCTGACAGACAGCCGGTCACAGAGCCAGTTCAGAGGCCAGTTCAGAGTTCGCCAGTGCCTGAAGTTCAACCTCAAGTTCCTACACCAGTTTCAGAGCAGTCACCAACTCCAATTCTCATTGAATTGGATTTAGATTCTCCACCTCACAGTGGGTCCTCTACTCATTCACTTTCGTCGCAACCTCCTGTTGCTAGTACAGACCCTTCCAGTAGCATTAGCCGAGACCAATCTTGGATCGAAGCTCAGCTGGGAAGGAAGAGGAGGCAGCCATCCTATGTTCTTAATCATTCCGATTTTGATGAGATTTACCAGGATGCGCTAGACAAGAGGGTCAAGAACATGGTCCACGTAGAGAGGAACACTGACATGGAGATTGTCGTCGAGACTGCTGTACCTCCACAGGGGAAGAACTTGGCTGAGTTGGAATCTCAGGATTTTGAGGTTATCACAGTCAACCTTGGTCGTAGCGCACGCCAGACCCAGGTTGATCTCCTACAGGTTGCTACAGACAGTGCCAGGGATAGAATACTGAAGGACGGAGAAGATAAGGCAACCCTCAAGGCTGAAATCAGACAGCTTCGTCAATATATTTCTAGCCTTGTACATAGACCAGATGCCATTAACACACTCCCACCGATGCTTGAGCCTCTAGCAGAGCAAAGTCAACTTAATCACTTAATTGCATATGGCAAGCGTTTGGATGAATGGGAGGAGGAGTTCGTTGCTAGAGGCCATGCTATGCTCACAGAGTTATATCAGTTGCGGTACAATGCACGAGAACTCCATATTCGTCTCCAGGATGAGGAGCGAGATATGGCGATTAATAAACCCCGGGATGAGATTATGATTGCTCACCTGAGTGTGGCATATGATGCAGTCACAGTTGCAGAGGATAGGGAAGCTATCTACTCTTGGAAAACACAATTGGTTTTCAAGGAAAAGATAGAGGACACTTTGGCGTCAGAGTTGGCTGAGAGTAGAGAGCACGTTACTAGTGCACTCCGGTCTGTGAGAACTTTAGTTTCTCGCTTACCGTGTCGATATCAGATTGAGGGTGGTGCCTATGTTGAGCTTACCGATGTTCAGTCAGAGCTTCAGGCACTCATTCATTTTTCAGTGGGGAGACCGTTGGCTGTAAGGTTACTCAGCTTACAGTCATGTCAACATTGTTCGATGAGGCAACAAGGAGCAGAGGTGAACTTCAGTCTCAGATCACAGCTGGTGAGGATATGCTGCACCGACATAGCATTCTTCGACAAAGTCTCATAGCTCCAGATAGTGATGCAGTTAACAATCTCGTTGAGGGATTGATTGCTCGAGATCATGGACAGTAAACTTCTATTCCCACCTCTCAGGATAGACGTTTCACACAGGAGTTAAACTTGGCGTTACCTTCTCAAGTTAACTCGCTGTCTCATCTCATGCATATCTATTCTGAGATTAGCTTTACACACTTGGAGTTTCATTTAGGGTTTTTCGTTAACTGATGGTAGTGTTCCAGCTTAACATGCTTTCAATAAGGATGCATGCTTGCACATTGTCCATTTTTAGATTAGATGTTTGAATCGATGGTAGTTTTCTAGTTAACTGTATAGTTTGTTTTATTAGGGCTTAGCAATAAATCTTGCATGCATTGCAAGATCAGAAGTTGACTCAAGGTGATTTTAGGTTCCTACACCTTGATGTATATAAATAAGAGCTTTTGCTCATTTGTAAATAACTTTGCAGAGAGAATATATGCTATGCCTACCTTGCCCTCAATATTGCTCTTTTGGTATTTGTTCATGCGTCTTTACTATTATGATGAATTGTTATGCCACATAGGGTTTCATGCAATTATAATGGTGAATTCTTTCCATAGTTAGATCAAATCTGTTTTGTGTTCAATAAACTTGTTCAGATTGAGATGATAGTTGTGCCACCTTGCCTTCAAGTAGAGAATCTGCACTTGTTTATCGTGTGTTGTTGTGAATAATAAACTTATTCGGATTGAGCTGATAGTCGTGCCACCTTGCCTTCAAGTAGAGAATCCGTATTCAGTTTATCGTGTGATGTTGTTACCAATAAACTTGTTTAGATTGAGTGATAGATGTGCCACCTTGCCTTCAAGTTGAGAATCTATACTCGTTTATCGTCTGATAGTCAAACCTTGCTCCGTTTCCTCATGCTCTGTTTTCTTGAGGAGACTGGATAGAATTTAAGTAATTAAGTTTAGTTGTAGTTAGTAAATCTGCAAAACCAGAAAATACTCAGCTGCAACGTATATAGTTTTCGAGAAAGCCTTGTACCTCTACAGCTGAAACAAAAAGGCAGGATATAGTTTAGTTTATTTCCCTTTGCAAGTATTTTTGTCAAGCACAACGAGGGAGCTTCCCCTCCTAATTTGAAGAGCACTCATTGCGTAGTGTGCATAGCTGTCCGTACCAACTCTTACTCCAGAGGTGCTAGTTGTTACGCCAACAGATCTATTAATACTTGCTCGCTTTAGATTCAAAGCGTTGGTCCTTGAGACAATTTTTTGGGCTGGGAAGGTCTAGAATCAATTCTAGAGCATCAAATGTTGCATGTATTCGCTACAAACGAAGGAATGCATTTGGTAAAGAGTAGGAAGGGTTTGTAACAGCACATCTCCATGTACTGGTATGTCTCCATGGCAATTTGTAATGATTCAAAGAAATGTGTAGTTGCAAGTTTGCAACTATGTATTTCCTCTTACCACATTTGCTAGTGCGATTGTAATAGAGGTTAGATGAAGAGTGACAGCTTCTAATGCATTACAAATGCTATGTAATGGTCTTCACTCTTTTGCATATGGGTAGTTGTAGTTCTAAGATGAATTATTAAATATGTCCATTTCCTTGGAATGTAATATTTGATTTGCATTTGCATGTAAATGAAATCTAGTGATGTTAATCCTTCACTTGATGGCATCGCTTTCCTCTTTGTTATTCATGACTTTGTTGCCACATGGAGCAGGCACCAGTCCACATTGATGAAGGGTCAATCCTTCCATCATTTAATCACCTCCATCCCTATCAGCAATAGGAATAGAGTATGAATAGATGAGAGAATGCATGTTGTTCATGATTCAATGGTATAAACTATGTAATAATCTCAAACAAACCTAACTTGTTAAATCAGTACAGAAGCATGTACCATATGTCTGCACCTTGCCATTGTGTAAGAAACATCAATAAGGGATTATAATACTTCCATTATCTATAGGTGCATGTGCAAGGTGTTATCAACTATATAAGAGGTTATAGCAACTAGTTTGTCTTTGGCCGAGTGACAATAATTAGGGTCAAGTGTACATTGGGTGTAGATGTTGATTGTTGTTGTCATGTTACATGTTAGTTGATGTACAAACCTATTAAGGTTACCTCTAGGAATACCCTCCTAGGTTTAAGCTGGGCCTAAAGTGCAGGTGAGACCACCCACTCTTGTCATTACCCTTCAAACATCTACAATCTATTGATGAACCTCCCTTTTTTACCTTCTTGACAACATATCCCTAGCCTTTGTGGTAAGAAATGTTCTAGGATTGTGGACCTGTGTTTTTTGGAAGTAATAGGGACATTACAAAATTGCACTAATACCAATCTAATCTGTCATTAGCATATATCTTATACGCTTAACTCAATACACATCTTACATGAATCTTATCTATTGAATTATACTTGTAGTGCCGAAATAGTTGTTGTGGTTGTATAAAATGAATTAAAAGCAAGTAAAAAATTGAAACACACAAGAAATAAGATTCAACACAAGATTACCCTAGACAAATCCAATGCAGGAAAACTCCAAAAGAGTGATAGTGCCTCTTTATCTCATTATCCTTATACAATATGTCAAACGAATTTGCTGCAATGAAGCCTTCAAGAACATTGTGGGACTTATGCAAGACTGTTATAATATTCTTCTATGCTAGCCTTGCACTGGAACTTGCTTCTATAACCCACTCTCCTATCCTACTCAGCTGCACATACATGCTACAACTCCAAAAATCATAACTAGATTGATATGAATGCCTCTTGAGCAATTGGACCGAACAAAGATCCCAAATTAAATTCTTTGAAAGAACAGAATTCCAATCATTTGAGCTTACCTAGAACCTGCTGAATCTGCAGTTCTATCTTATGCTGGACAGGTTTGCATGGCTAAGAACCCACTTGCGTCACACTATTTTGTATAGTTAGGGTGTGGTCTCTGCAAACATGCTTGACAAATTTGGCAGCAACCAAAACTGTCATGTATAATTGGTTTCTTCAATATTGTCGACCACATCACACTTGATCCTTCCTACATCTAATCCATCCCTGCACTTACCTACAACTCTATTTTATACAGAAAAAAAAACACAAAAAGAATATATGAAATCTTACTGAATTACATTACTTGGTCAAATTGGGATCAACATAGGATGGAATTTATGTGCATCAGAGTTATTTCCTTTACATACTACAAGCCCCGCATTGGTTTTCTTGCAACATAGGTTTAAATATTTTTAAATGTTCTCATAATACAATGCTAGATATGTTATTAATAAACAGGGTTTTTCAACCAAATCACCCTTGATCCTTCCTACACCTAATCCATCCCTGCACTTACCTACAACTCTATTTTATATAAAAAAACAAAAACAATGAAATCTTACTGAATTATGTTACTTGGTCCAATGGGGATCACTATAGGATGGAATTTGTGTGCATGTGAGTTATCACCCTACATACTCAAGCTCCATAGTGTTTTTCTTGCAGTATACGTTTGAATATTTTTAAATGTTTTTAAGTTAATGCTATATATGTTATCAATAAAGATGATTGTTCAACTGAATCATTCTTCCATTTACATTTGCCAACTTTCTTTCATTTCATCTGTAATTCTTATTCTCTCGTAGGCAATCCTATTTGTCCTCGCTATTCCTAACAACAATTTTCTTCCTTTTTGTTTTCCATTTTCTATGTCACCTATTGTTCCCAATCAATTATTGTTCTTCCTTTCTCACATAATCTTCATTCCTTCTAATTATTTATCAAGATCACTCATTTCCTCACAGTATTCTCCCTATTTGTATTAATTTGTTCACTTTTGTCCAAGCCTCCATCTCAACTCTACAATTAGTCCATCTGTCATCTTATCACTACCTCCATTTTCCCTTTACTCCATGTCTGAAATACATTCACCAAGCTCTGTCGTCACACCTTCTGCATTATCCCTCTTTCTTCTTTTTTCTAATGGTCACCTCACTTTCCAGCTATGTCCTTTGGATTCAGTTTCTATGACAGTTTCAAGTGCTCCTCCTCAATGCATGTATCTCATTCTAAATCTTTTTCTACAACCTTATCCCTTTATTGGATATTTTTCCATTTCCCCCTATTAAATCTTTATCAACTTTCAGCATTTCATTTTCACAGATGAAACATTTCATACTAGCTGTCATTCCTAAGATTCCTCCATACCTCGATGATAGCATTATTTGAATTTCACTTGTCCATCAATCACATTATCTTCTATTATTACTTGTAGAACATGAAGCACTCAACTTTCCACCTACATTTTGTGCCAAAGACTAACATCAAGTTATAATTTTTCTATTATCAAAAACTTATATATAAATTTATAATATTCCATCCAGAGGAACACCATAACATTAAGCCACTTTAAAGTAAAGAAGCCATATAAACAAATAATTAAGTAGTCTAACAACAAAATAGGAAAATATCTTAGTAACGAAAAGCAAATATACCAGGTGAATATGACTTAAATAATCAAACCAACTAAATTCAAAGAATTGGGATACGTACAATTATCATTTTTAAGAAAAATACAAAACATAGAAGAGATTGATGGAATCTAGTTCTCCTCTATCAAGAAGTTCCCAAGTATTGATCTCATTTTAAAAGGAATGAGTATTGGCATTACTTGCAAAAATAATTTCAAATGCAAAAACAAAAACTTCTGGCCTGAAGAAATATAAGTTGTAAGCATACTCAATATCAAATTTCAAGACCCTAAAAAGGTTATTAAGGGGAAGACAACTCCATGAAATGCACATCAAAAAAATCATTACTCTATTTGTGTAGATACATAAAACACCCTATGACTGTCCATTACAAGAGGAATCACAATTGTTTGTCGTGCTTTTAGGTTGCTAAGTGGGAAAGGTGTGTAATGTACCTAATTAATAGATCAATAACTGCAATAAATATGTAATAATATCTCTTGATAATAGGGTTGGAAAAGGCAGAGTTAAAATAGAAGTCTTTATAGAGGCCACTTGATGCTAATTACATAAAGATCAACTTTGATGGAGCAGCTAAATGTAATCCCATAGTTTACAAACTTGCGAGTATTTGGCGAGTCAATATGTAATAATACCTCTTATAGGGGTTGGGGAAAAGGTAGAGTTGAAGCGAACGTCTTCATGGAGGACACCCAATGCTAATTAATTAAAGATCAACTATGATGGAGCAGCTAAAGGTAATCCCATAGTTTACAAACTCGCTGCAAGTTTTTTTAAAAACAAGTACTCTCAAGGTAAACTTGCTAGTTTGGGTAGCCGAGTTTTTGGTGAGTGGTGGCAGGAAAAATTGACAAGTACTCGACAAGTTTCCGTGAGTCCATAAAAGAACTCGTGGGATGTGATTTGGATGTTGGAAGATGGTTTGAATGCTGAAAAACCACTTCATTCTTTCCTATTTAATTCTACATGCCATAGCTCAATCTCACACAACAATTGTGTATCCTTGAGAGCAATTTGAAAGGATTTTTAGTGGATTTGAAGGACAGATTTGAGAAATTTCAATTTCCAGGTCAGTATTTTTTTTTCCAAGCATGTAAGTTACTTCTAGCATGTTACTAATTTATTTGTGTAAACACTATTTACAATTTTACTTGCAATGAATTCATTTTTTGAAAAAATTATTGCTGATTTATACTAGTTTTTTGGTATGAAATCACTGTTTTTTTTTCCTTAAACAAAGGGATTTAAACTTTGAAGTTAAAAAATAAAATAAAAAAAATTTGAACAAATTTATTAATGGCATGCCACAATGCTATCCAATTACCATATTACATTTGTAATGCAAGATTTATATGTGAATTTTATTTAATCTTTTGTATTCAAATCACTACTTTTTAAAAAATGTTTTTTGGTATTTAAACATGTGGTTGGTTAGATATGATGGCACCTAGCTCCACATCAAGTTCAACATTAGTTATTGGAAGTCATCCCCCTTGAAGCAATGACCCTGCTTGGAAATGTTGTAATTGGACAGGTATAGGGAAATCTGATTTGCATCTTATGCACAAAGAAGCTTAATGGAGGCATTAATCGCCTCAAATACTATATTGTAAGCATTCCTCATCGTGATGCTAAGTCATGTCCAAAAGCTAAAGAAGAAGAAAATGAGAGATGCAAGCACTCCTTTGCATTGTTGGATGAGAAGAAACTAGAGAGGGAGAGGACACAAGCAACCATAGCAGCAATCATTAATCCTAACATGCAAGTAGAAATGGATGAAGATATGGCAGTCATTGTGGGCTCTACTCATAGTCCATGCATACAAAGCACATCCACCTCATTAAGTTTGAGCAAAGTGCAAACACAAAGCTTTTTAATTCCTAGAGCACAACCTTCTTTGAATGGTATAAGGTGGAACAAGGAGATGCACTAGAAAGAAGGCATGTGTGAGTTTCTAGTTTTACAACCTTCCCTTCAATGTGGCAAAAAGCATGTACGAGGAGAATTTGGTGACAATATTGACAATTGCAAGGATAAGGTATAGGGTGTCCTCTTCAAGAGACTTAGTGAGAAGTCGTTCTAGAATGTTGTTGAAGATGCAAAGTTAATTCTAGAAGAACAAAAGAGGCAATGGCAACAGTTTGGATGCACTATTCTTTTAGATGGGTGGACAGATAGAAAGAATTGTACCCTTATCAATTTTTTGGCAACTTCAAATGGTGAGATGGTTTTTCTGAAGTTAATGGATGTCTCTAACAAAGTATAACATGTAGAAACCTTGAGCCTAATGTTGGAGCAAGTTGTCTTGGAGGTGGGCATATAGAATGTGGTTCAAATTATCATTAACAATACAGTGGCGTACATATCAATTGGGAGATTGCTTCAAAAGAGGCATCAATCACTCTTTTGGACTCCTTGCGCATTACATTGCTTTGACCTTCTTTTGGAGGACATAGGAAAAATTGATCGGATGAGATGGTTGTAGAAGATGCAAGGAACATTACAAAATATATTTATAATCACTCTTGGGTTCTTAGCTTGATGAGAGATCACACCAACAAGAAAGAGCTTGTGCAAGGTTTGCAACTAACTTCCTAACATTGCAAAGCATAACTAGTTTGTCGACAACGTTAAAGCATTGCAGTTTGACTATGGCTAGACTCACCATATTCAAAGAAGGTTGATGGAGAGAGGGCTGCAAAAACAGTTTTTGATAATATCTTTGCAAAGAGAGCTACAAAGATCATCGAGGTAACCTCAAAATTCAAGTTAAATTTCAAATTGAATCCTTTATTTTTAAACTTCAAAAGTATTTACTTTCATTGTAAATTTGCAATTTTAATTTGCTTATACTTGTAAATGTCGAAGCCCTTGGTGAGAGTTTTGAATTCGGTGGATGGGGATCAAAACTTAATGGGATATATTTATGAGGCCATGGATAGGCCCAAAGATGCTATCTGAAACTTTTATAGGGGAGTTAGAGACAATTTGATCCCAATTTGATTTGAGGTTGAATAATCAACTCCACCAACCCATTCATGCAACGAGGTATTGCCTCAACCCCAAGTTTTTTTTTTTTTGATAGCTTTGTAGATTCTAATAGTAAGGTTATGGTGGGCCTCTTGACATACATTGAGAGGATGACACTCGAGGTTGAGGTAAATGACCAAATTATTTCAGATTTGCATAATTACAAGCAAGCTAAGGGAAAGCTCTTTTCTTCAACACTAGCTATTCAAAGGAGATACATCTAAACACTAGGTAAGAAAAATGGAATCTTTACCTATATCTTATGAGTTACAGATTATAATTATTAATAATATTGCTTGCATACAAAATTTTGAATATCTTATTTGCGAGTTCTTCAAGGGAAGATTGGGGTGGAAACACCCCAAATATTCAAAAGTTAGTCGTCCAAATTTTGTTTCAATCTTGTCATGCTTTTGGCTATTAGCGCAACTAGAGTTTGTTTGACACCATTCACAAAAAGATGCGTAATAAGTTGACTCAACAATGCCTCAATGACCTAGTTTCTGTGCAATGCAACCTTTGGCTTCGCACAAAAAAGGTCGAGGACAAATCAAAGGAACTTATTGATATGGATGAGATTGATCACTGTAGTGATTGGACCATGCAAAATGTAATGTCCCCTTCCAGTTGACATCTCTCAGTACTGGAGATTAGCCTATTATGTGGCCCTCGTAGGCTAATATGGAGGATAGAGGGTCTTGTTGAGGCATGGTTTGGCTTCAGTTGTCGGAATTATTCAGTTTGGCTTTCGTTCGGGGTCTTTTGGACATCATTTGCTTGACTTACTATTTTTAGTAAGTAGAGACACTCAGTGGAGTACCCTTGCTATTTTTAGCAGTATGGTTTGGTCATATGCAGATTCAGTCACTTATCATCCGGCTTCAGACGGCTTGTCATTTGGACTTATATTGAGGGAGATATTAATATTTATTTGCCAAAATAAATATTAATTTAATTAAAGCTTATGTTATAAAGTTATAACGTAAATTAATGTTATAACTTAAGTGAATTAATGAAGGGGTCGACTATCATGAAGAAGGGGCCATTTCTCAATTAATTATTATAATTAAATGGGCGCCCAGACTATTGGAAAATTAAAAGTGAAATTCAAAGTTTATTTAAAATGGTGCTTTTTGAAGGAAATCGACCTACTTGAGAAGATATAAGTTTTCTTTTGAAGAAAATTCATTATGATGATATGAGAATCGATTTTAGCCAATTTCTTCTATAGAGAACAAAGCCAAGGGTTTTAGTTTTCTTCTGCATTGGAGAACGAGCCATCTTCAGTGTATTGCAGTTCAGAGGCTGTGAAATATCAACTGATTTATTACCTGTCAGTTGAATAGCTTCATTCAGAAGTTATTATAGAGCTTATTGGGAAGTTATTATTTAGGGTTTGATTCAATATTCGTCAGGGAAGAGTGATATCCTTGAGCGGCTGGTTTAGTTCTACATTTGGCACATTTTCCAAGGTGGTATGGATTTATTTATTGCTGGTTTAGGGCCGTACTTCACAGCTGAAAGGCCGTACTTCTTCCACAAGCTTGGACGCCTTGCTTTTTAAGTTTTTTGTCTTCTTCCTTCACTAGATGGGACGCCTTGGTCTCTGGGTTAGCTTGCAACAATTTCTAGGCTGGACAAGGTTCTTCTGAGGTTGGCCGTACCAAATCTTCACCATTATTGGCGGCTGCAATAACCAGGTTTTCTGAATAAATGTTATTGCTTTTTCCTATGCATGTTGATTAATCACAGTTGTAATCAGTTTGGAAGAACAATAAATTATTTGGCATCAGACTATCAATTGAATTCCTTCATATTTAGATCCATAGTATTTTATTTGAATTTTTCAAGCATTTTCTTTCAAAATCGCACCATTCTCTTTATTAGCAAAAACCAATACAAAAATAAAAAACAAACAAAACTTGCATTCTCAGTCGGCAGTCGGGTTGAGAGACACCTGGTCTCTTACACAAAATGAGGAGTCCTCTTTGTTTACAGAGTATGAAATTGTTGATTTTGGGACGCAAGCTATGGAGGATTTGGCTACAATAGAAGCAAGAGATATTGGATAGGATGACATCACTATCATAGACGAGGCATTGCCGTTTAGTAGCAAGGTGGAACCACAAGTGCAGCCTTTTAGGCCAAGTGAGGAGCCGCACCCAAGTGTGAGGACTAGACCCTCCCAATTTTTCACTAGAATGAGGAAAAGGAAATTGTAAATACTTGTAATTTGTAACTTGCCTAGATATGCAATTTATGACAATGATTTTCATAGATAGTCATCATCAATTCATAATAGTTATTACTTATTAGCTACCTATTGTATCTGCATGATGATGCAAGCTTGTACTCTATTTGTACTTACTATTGATAATGAAAACATTTCTCCCATGGTTTAATAAATTTATATGATGCATTTTGCAATCAAATTTTGCAAATAAAATGTGTTTTTAAAGAAATTTAAACAATTTTTAAAGTTGTCAAGTTTTGTTGAGTTTTTTGCCAAGTTGGAAGTTTTTGGTCTATCACATCCAAGTTTGCGAACCATGGGTAATCCAATCCCTACAAGGAATGGAGTATTTCTTAAGGATAACACTAGATGGGCCATCTTGAGATGCTAAGAGAATTTCAGAAAAATGTCAAATAACCTGGCTGAGGCCAAAACACTTCTTAGAGGACTCCACATTGCAGCGGAAAATGGATGGAGAAACTTTAGATATTGAAGGAGATTCTCAAGCATTACTTAGGTTGTTGCTAAAGGTACTTGTCAACATTAGTAGCTTCACAAAATCATTCAATCCTACAACAAACTCTTGTAATAAGCACCTCATTAGACATTTCAAATGAGAGGGGAATAAAATTGTAAACTAAATAGCAAACCTGGGGGTAACTATGTATATGGGGAAAGGGGACCAAATTCAAGTATATGGATCCAATGTATTTGTCCCAATGTTAAATAATCTCCTTAAGACAAGATGAAAAGCCCTAGGCCCTCTTATAATAATTAAGGATGGGTTAATTCCACTTGAGTGGGCATTACACATGCCACCCATGTAAGCAGTTTGCACATCACATTGATTATTGACTAAGTTATTGGTTTGAGTTTAGATACAAGGATTTGAGTATGCCAGTATGGCAAAAATACATTTGCTGTCGGGTATGTTTTGGATACAACTTTACAAAAACATATAAATATCATAAATATATACATATTTTAGCATAAAAAGCAAAAACAGGAATTAAGTTCAGATAACCACATAACATGCATATAATAAACAAAAGAACCATAAAAATATATCCCATGCAGAATAATAAGTCTCCAACCATTGCTAGGGGCAGAAAGAAAGCTCAAAATTGCATATACGTTGGCCATTACAGACCAAGAACTAAAGTTCTGAGAAGTATTAGGATACAGTAATAATTCTTTGGAAAAAACAAAGGGTTTGCCAGTTATGAAGATTGCTGCCTAGTTCATGAAGTGTAGGACTTGTAATGAACTTCAATGAGTTCCAGGGTTTGAAGAGATTGAAGGTCCATTATAATTCACAAAAAGATATAAATGAATTTTGAAACAAATGCTGCCAAAAACATTTCATGCCTGTCATCCCTGTAATTTACACCCAAGAAAATTAGATGCAGTTACCAAAGATGAACCTTGCTCAGATAGAGACCAAGAAGAGTTCTTAAAGATCTACAAAAACAAGGCCAAATGCCCATTGTTATTCATCAATGCTATGTCAGCTGACATATTTATCATCTAGAATATATGAATGGATAAAAAGACACCCTGAAATGGAAAATGCAGTTACTATCCTTACAATGGAAAAATGCATGGATTCTCTGTGGGTACATTTTGGGTTCTGCATTTGCAGCCCAGATTCATCCAGGTATGTGGACAGGAACATCCATATACCCAGGCAAATCCAGGCTACAAATGCACAACCTAGAATGTACCTACAGCGAGTAGAACCCCAAAGCCATATCCATAGCCTGAGCAAATCTAACTCGAATCCAGGGCTGCAAGGGAGTGAACTCATAACTTAGATTATTAATGTCTTAAAACCCATGGAATAATTATTTCTGCATGCAGAACTATTGGTAATCACAACACACATAATTTTTCACTCATTCTCTCAAGCTTTTTGCTGTGAGGATGGCATTTAGAAAATTGACGTGTGGGAAGTACGAATGTGGAATCATAGATGCCAGGCTCAAAATAATAGATGTTTACAGGGGAAGGACACAGAGCAGTCAACTCAGTACCCTAGAGACACAGCAAGCATGAACATTGAAGGCTGAACAAAAATTAATGAAACCATGGTAGATGCTGCAGAGAGGAGGAAGGTCCTTCTTTCCTTTGCTCATTTGGATGAAGAATATGGAAACCTAATTCTGGAGGAAAAAATTAAAGGGGTAGTGAAGGATAAAATTGTTGTAGCCCATGGATGAGCGTTCCTATAAGGATTGCCTGGGCTGCTTTGCAAGAATGTAACGAAGCATTGAAGAATAGAATTCAGGATGAGGAGTAAAGAAAATGGCTGGCTTCCTCTTCTAAGGATGCATTCTTGAGAAAGAAAATGGATAAGAGCACCACTGCTGATATAAATTGCTGCAGCAAAAGGCAAAATGCATTTGAATGTGCATGAGGCAGCAGAAGTTGTTGGACATGAGACAATTGCGGCCTGCACTGCTACTAATTTTTGAGTTCATGATGAGATAAACTATGTGGGCTTCTGCATTCCTTTTGATCATTCTAAGTGCAGGGCTGCCCAAAAAGCCATGGCTATCTATGTGATTAAATAAGGCAGGAAATTGAATTAAATTTGTGAGAAGTTGAGGATTGATGTTGAGGAAATGATGGGGAAGAGGATTTATTGGACTCTCTTTGTAATGAAGAAAAAATTGAATGGGGTACCCAATGACCCCCCTACTGCCCCTGATAGTTGAATGGTAGTTTGGAAGCCCCGTTTGTCAACATCACATTAACTCTTCTTTTGTTGCAGAGATAAATTGCAGAGAAAACCCAGAAGACTGTTGCTACCACAAGGCATGTTGCAATTTTTGGCCACATTTAATACAGTCTCTGGGTTTTCTGCAAAGTAGAAATGTTCTAATGGGAAGATTAGAGGATGACCACCAGATGGCATAAGCCTCTATAAGAACTGCTTACAAATACAAGAAAAGCCTTAATAATATCATCTTATGTATCATTTATCATTTCTGATCATTTCACAGTAATGTGGGGTGCTTCAGATGTTGTATTTGAGCATTTGAATACCATAAGATTCCATGGTATTGCAGTTTCTCTTCTATCTTTACCGATGCAATGGTGCCCCTTTTTTATGTTTTACATATAAAACATTTAATAATATCATTATTTAATTGATGAAGGGATGTACCTCATTAAAAGTTACAAGGTCAATATAGCATTGCCCTTGAAATTGTAAAAGATATATCAGCATCATGAATTATTTCATTGAATGCTTTTACCAAAATGAGCCTGACTATTTTCAATATTTTTGTCACATACTAATTTATCTTGCTTGGCTTCTTTTTTTTTAAATACCTGATAGAACATGAAATAGGATATATATGGGCTTGCTAATATTTTGATAAAAATTGATGCTGTAACTGCCCATTTTATACCTATAAATCCATCTGCTTTGCTCTTTTCTTTACAGTTTACAAATTTTGGGTTTTCCTATGTGATATCTCTACTTACAAAACTTGGCTCTAACCCCCTTTCATAAGAAGGGTATAACACCCTACATCCACCTATTTTGTAAATAGGATGCTATTCATTGTCAAATAAAAGCATGCTCAAATCACATTCCTTTTTGAAGTAAGAAATTTTGACAGCCAGTTCAGGAGGAAATGAAGCAGAGACTACTCTTTGTGTACACTTAGATCCATCCGTTATGCTTTGTGGTGACATTGACCCTTCACGAAATACTTTTAAGAAAAGCTACCTAGTGAAGGTATGATACATGTCAATGAGTGTTTGGGGGATTCCACATGTGCTTCCTATACTCTCAATTGGTTTGGTTCTTTAGGTGGTCATTTGAGAATGTTACAAGTAGTTCAAGTGGCACAAGATTGTTACATGCAGTTCTAGATTAAACTCACACACTTGCCATATTATTTTATTATATATCTGGTTTCTATCTTAGAAAACTATTTTGCCTACCTTTGCCATTTTTAACAAAATTATTCAACAGATCAATCCCCACATAGCTGTCAAGTTCCATCAAGCTTAGAGTGATGTCACCATCATCTTCATTTGGACAACGACCCCATAGAAATAGATATCTACCCTGGAGCTATGTAGGATTCTGCAAAGGCTCTAGCAAATTAATTTTATAAATTGATAAATTGAATTGTTAAGTGACAGCATTAACACATCAAGGATATACATGCATACTAGATTGAAATATACAAGCACAGGTCATCCTGTGTGACACTCCACAATTGAGATAAGCAAACATGGGCTTCCATGTCTAGGATACAAGAAAGAAATCACACAAACAAAATTTGAAGGGTGCATTGCCACAACCATTCAACTCATGCACTAATTATTATTTATTAATAATTATTTTTAATTTATTTAGAAAACAAAAGACAATGTCAAAACATTACAAATGAAAGCAATTATTTTGAACATGACATGATTTTATACTGTTTACCCTAGAAAAATGTGCCACATGTAAATCCAATCTATCTCATTCTTTTCAAATAGAACATCTAGGTAAAGCAGAAAATACAAAAGAATGAAAATTTATGTCACCAACAATATTCAAGCAGCTTATTGAAATAAGCATACCTTTACTCTGGGAGAACTTTGATGCTCTAAACTGTGAGACTTATGATTCACATTAGATGTTTTACTAGACAGAGAAGCATCCCTAGTATTAGAAGAAAGTAGTGATTTTTCTTTCTCCAAATTTGAAGTAGTAGTTAAAGCATCATGGCGATGCAGTGAAGAAGGAGAACTGCTGGGTGTAAAAATAACCCTTGAAAATATGTTATATTTTCGTTTGCTTTCATCTTCTGTAAGTGTTGACGATGCCATTTTTGAAGTCTGTGAAAAGGGAGACTTCATTATGTATTGACTAAAAAATTTTCGATAAAATGTGAGTATCCGTTGTTCAAGATCTGTAACTTCGTCTTCAAGTAAGCAAGTCTCCTCAATCAGAACCATTGTCTGCAAAATGGCATATATTTAATTGTCTGCATTAAAACCACAAAACTGTTTCCCAGGCACTTGAAAAATTCATAATCTTTTGCAAGAGTGCAGATTTTAATGAACCAAACATCAAAATTCAACAATAAAACCATTTCAAAAATACTGCTATTCTACAAAGTTACACACTCATTTCAATATCATGATAAGATAACAAAGACTCAAATAAGAAGCTAAATTTAGAAATTTGCACACAACCAACACAGGTATATCAAACAGGTTCAAGGGTAGATATTTCAACTATATAAACAATTATGTCCAATAAATGATTAAAAGACCAAAGTTATCTAACATACAAAGAAACAAAATTTTCTGTGAAGCAAAAGTTTATTTACCATATACAAAGAAATTATACAGATCTTGATCTACTTTTGCCCTAGCATCCTAATATGTTGGGAGAACATGAAAAAATAAAGTAACAAAAACATACCAACATGCTTCTCTTCTTAAAGAATATATAGTAAATAATAACTATGTGTAAAGGATGTGAAAGAGTCAATAACTGTTAGAATATTTTGTCATTGATGTCATGGTGTTTGGTGTTTGGTTGATTGAGCTACCGGCTTGTCTTCTTGAGCTGCTTGAGCTGCTTGCCTGTGTGTTAAGCTACTTGGTTGTGTGCTTGAGCTATCTGGCTGCTTGCTTGAGCTACCGGTTGTCTAATTAAGCCTCCTTGTCAGTATTTGTGCCATCTCAGCATGGTTTGTCAGCAGGTTGTATATTCTTCAAAGGAAACTCTTTTCGTGGGGTCCGTTTATTCACCTCTATGCATCGACGGCTTCAGATATTTGCATCAGATATATTCCTAATAAAATTAAGAGTATATGGTGGCTTCAAATAAATAAGAAAGCTTTTTATAATCTTCAAAGTATGAGGGTGGCTTAATATTTGTCGAGTTTTTATTTCTGGCATGAATTATCTCTGTCAAAGATTCTCTATTGGGGATGCGTTTTTTTTTTCTTCAAGCATACTGAATATTTTGCTAACAGTTTCTCTGAGTGGGGCGGCTAAAAGAATTAGCATATCGCATTTGTTCTGCCAGAGTTAATGAAACCGTGTAAATGTTAACTGCCTGCATTATGGTCGATGGCGGCTACAATATTGTGGTTATTGAATATAAGACCACTTAATTCAATGAAACGTCTGTTTCTTTTTTACTGTCGGGTATTAAAAATGTTTGAGAATTTGAGCAACTTGCTATGAGTTGAAGAAAAAATGGAAGGTTGTTTTCTACGAGTCAGGCTTTTCAAAAATGACGTCTTCACTCTTTTCGTATTGGTTTGAGCCGTTTCTTTTTGATTGTTGAGTATTAAAAATGTTTGAGAATTTGAGCAACTTGCTATGAGTTGAAGAAAAAATGGAAGGTTGTTTTCTATGAATTAGGCTTTTCAAAAATGAGATCTTCACTCTTTTCATATTGATTTGAGCTGTTTCTAGGCAACGTCGGCTTTATTTATAACGGGTGCTATTTTTTTTTTTTGTGTGATTGATTGAATGAATGAATGAATGTTTTTAATCACGTCCACAAGGCCAAGCAGCCTATGGGACCCACAGATAGCCAGCAAAGAAACCTGAACCCCCAGAAAACGCAAAAACCTATGTTTCTTTTTCTTTCTGCATCTTGGATCTTCTGCTGTGTATCTTGACCAGAAAAATCTGCAAACCTTATTATCTTCTCTTCTTCAAACAAATCACCCAAGTTGTTCCCTTTTAATGTCTCAATATAATTGATCCAAATGTCCTTGTAAGCCGAACATTCCCTGATGTAGTGCCATTCTGTCTCAACCACTTCTTGAGTGCAATATCTACACCTTTTGTCTGCCCACTCCTCTTTAGGTATCATCCATCTTCCGGTCTCACATCTAAGTTGGTGCGAACTTGTTCTTATCTGAGCTATTAACATTTTTTCTTTCCATTTTATTTCCATTCCGATGTAGGTCTTTTGTGTATGGTCATGTGTAGGGTTAAAATGTTTGACATAGTATTCCTTTTTCCTCCCAAGTGGCCCTTTCCACATGCTTTCTTTGAACTTTCCTTGCACATACCTTTTTATTTCCCTATTGTTATTTGGACACTCACTTATGCTAATACCCAACTTGCTCATCCATTTGATATTTTGTTTCATCCACGTGCTCTTCCTTCTATCTAATTTTTCATTAGCTGCCATTTTTGGCCAGCGATGAGTCTCCATCTAAGTTACCGATTCGCCATACTTAGCCTCCGGATACGATACGGTACGATTCGGGTACGAAATTTGGGTACGGTACGGTACGGATTCGTCCAGGATTCGGTTTTTGGCCTGCGGATACGTATCAGATTCTTCAACTCACTGCGGATTCTTCCAGGATTCGGCATGAAGAATCCGAGCCGAATTTCGCGTCAAAAAGCCCAGTCCGAAAAAAAACGTCTTTTTTTAATCATTTTTTATTATTTGTTTGACCTTATGTTGACTTCTAAACATTAAAATATTCATTGCAACCCTAATTTCGACCTCCAAACACACTAAAAAGGTAAAAACAACTTCATTTTAACAATTTGTGAAAGAAAAACGAATTTTTTTGCCTCCATTGCTGAACTTGCTCTTTTGCTTGCACAAGCTCGAACAGAGTTGAAGGCTGATCGTTGGTGGTTCAAGGTTGATTGCTGTGCTATTCCTAAGCACTTGCAAGTGTTTGCCAAGATTCAAGAAGACTGTAGAGCAAGATTTGTTCAAAAAAGGTAGGTTTCTTTGAAATTTTTTGATTTTTTTTTTACATTTTTTTTAAGTTTCTGTTTAACAAATGAACTATTTAGTTTTGTTTTTATTGTATTACTATTACTTTTGTTGATTGTTCTCATTCTTTTAAGCTTTTTAGTTTCAAATTTCAATACCAAAATTATTTCAATCTATTGTGCCCTGGCCCTTAGGTATTACAATGGCATCTGCTTCTAATTCAGGCCAATCTCGTTTCAAAATAAGTGCAACCTCTCCCCTTTGGAAATATGTAGAAATGGTTCAACAATGTCCAGGTGGTGGAGTATTTGTTTGGATTTGTGGTCATTGCAAAGTTCAATACACGAGCTCATACAGTCGAGTGAAAGCCCACTTGTGTAGTATCCCTGATATTGGCATCAAACCTTGTCCGGGACCTCCAGAAGGTGATGGCAAAGGCCTTGCAGATGACATAGTGTTGAAATATATTGCTGAGCAAGAAAAAGCAGATCAAAAAGCTACTAGTGTTAAAAAAAACCATCCTTTGAAGAAAGGATCTCAATCCATGAAACCCCCTACACCACCTACTTATATTCCACCTACAGAAAGCCATCCATTTATGAACATCCCTCAAGAGCAAACCGTGCCCTCATCAAATAAAAGATCTAAGGGACCGTTGGAAGTTTCATTTCAGAATGAGGCAAGAGAGATTGCTGATCAAGACATAGCAAGATGTGTCTATGCCAATGGATTGGCATTCAACGTTGTTCGTTCACCATATTGGCAAAAAATGGTGAAATCTATTAATGAGGCTCCAAAGGGGTATAAGGGCCCAAGTTTTGAGAAGGTGCGTTGCACCTTATTGGAGAAAGAGGTGAAACATGTAGCAGACTCTTTGAAGCCCATAAGGGATTCATGGATTGAAACAGGGGTGACCATCGTTTCTGATGGATGGAAAGATGCAAAAAATCGCCCATTGATCAATGTTATTGCCGTGTCCCCTAAAGGGGCAATGTTTTTGAGAGCAGTGGATTGTGAGGGACAGGTGAAAGATGGTCCATTTATTGCTAACATCCTTTGCCAAGCCATTGAAGATGTGGGCCATCAAAATGTTGTGCAAGTTATAACCGACAATGCCAGAAATTGTAGGGCTGCTGGGTTATTGATTGAGGAGAAGTATCCACACATTTTTTGGACACCTTGTGCTGTCCACTCCCTCAATCTAATGCTACAAAAAATTGGATCCAAAATTGAGTGGATCAAACAGGTGTATGCTGAGGGCGAAGACATCCAGATGTTTGTCACCAACCACCATATGACACAAGGAATATTTAGACAATTCTCAAAATTGGAATTGTTGAAGGTAAGTTAATTGAAATTCTCAATATTCTTAAATTTTTAGTTTTCTTTTAATTTTAAATTTTGATTTTGTAAATTTAAATTACATTTTAATTTTAATTTTGATTTCCAAATAGGTTGCAGAGACCCGTTTTGCCTCCAACACAATTGTGTTGAGACGACTTATAAAGGTTCGTGAGGCACTTTGTGCCATGGTAATCAGCCCTAATTGGGCCATATGGAAGCAATCTAGCAGTGAAAGGGCAAATAGGATCAGGCAAAGGATACTAGATGATTGTTGGTGGGATCGTGTTGAGTACCTGGTCAGTTTCACTGAGCCTATACTGAGCATGATCCGTTACACAGACATGGATAGACCTTGTTTGGGAGAAGTATATGATGGTATCGACTCAATGATTGAGAAGATGAAAACCATCATCAATGCAAAAGAGGAAGATCCTGATGAAAAGTTCTTCAAAGAGCTACAGGAAATCATGGTTGATAGATGGAACAAAATGACCACTCCATTGCATCTTCTTGCTTTTGCATTGAGTCCCAAATATTATAGTCCTGAGCTTCTTTCTGTTACATCAAGAGTTGCTCCATATAGGGATGTTGAAGTGGCTCAAGGTTACAAGGCAGCAATTCGGAGACTCTTCACTGATCGTGACCAACGTGATCGAGTGAGGGCTGAGTTCATGGCTTTTGCATGCTCCGGTAGTGTTGCTCAGAATCTTGATGCTCTTCGAGACAAATACAGGGTAGATGGTCATAGTTGGTGGTATTTCCATGGGCAAGAATACATGAACATCCAACCAATTGCAATAAAAATCTTATCCCAAGTAAGTTTTATAGTTTGTAATTTTAATTTTAATTTATAATTTTATATTAATTAATAATTTTGTTTAGTTAAATTTTGTAACTCTTAACTATTTTATTTGGTCTTGACTCTTAATAGGTTGCTAGTTCATCTTCATCAGAGAGGAATTGGAGCACATACTCCTTCATCCACTCAATAAAACGCAATAGGCTGCATTCAAAAAAGGCAGAGGACTTGGTGTATGTGCATTCAAACTTGCGCCTCCTTACACACAAGCAAACTTCCTACAAAGAAGGAGACACAAGGAGGTGGGATATTGAGCCAAAGCAGCTTGACTTGGATGCTTCCACAAGTCACTTAGCTGCACTTGATATTGATGATGAGTATGAGCCTGAAGCAGCTACTGATCGTGAGAGTGGTAGTGTCGGTGCTACTGCTACTGCTAGTGGCAGTGCTTGTGCGAGTGCCATGAATGCTATTTGTGGTTCTACGCAAAATGTAGCATCTAATAATGCTAGTTTGTTTGATAGTGATGACCCATATGATTCAGATTGATCAATGATCAATAATGGCTGATTGTAAACGTTTGACATTTTATGTTTGAACTTTAATTTATAATTTTATATCATGACAATCGAGTAATCACTAATATTTTAATAGTTGACTTAGTGACTATGAAAGTGGTGATGTATTTTTGCTATGTTATTAGACTATTAATATGGTGGTGTATTCTGAACTTAATTACTACTGCAAATATGTATATATTTCTGATTTTTATATGTTTTTTGTATTGCCGTACCCAAGCCGTACCCAAATCCAAATTTTTTTTTTTGCCGAATCCCGTACTGGATTCGCGTACCCGTACCCGAATCCAAAAACGAATCGGTAACTTAGGTCTCCATGTTATCTAGTCTTCTTAGATAGCTAAGCAACCGAAACATAGCAGACGCTTCAACAGGGAAAGCCCCGGCCTCAGCTAGAACAATCTCGTAAGGGACAGTAGATTTAATCATGAGACTGTGTGATTAAATGTTTTTGCAATCTCTCTATCTCCACTTTTTTGCTGAGGTGTTGCTACCCCAAACTTCACATCCATATAGTACCACTAGAACAACTAAAAGCCCAAAAAGAGTTTTCTTTGTCTTCCAATCCCATAACTCGGCCCTTTTGCATCTATTTTGCAATGAGTGCAAAGCTTTCCACCCCCCTCTCTTTGCTCTACACGTTTCCCAACTGAGTTTGTTGTGGAAATCAAGGCCAAGATACTTATATTCATTGACCACCTGCAAGGGGCTGCCTTCAAAAACAAATTCCCTATGAACCTTCTTTCTCTTCAAGGTAAAGATCATGACCTTAGTTTTGGTAGTGTTCACTTGCATCCCCCCCTGATGACAAAAGAGCTCTAGCGCTTTTAAGTGTTCCTTCAAATCTTGTGTTGTCTTTGCCATTAAGACAAGATCATCCGCATATAAAAGCAACTTTATAACACAATTGGTCAAGTAAACCCCACCCCCACCAAACTTATCGATCCACTCCTCTAATTTGTCAATGTATATCCCAAATAATGTAGGGGATAAAGGGCATCCTTGCTTGACCTCGATATCACTTCCAAAACATTCTGAAAATCCTTGTTTGGTTCGAATTTTGGCCCAAACTTGTTCATACAGCCTATGAATAGCAGCTCTATAGTGTATTGGAATTTCCAATTCTTCCATCCTACTCCATAATTTGCTCCTAGGAACGGTATCAAAAGCTTTCCTAAAGTCAACAAAGCAGCAAAAAACCTCCTCTCCCTATTTATCCCAGACCTTCTCGATCAAGTGTCTAAGAGTCATGCAATGATCAATAGTAGAATGTTTTGGCCTGAAGCCCACTTGCCCTTTTGCGCGCTTTCCCTCCTTTTCCGCCCAAACATTGATCCACTTTTCTATCATGCTCCCAAAAAGTTTACCAAAAAGAGGGTTGATCATTATAGTGCAGTAATTTGAAGGGTTGTTGATGTCACCACCTTTGAGCAAGGGGATGACAACACTAGTCGTCCAATTTGTTGGAAACCCATACTGAAGGACCTCATTGAATATTTTTTTAATATGAGGCGTGAGAGCCTCCAATCCCCATTTTAAGTGTTCTGCCTGTAAACAATCTATGTCACGAGCTTTACCCATTGCCAACTTTTTTATTCCTTCTTTAATGTTATCTGAAGAAAAAAGTTTAACCCTTGAGTTAATTATTGGAGGGTTGTCTTTATCTTGCCCCCTCTCATAAAGTTGCTTTGCATACTCTAACCATTCAAGGTCTGTAATATTGTTCTCTTTATTTGCGTCTTGTTGCTGCAATTCTCTCCAAAAGCCCCTTGGATTGTGCCTCCCAAGCAATATTAACTCCTTCCTTCTAGTTTGCATATACACTTCTTTTTTCAGTCTGACCAGCTTTACATATTCTTTGTTATTACCCCATTTTTTAGCCCTTTTCTTTGCTGCTTTACAATTCTCATCGTACCATGTGTTTGCTGGAAAGCTATTTTTATCACTTTTTTTAGGCCTAGACCTTTTGCAAGAGTTGAGGGCCTTGAGAATAATAGAGGTCAGCATGGTGCTGTCCATACTTTTTTTATTTGAGTTGAACATCCCATTGGTTCCCACCTCGTGCAACTATTTTTCCAGCGTTGTTCGGAAGGTTTCTTGGTTTTCCTGCGTCAAAAGGATTGAACCTTGAGTAGCTTCTTTCTTTTCATTATGCTGCGTCATCTCTTGCTGTTGAGTGCCATTTTGTATGCTGATTTTCACCTATATTGGATTGTGATCGAAATTCATTTCTATGGGACACTCCTTTACCTCTATGTCTATTAAACTTGTCACGAGTTTCTTTGAGCTTATAACATAGTCCACCACACTTTGACCATTGTATGTGTGACATGTGATGTTCCCAAAACTAGGCCACATTTTTAAACCATTGCATATAATTAAATCATACAAGCTGCACATTCCTAATAATTCTGCCCCATACTGTGTGATATCTCCTTTTCCATCTTGAGATAATCTTTCCCACTTTTGGTTCCCTTCCTCTTCTAGCCATAAAGGGTTGTCCCCTATTCCCATCTCAATATCAAGGCAAAGAGACTGGTTATTTGCAGTTCTAGCATTAAAATCTCCAATTAGAATGATTTCACCTTTGTGGTTATATGCTGTTATATCCTTTTTCAAGGCTGCATATGGGTCTTTTTTGTCTAATTTCTTCTTCTTGTAGAATTTTGAACCATGGGGAGCAAAATAACATGCTGCAAGATAAATCGTGTTCTCCTTTAACTCTATTTTTATCCATATGTACTGCTTATTTGTATCTTCCTTTTCAACTTGTATGATTTTTCCCCAAGAGTCTCTTACTAAAATTGTTACCCCTCCATATCCCTTGCCGCTTTCGGTTAACTCATTCCAAACTGACATCTTTGTGTAACCTTCAAAGTTCGGAACCTTGCAGCTCTCATGTTCATGTGTTTCAAGGAGGGCAATTATGTCCATCCCCTCAGCTATGGGCCCTAAACCAAGCTCCCTCCTCCAAGGATAGCCTCTACAGTTCCAGCTTACCAATGAGAGGTGTGCCTGGGGGGCCCCGCCTTCCTATTTATCATGTGTATTTTTGTTGCTGAATTGAGCTTTCCCTCTATACATCCAAGATTCATTACTTGCATTTCTTGCTGCTACCACTTTTGCCCATTCTTTTCTTCTCTCTTCCAATTGTAGTGGGGTTAGATCTTCATCTATGTAGAATCGTGTTCCCTTGAGAAGCCTTTTGTTCTTGTCCTCTGTATTTTTTAGTGTTACCCTTACATTTCTATTCCTGCCATCTTGTGCCACTTTACCAATTCTGCTCGCTTGCTCAATATGCCCCACCCACTCCAACTTATCCGCTAAAAAGTCTTTAATTAGCTTATCTGTGTGCTCCCCTTCTCCATAGTCCTTCAGTCCTTTTATTATTACATTTGCTGCTTCTATCGTTCCTATGTTTTTCTTCCCCTAGATGCACCTTAATCTGCCTCTCTATGAGTTCTCTTTGGCTCTCTGCTGTCCCTTTCGTTACTTGTGCCCATGATTTTGTCTCTTCCAGTTCCTTCAGCTTAGCTTCCCTAATTTCTATGCTTGCTATTGCTGTTTGGAACTCCTCTAGCAGTGGGTTGCTCCTTTCCTCCACTTCTGTTGTGGAATTTCCCTCTTTGATCTGCTTTATCTCCTGCTTCATGGTTGATATTTCTTGCTGACCTATTTTCAGATTGGTCTGAAGTTTGACTATCTCCTCCCTAAAAAACTTGTTTTCTTGAGAGAGTTTGTGATTGGTATCCATGATCTCTTGCCATTTGTTGTACTTCCTCTGTTCTACGACTTCTAAACCTTCAAGTCTCTTCTTTAGCTCCATTAATTCATTAACATACGAGTCTGAAGACTAGGTTAAAAGAGTTGAGTTAGGACTATATTGGTTCGCCTGACCTTCACCTTCCACATCCCCCTCTGTTGCTGCTTCTTCCTGCTACACTCTCTTAGCATCGTTAGACTATTGATTCTGCAAATATATCCTTTCAACTTCATTTTCCAAGTTTTCCACTTGACTTTCCAGATTTTCAACTTGAGTTTCCATATTTTCACAATTTTCTAGAAATTCTATCACTGGTTTTGCTTGCTCTTGTTTAGTTTTAGATGTGACGGTTGTCAGATTGAAACTTATAACTTTTGGAAGGATAGCAATAAATTTATTGTACCCTAGCCATCTTAGTTTTCTAACTATTTTGGCCTACCTACGTTGCAAGATCCTCTTGTATTGCTTGGCATTTACAAATGTCAACCCCTCTCTGACTTGAGTGCAAGCCTGATGCTCCATATTCCAAGAGGAATCACTGAGAAAGTACGGTGCTAGCATTTTGGTCTGTTTCATTTTGTTCCCTCTCTCAATGTTTTCCCCAAGTTCTTTCAACAAAACATTCCTTGTGTCATCTTTGCATTTTGAGATCTCCATTGATAGACCCACCACTGATATTGATGTTTCTGTCCTTGGTTTGAGTATTTAAGTTTAAAATTGGACCCACACTCCACAGTTTTCAGGTAGTTGTTTTGCGTTGAAAATGCAGAGTTTGGAAGTATTTTAAAGAAAGACAATAGAGAAAAAACCTATCTGGTGAACAAAACCACCAGTGAAAAGAGATTGGAGGAGGTGGGGCACACCTGTTCCCAATGTCGAGAAGGCTGCCGCTGAAAAGGCAAAAAAGGCCAAAAGGAAAAATCCCAGGGCCCACCACGGATCCGATGCCCACTGTACGCAGAGATCCCTAAATGCCAGAAGTGGAAGACGCCAGAAAGAAAAAGAAAATGCCTTGATGCCCACTGTCTGAATCGATCCACGCCTGGTTTCCCCTAATCGGTCCACGCCTGGTTGAATCTATGCTTATTCCATTTCCTTATCACCCTTTTGCTTTCTCCCTGATTTGATGAGAGTTATGAATTTTTTGGATGTGGCGGTTACTCCAAGTTTAGAACATATGCAATGACTCCATTATATGCGTCGGCTCTTCCTTAGACTAAAATCAATTTATTGGTTGTAGATGTGTGTGGAGGTCAATAAAACAGGGGACGTGCTCATATGCCATTTTGAGGTGTCTTAAACAATTAAAAAATGTTTTTCGATGCTTCTTGAAAATAAGATGAATTAATAATCTGCATCGACTATCAATGTGGGTGATGGCTCTAGTAACGGAAGTAGTGTCTATGGTGAAATATCTTAGAGCGGCTAATCATGGCTTTAAAGATGTGCAGTCGACTTATCTTTAGCCGCGCCATTCTATCTTCATTGATTTGTGTTTTAAAGCCGTGTGTGTGGTGACGGTTATGGTTATGTATGGCATATCATATGAATAAAATATATAACTAAGGGAGTTGTATACAGGTGGAGTTCGATGATATAATTTCTGAGGAGACGTGAATATCATCGAAGGCTATTTTTATTCTTCAATATTTTGTGGGCATGAATGGCAGAAGACATGCCTATTGAATGTGCATTGAATATACAAAAACGCTGAGCCGACTGGATAAGTTCGAATGTGTGATGTGCTTAAAAGATATATTGCGTTCTTTTTGTAGTCTTCTGTGTGTGTATTTCAATGCTGTGACTAGTTTTTTGATTGGGGGTCTCTAAAGCTTTTTGATACAGAATATGAAACGGCCTGTAGATTGAAAACATAATCATGCCGTTCAAAAAATACATGATGAGTATTATGCATTTCAGTTGTGTAGAAGGTGCGGTTGTGTGTTAGGTTCGGGTGTGCAAAGTAATTTAGTGTGCTTGACATGGAGTTGTCTATGATAACTCCCGACTTTGCCTATGGAGTTAAGATTTTCTAAGCAATTGATTTTGAAGTGAATAGGGTCTTCTTAATCGAGAGTGATTTTTGTTTTGCCAAGGTTGGGTTGTGAGAAGCTATTAAGTTTGATATGGAGATGAGTTGAGTATTGAGCTGTACTATCCTTTATAATAGTCACGAATTCATATTTGAGGACTGTACCAATTACTAAGGTGTCGAGCTACTGAGTGGATGAAATCGAAGACTTCAAGAGAATATATATGAGAATGTTATAGTGGTCTGAGTAGGTTGAACTGAGCAATCAACTACAGCAGTTTTGGGGATTTCAGAATATAGAGTTGAGAATTTGAGCAAAGGTTTTCAGTGCTTGAACAATGGACTTGAAAATTTGTGTTTCAGAAGTCTGAAGTTGGTGCTTCAGCAACAAGAGTTGGTGCTTCAGTTGATCAGAGTTGGTGCTTCGAGGGAGAGTGCTTTGAGTGAGTTGGTGCTCACTTATGTAAACAGGGTTGGTGCCCTTTAGAGTAATAAAAGCAATATTTTGCAGTGGTTTTTTATTCGAAAGAGTTTTCAACGTAATCCTAATGTTCTTACTTGTTCATGGTGTTTATGTTGCTGTTAATGTTTTGATTTCTGAATTATATGGTTTTAAGTTTTAAGGTTTTGATATACTGATTCAACCCTCCGCCACCCCTCCCCGCCCGCTCTCAGTATTTCCTGTGAGCAAAATATCCTATGGCTACAAAGGAAGTACATGAGAACACAAAATTGGATGTTTTATATAATCAGCCTTATTTCCGATGGAAGGAAATGCATTGACTGGGCTCATTTGACCGACAACTCTATTTATTCTCAGTTGATGAGATTCTCTGACATCAGGGCTTTCCGCATGGTTTCTTATTCCATCTATTCTTTAGTGCAGACAAATGCTTTTACAGGGTTAGAGAAGGTTCAAACAAGAGGATGGTTCTTCCTAAAGTATTGATGAGGGTTGTAATGTCCCCACTCTAGTTAGTTTCAAGAGCAGTTGAGTTAGCCTATTTCTTGGACCCTCATAGGCTGACAGGATTTGGTTAGGGGGTCAATGGCCGTTTTGGTGGGTATTCTCATTCCCACTCCTTCACTTCAGTATAGGCGTTTGTAGTTCAGTGTTCGCCAGCCTCTGTTGGCACGGAGAAATACTGAGTTTGGAGGGAGTTTGAATATTTTGGTGGTTAAGTTAATTATTTAACTTATTGGTTTATTATAAAGTCAAATTGACTTTATAAAAAGGAAATGCCACTTAAATATTTTATAAAGTGATAATAAATCACTTAAGTGAAAAGGTGGGTTCAAAGTATTTAAAGCAACTATTGATAAAGGATTTAATGTATTTAAATGACAAAAGTCGTACTTTTCTTGGAAGTCGTGCTTTTTGGAGATATAAGGAAAAAAAGATGCAAGTCGACCTCACTTTTGATCATTTGACATTGCATCTTTATATCTTCTCTGTGGTTTTTGTCTAAGGATAAGGGTTTCAAGAAATTCTTCTTTGGAGAGCGATAATTCTTCATTGATCTGTGATTGTGAGACTGTGAAATACCAGTTGAATGGTTGCTACTGAGGGAGCTTCATACAAGAGTTCATCTATGCTTTACATCAGAGTTATTTTTATTCAGAAGATTACAGTTTATAATAAGGAAGAGGGCTTTCACATCTGGGACGCCATCTTCATTCATTTTCCTGCTTTCAATAAAGATTGTTCATCACCATTCAAAGGCCATACCATTGCATTGGGAGGCGTGTTCATCTGGGAAAGGGCGTGTGAAGCAAGAGGCTAAAACGCCTCTCCTTTGGCTCATTTCTTGACTCCATTTGGGCGTCCATCCTTCTTAGCAGCTCTTCACCAGTTTCTGTGTGGGAGAAAGCAAATCCAGTGTCCAGCCGTTGCATTTCATCAGTTTCAACATATCTTGCCTGGCAGACACAAACCCACTTTATTTAATTATTCTAAAGGTTTCCAAGTATGTTGATTGTATGCAATCTTTTTGTATGATTTGCCAGATCTGCAATAGTATTGCAGATGCCTTTAATTTGCTTGTATTTCAGTTTTATGTACATTTTATGCTTGGCGCACTTCTGTAGTTATTGCTTAAAATTCATCAAAAAACAAACAAAACACAAAAACAGACAGTTATAGTTCAGAGGTTGAGTTGGAGCCATTTCCTTGGACAACGAGATCTGAATGAGAGACAACAGAAATGGGTTAGCAAGCTTCAGTCATATGATTTTGACATCCCCTATGTCAAAGGTACACAGAACATAGTTGTTGACGCCTTATTTCGCCGTCCTCATTTGAGCTCCAAGGTAGAAATTACAGAGGATTGGAGACACATGATAGTTGCAGAGTATGCCAAGAATCCGTGGGCTTCTAGTATTGTAGATGGGACAGTAGAGGACAGCAGATACTCTCTTGCAAGCGATCTTATCATTTACAAAGGGAGAATATTTTTAGTCCCAGGTTCAGAGATGAGGGACAAGGTGTTGAGGACCTTTCATGATTCACCCATGGCTGGTCATCCTGGATACTTTAAGACCTACAGGCAGGTACAGGAGAGATTCACGTGGAAAGGTCTCAAATCATATGTTCTTCAGTATGTCAGGGAGTGCTTTGTTTGTCAGCAGAACAAGCAAGAGCATACATACTCTGCAGGATTGCTTCAGCCGCTTCCTATTCCTGAGAGGAAGTGGGAATGCTGGTCTACGGATTTCTTTATGGGCTTGCCGAAAGCTCAAGGGAGAGACAACATTTATGTGGTAGTAGATCGATTGACGAAGTACGCACATTTCTTCCTGATCACTACTACCTACTCAGCTACACAGGTGGCAGATTTGTTCTTTCGTGAGGTATTCAGATTGCACAGTTTGCCTCGGAGTATTGTCAGTGACAGAGACAGCAGATTCATGGGTAACTTCTGGCAGGAGTTATTCAAACTATGTGGGACAAAGCTTACTCTGAGCACTAGCTACCACCCACAAACAGATAGACAGACAGAGGTTGTCAACAAATGGGTGGAGGGATACTTGCGGAATTACATTTCTGGGCAATAGAAGGCTTGGGTGAAGTGGTTGCATCTTTGTGAGTACTGTTATAATTCCACTCACCATATGACCATCCAAATGACACGATTCAGAGCTTTGTATGGCTATGATGCTCCTAGTTTTTTGGATTTATTGTTGAGTGATTGCAGAGTACCGAGTGTTGGTGATCTATTACAGGAAAACCAAGATATCATGAGGGTTCTTTACGAGAACATTCAGAGGGCTCAGAATCAGCAGAAGCAGTATGCTGATTAGAGGAGAGTTGAACGATCATTTGAGATCGATGACATGGTGTATCAAGTGCTTCAGCCTTACAAGTATTCCACCCTTCAGAAGAAGGGTGCAGAGAAACTCAAGCCACGCTACTATGGATTGTTCTAGATTGTCAGGCGTATTGGCGAGGTGGCTTATGAGTTGGATTTACCGGTGGACAGTAAGGTTCACAATGTGTTCCATGTGTCACACCTCAAGAAGGCGTTGGGACAGCATGTGATTCCTTCTTTAGACTTACCACCCCTGGATGATGAGGGGAAGTTGATTTTAATACCTAAGGCCATTGTGGATTCTAGAGAGCATCATCTTCGGAGGCAGGTTATCAGGGAATATTTGGTTAAGTGGAGAGATCTACCGGCAGAGGACGCTACTTGGGAGGGTGATAGTATTCTACAACATCCAGCTTTGAGTTTGCTTGAGGATAAGCAAATTCGGGGAGGGCGGATTGTAATGTCCTCACTCTAGTCAGTTTCAGGAGCAGTTGAGTTAGCCTATTTCTTGGACCCTCATAGGCTGACAGGATTTGGTTAGGGGGGCAGTGGCCGTTTTGGTGGGTATTGTCATTCCCACTCCTTCACTTCAGTATTGGATTCAGTACAAGCGTTTGTAGTTCAATGTTCGCCAACTTTTGATTGCACAAAGAAATACTGAGTTTGGAGGGAGTTATGAATATTTTTGTGGTCAAGTTAATTATTTAACTTATTGGTTTATTATAAAGTCAAATTGACTTTATAAAAAGGAAATGCCACTTAAATATTTTATAAAGTGATAAATAAATCACTTAAGTGAAAAGGTGCGCTCAAAGTATTTAAAGCAACTATTGAGAAAGGCTTAAATAAATTTTAAATGTATTTAAATGACAAAAGTCGTACTTTTCTTGGAAGTCGTGCTTTTTGGAGATATAAGGAAAAAAAGATGCAAGTCGACCTCACTTTTGATCATTTGACATTGCATCTTTATATCTTCTCTGTGGTTTTTGTCTGAGGTCAAGGGTTTCAGGAAATTCTTCTTTGGAGAGCAATAATTCTTCATTGATCTGTGATTGTGAGACTGTGAAATACTAGTTGAATGGTTGCTACTGAGGGAGCTTCATACAGGAGTTCATTCGTGCTTACATCAGAGTTATTTTTATTCAAAAGATTACAGTTTATAATAAGGAAGAGGGCTTTCACATCTGGGACGCCATCTTCATTCATTTCACTGCTTTCAATAAAGATTGTTCATCACCATTCAGAGGCCGTACCATTGCATTGGGAGGCGTGTTCATCTGGGAAAGGGTGTGTGAAGCAAGAGGCTAAAACGCCTCTCCTTTGGCTCATTTCTTGAGCCCATCTTGGGCGTCCATCCTTCTTAGCAGCTTTTCACTAGTTTCTATGTGGGAGAAAGCAAATCTAGTGTCCAAGCGTTGCATTTCATCAGTTTCAGCATATCTTGCCTGGTAGGCACAAATCCACTTTATTTAATTATTCTGGAGGTTTTCGGGTATGTTGATTGTATGCAATCTCTTTGTATGATTTGCTAGATCCACAATAGTATTGCAATTGCCTTTAATTTGCTTGTATTTCAGTTTTATGTACATTTTATGCTTGGCGCACTTCTGTATTTCTTGCTTAAAATTCATCAAAAAACAAACAAAACACAAAAACAGACAGTTATAGTTCAGAGGTTGAGTTGGAGCCAGCTAGGCTCATCACAAGGGATGAAACATTTCAAAAGAATCAATGACATCTTTATCATGCTAACAGTTACGGATTTGGATGATGAAAACCAATGTATGGATTCCAGATCAAGCAAGGATGGTTGTCATGGAGTGGGCTAATTGGTACATTCAATTCCCTACCTTCATCTACATTAGAGACTTTGGATTCAAGTCATATCCCTACAAGCTTCCACAATACTTGAGTGATCAGATTCTTTTGATAGAATATTGCAGGTAGTTGTCAGTTGCACGTAAGCATTGTAGAAAGAAACATGGCTAGAAGCTACTTTTCCAATCTATATCAGACCATGCACGTGCTAATGCTATTGATGCCAAAAACAAGAGTGTCAAATTGTCCAAGTTCAACCTCAAGATTTACCACAAAAATAGGTGCTTTGACTCCAAGGATATAATGGTCAATAGACTTGGAACCAAGTTTGAACATGTATTGATATTGAAGACTTTTCAGCAAACTGCCTTGATGAGTACAAAGTTAGAAGATGAGGATATAGCAAAATGACCTTAGATTAGCTAAGGGAATTCACATCCAAGGAAGAGCCAAATTGGTTGGTTGATTCAAGTGAAGATCTCTTATCCCCATGATTTGTTCAAGTTAGAGGAAATATTCAAACATTATCCCCAATAGATTGGCCAATTAGAGATGGAACTACCAAAGATTGGATGAATAAGACAGACATGGACAAGTCTAAAGGATTATTACAGAGGAAAGTAGTAGAACAAACAGGAGCAGTTCCATAAAGAAAAAGGTCAAAACTACCAAAAAGAAGTAAAGAAATAGCTCCTAGAGACTCAAAGGTTGGAGTTGAAGATCAGAAAGATTCAAGTGAGGCTGAGGGAAATTCAAGGCCTGAGAAGCTAAAGTTAGTCCCTAAAAAGAGGGTGAAGTCCCATTCACTAATTCACGTCAGCGATTCTCTAGTTATTGAGACAATAGTAGTTAATCTTCCAGTTACAACTCCCATATAGCCAAAGGTAATTCTTGAAATTCCCGAGTTCCCATTCATACATTTCCAATTCCAACGATTCAGCCAAGTGAAGAAATTTTAGCCATGGAGATAGAGATTCCAAGGCCAAAGTCAAGTACAAGTATTGAAGAATGCCAGGAAACTTTGAACAAGAAGAGAAGAAGAGTTGTTGCATCGCCACTCAACCTGAAGGCAATTTCCAATCTAATTTAAGAGGGAAAGACCAAAAAAACAAACAAGGTTTAAGAAGAATGAGGAAAGGCATGTTGTTGCTAAAACCACCATTCCTCCCATGGATAAAAATGTCCAAGATTTGCAAGTTGTTTCCGCTATTCAGAGGCCAACCTAGGGCCTATAAATATGAGAGGGAACATTGATTTGTTACACTTTGCCACAAAACAGTATTTCTGAACATTGTTTAAATTCTGAGTTATTTAATTGCTGCAAGTTACTTTATTTTCTGTTCTTCATTGCAAAAAGAAACACCTTCCGCATTTCTGTCTTCTTCTATTAAACACATCAAAACAAACAAAAAACACAAGGCAGAACAAGGGTGCATATTACAAATTCCTTTGAAGAATCAAGGCAAACCAAAACAAGTGCCCTACCAATTGCTTCCTTGATATCATTGAATGCCTTCTTTCCTTCCTCTATCCATTTAAAAGTTGACACTTTGTTCATCATACCTATGTTACATGTCAACTCAACAAAAATCTAGGACAAACCCTCATATGAGGCTTGCCTTGTTGAAGAAAGAATCGACTTCAGTTTTGCTAGTAGGCAAAAGATAAAATTAAATAACTTCTACTCTACTTGGGTCAATTTTAGTTCTCTCCTTCGATACAATGAGACCCAACAACTTTCCCTCTATTACGACAAAGATGGACTTTTGGGATTTAGGGAAATCCCATGAAACCTACAATGTTCAAAAATGATCAACCCTTTCCTTGGAAAATACCATCAAATCATCAAGATGTACAACAATTACTTTATCCCTTAAACATCCAAAAGCTAAATACATCACTCTCAAATAGGTTGCTCCAACATTTACTAGCCCAAACGACATTCTCTCATGCAAACATTCCCGGTGGAGTGGAAAATGGTATTTTAAATAGATCTTCTACTAACACCTTGATATGATTATATCCTAAAAACCATCTACTAGTGATAGCATCTTGGACCTAGTAACCATCTATAGAATATGATCCATGATTGGCAAAAAATAATTATCCTTCAAAGAGGCTTGATTGAGATATATATAATCAACACAAATTCCGATCTTTTCATTCTTCTTGTTGACAAGTATCACGTTGGAAATCTAGGCAAAATGATGAATAGGCAAGATAATCCTAGAATTGAGCATCTTTTGAATCGCATTGTAGATAGTGTCAATTAGATGCAGATTATATGGCCTATGCTAGACAGGTTTTAGCTATATTTTCAATGGAATATTGTGAGACAATTATTTGGATCAAAAAGCTTTCAAGTCTACATATGAACATGCAAATATGTCTTTATTATCTCTTTGAACAACTCTTTAGACCATTCTCTTTCTTTGGACATGCAACATTTAACCAAATTAACTATCCTTGGTTCATTAGTATCAATTGTGTCAATTTTCTCATAATTGGTTGAAGTTCATGCTTGAGATTGAATTTGATCTTTCACATATCTATCCTATTGATCAAACATTCTTTTCAAAGACATAAGGCCTTCGGAATTTTATTTCCCTTCAATTTAAGGATATCCAAGTTAGGATGAGCAAAATTTCCCTCAACAACATTGGTCAACATCAATCAAAAGAGCTACCTTCAAAATACAAAGACCTAAAGGCATTAGTTTTTTTCAAGAAATTCAATTAGTCAATCATTGTTGAACACCTGCCAATTATTTGCATTGTGATCCAACTTCCAATGTGCATTATGGATATTGTGTGGTTTATATTATTTGAAATAGTTATGTATTTACATGGTTTAAATAGATAAGACATTTATTATATATGATTCGATCATATGAATTATATTATCTAACATGATTGCAGAACCTAAACCAAGATTTATCTCGCTTAAGGTATTTAATTAGTAAGATATAACCCTAACTACATTATACTTGTGATTCTAGAGCAAGATTTAGGGCAATCCCAAAAGGGGACATTGCACCCTGATTGAAGAAAACTCAAGTTCAAAACACCTTATATTGGTGCATACCTTTGTAAAGGGGTTCTTTGAATTTTGAAAGCAATTTTCATGACACAGGTGCACACCTGGTAAAGAGAATTTTATTTTAAAATTAGAAAAGACATTTCACATTGTTAGGTGTGCACTTCAATAAAGAAACCTTTCTTTACAACTTGAAATGATATTCATATGTATTGGTGTGCGCTCAATAAGGTGAATTTGAGGTCAACTAATTTGAAGGCAGGTTTGCATTGGTAGATGCACGCCTATTATAAGCTAATGGCATTTTAAAAGGCAGAAGTTGTTTATCTATCAAGGTGTGCGCTGAGTGATGTAGTGGCCAACTAAGGTATATTCATAGGCATAACTACAGTATTAACACCGACCATCAGTTCTAGAAAGAGATGTATCTATCTATAAGAGGCAATTTCTATCCATAACCCCACAACTTCTTGAACTCAAAGATATCTGCTATATATTGTGGCAATCAACAGTACAAGAAGATCCATCTAAAATAGCAGAGATAAGCAGATATATTTAGCAGTCAAGGGTGCCTAATTTTGGAGTAGGTTTTTGTTTAAATATAGGTTCAATTATCTCTTTATTTCACAACAGAAAAACTCAAAACAGCAGACCTTCACCACTAGTTTTCAGCATATCAGATTTAATCAGCAGAATGCAATGCAGCAAAATGCCAGAGCAGTCTTATTTGACAACTTTCAACAAATTTTTAGCAGTGATCATCAAATGCGCCTATTTCAGCATAATTATTATATCATTGAATTCAAAATTTCAGGTATTGCTGGCCACCTAAGGTTCTAGAGATAGTTTCCAATCATTTTCATCATCAATATACATTTGTTCATATTCTAAATATGTGTGCTTCTTTCATCTTTCTTAACTCTTGCATTGTAGTTTGGTGTTGGAAGTAAAAAAAAATTAATCTTTGCTTGTGTAAGTGGATTTACTAGTATGTTTTCAACCCATAAGAAAGGATTCGTGATTTTGTTTACTTTGTTTCAGTTGCAAGATTTTATTCATATAAAAATGTTCTCTATGAGAGAAGACCCTTTCAAGTCTTGTGCTCAACCTCCAAGAACAGAAATGATAAGCCAAAGTTTATTTTCAGTTATTTCCTTACAGAAAACCCCATTGATCATGTTGTAAAGTGTGCATAACTGTGAATCTTGTTCATAGCTTAGGAGTACTGTTTAGTTCTCAAGGAGCTTCTCCAACAAATTTCAAGAGAGGTTTATCCTTGTGTGCTATTCCATTTTGTATTGTCTCGGAAGTGACAAATTAAAATGCTAACATTGTCATAGCTTAGGGCTTAGGAGTACTGTTTAGTTCTCAAGGAGCTTCTCCAAATTTGAAGAGAGGTTTATCCTTGTGTGATATTCCATTTTGTATTGTCTCGGAAGTGACAAATTAAAATGCTAACATTGTCATGTCCCCCTCTTAGGAATGAAGGAATTGATTGAAGACCCGCAGTCTATTTTTATTCCCTGTAGGCTAAGGGACAAATTAAGGGAAAATAATTTCATAATAGCATTGTAATTTGGGTCCAATCATCTCTTCAAAAAGGCTAATTTAGATGTTTTTATAGATGACCGTCTAAATAAGACATTATAAGGCCTATGTATTTCTTTATTTAAAAATTCACTTAGAGGGAAAAATAAAATAATAAAGAGTTCAAAATTGGAGGCACCTATATAGGATCATCCATTCTTGTCATTATTGAATTCAATTTTCAAATTTGAACACTCAAGGACAAAATCTCTTAGTTGGCAAATTCCAAATGACAAAAACCCTTTTGGATTAAATTTTGGAATTGGAGACGAAAATCTCTCATATCCATTTGTGGTGATTCTACTCAAAGATTGCATTGGTGCTTACTATTGCAAGTGTTTTGACTCATTTTGGCAAGCAAGCTACCCTACATCAACAAATAATCATTTGTCAAGGTTCCTAATGTTAATTTTAGGATTAGAAATGAAATAAGCAGAAATACATAATAATGAACAATAAGACACAGCAAATATCCTAGGAAAACACTCCTTTTTGAGGGAGAAAAACCCAGCCACAAATATATCACTTATATATTGAATGAAAGAGCAGAAATCTGCTTTACAACTTGGCCAAACACTAGGCCGATCTGATGTAATGAAGGTAGCACCTGTCTAGATGCGAATATACAAGCAATTATGAATTCTCCTTAATATTGATCTCCTTGAAACAAAATGTTGATCTGCTGAAGGTATGCGAACTTATCTTGAATGAAGTTGAATTACAAAATGAATGTGAATCGCCTTGCATTTATACAAGTCAAGATGTCTTTTCATAAAGGGTTGGCCTCATTCACAAAATGAGACGACTTCTCAAAGATGAGACGACTTTTTTTATTGAGTCGGCTTTGAGAAAATAAATTAAATCGCAAGTCCGACTTACTTTAGCATTTAATTATTATTTATTATTTGAATTTGAGAGAGAAAGAAATCTCTCGCCACTATAACATCAACACTCCCTCTTAGCTAGGGAGATATCTTTCTAGATATCCATGTCATGGAGTCTCTCTACATGACACCTACAATGGCTACACCCATTTGTGGAAAATAGTTCATCACGAAGTCTCTCAACGTGATATCGTCATGGAGTCACTCAACATGATGTCCACCATGGCTACTCCCATGTGTGGAAAGAAACATGTGCACAAGTGCCCATCATCGAGTCTCTCAACGTGATGTCGCCATGTTGTCATGGAGTCTCTCAACATGACGTCCACCATGGCTACTCCCATGTGTGGAAAAACACAAGTACAAAGAATTCATCACGGAGTCTCTCAACGTGATGTTGTCATGGAGTCTCTCAACATGACATCCACCATGGCTACTCCCATGTGTGGAAGGAACCACATCTCCATCTCAGAGATGGACGAGGGCTTTCACCTCATATTTCTTCGACTCAAAGAAATATGCATTATAGCAAGGATCACTGATGCTGAGTCTCCCTCTTAGCAAGGGCAACATTCTCCACAACCCAAGCTTGTCTCGAAAATGTGCAAACTTCACCTTGGAGAGAGGCTTGGTGAGAATATCAACCGCCTGATCATTAGTGCAAATATACTTGAGTTGAATTGCTTTCCTCAACACCATATCTCTGATGTAATGATACTTGATCTCCACATGTTTTGTCCTATCATGAAACATTGGATTGACAGAGAGCTTCACACAGCTTTGATTGTCACAATGAATCACAGTTGGCTCCAATGTTTGCCCAAACAATCCTGCAAGGAGCTTTCGAAGCCACACTGCTTCTCGACCTGCTACACATGCTGCAATATATTCTGTCATGTCCCCGAAATTGTGACATTTAGAAGCATTTAACCATTTAATATTACGTAATTATAATGGTCTATGACGAGATTGCATCGTAAACATCATGATATAATAAATATCAAAGTATATAAAATGTTAAGATAATTTAAAATATAAATGTAAATATTAACATTTAAATATAATTATTATGATATAATAAATATATTACATTAATGTAAAACACGGATATAAAATAGTTATCAAATATAAATATTGTGATTAAGATAATATTATAATTGTTGAATATAAACAAATAACTTAATAAAGCAATATATATATATATATATATAAATTTATCACCGAAGTTTTAATAAATATTAATTAATAAACAAATAACCGAAAATTGCAAATTATCGCGCCTGTGAGAAAACGCGTCATTGTCGGCGAAGGGTTCTTCCAACGACTATGAGAGATGACGTCTCACCCAGGAGACATAGCGTTTCACCCAGCAGTTGTATATTTAAATGACGTCTTTGGTGGAAGCAAGGGCATGGATTTATATTAGAAAAAAAGCCTTTATCGAATTCTTAACTATTCCCTAAAAACATTGACGGAAAATACATTCAAAACACGACCTTGACATCCTCACGCGGTAAGTAAGTTATTGCCAGATGAGAAAGGAATAAATGGAATTATATACGGACAAACTCCAGTTCGCTGGCACAAACCCTAAACCGTGAATCTCTGATATGTGGAAAAAGACATCGAATGGGAGGATTAAAGAACATATGCCAATACCATCGTGGTCGGTGAGGGAAGAGATACGGTGGGAAAAGGTAGAACAGTAACTACTTCTGCAGACCGAGAAAAGGTATGGTAATTATATGTTTAATATTTACCCAACGTATTGATTAGTATTTGTCATATATGTTTGATATATATATATATACAAGTATGAATATATATATAAAATATAAATGTGTTATACATACACAATTCATAGGCTAATAAATATGTTGGATAATTGGTGAGTATTACAAAATACGAGTTCTTAATTACTTGGAATAGCAGAGGTGAGAATAAAGGATTTAAGTATATTGATTAGCGAATATATTACTTTTAAATTCTTTAATATATTAGCATTTATGAATATATTTAAATATATAATGATAAATGTATGTACAATAGATATGGACATTGTGATTCACATATACATCATGGGTGATTGATGAATATAATGTAAATTTATAAATAGGTATTATTTACGATCATCCAAATAATGATGCTTGCAACAATTATTAAGCCCTATAAGTAATAATGACTCTATTCATTCGTCACTATGATAAATAGTATAGTAGGATCCCATCCATGGGATCTGGTAAGACGTGAATATCTACCCCCATGTACATAGGAAATATATTTTAGAAGAATCGCTCATAGTGAGTGAAAGAATGTGATAAATAATCCTTTGACAGAAATAAGATATTTATGTCCCCCCTTGATCTTATTGGATATTGACACTAAAGTTTATTGATCCATAATATCTCTAATGTCTCTTTGAGGAACACTTTGACCACAAGATTCAGGTTTAAGCGCATTCGCCTAGATAGGGGACATTACATATTCATCCTCTACAATGCTTAGTGCTACAGAAGTTTGCTTTCTGCTACACCAAGAAATCATGGCAGACCCCAAACTGAAGCAACATCCAGAGGTGCTCTTCCTATCAGTTACACTCCCGGCCCAATCAAAATCAGAATAGCCTTGTAACTTCAGATCTTCACAGGAGGTATATCTCAAGCCATATCCTACTGTGCCACACAAGTTTCTCAAGATATGCTTTGCTGCAACTAGATGAATTTGCCTTGGCTCACACATGAACTGGCTGAGAGCGCTCACTGCATAACAAATGTCTAGTCTAGTATTGACTAGATACATCAATGATCCAATCAACTGTATGTACATGGTGGGATCTATCAAATATGAACTAGTTGCAGAGTCACTCAACTTCTTCAAGTTTTTCTCCATAGGTGTAGTCATGGACTTACAATCCATCATCCCAAATCTCTTCAAGATATCTATGGTGTATTTCCCTTCACTTAAGATAATCTCATTGTGTCTTTGCCACACTTCCAGTTCCAGAAAGTAATGCATAAGACCAAGATCCTTCATCTCAAACTCGGAGGCTAACTCTTTCTTACATTTGACAATGAGATACTCTGCTCCAGTGAGAAATAAATCATCAACATAAAGAACCAATATTAATGCCTCACCATCAACTACCTTGAAGTAAAGATTGGAATCTGCATCATTCTTGGAGAATCCCAAGCTCATCAAATATCGATCAATCCTTTCATACCATGCACGAGGTGCCTGCTTAAGGCCGTACAATGCCTTCTTCAATCTGCATACATGAGACTCTTTCCCATGAATCACAAAACCATCTGGTTGCTCAATGTACACTTCTTCAATCACACCATTAAGAAAAGCAGTCTTAACGTCCATTTGATGTAGCTTCCATCCTTTAGCAGATGCAATAGCAATAATAGTCTTGATAGATGTATATCGAGCAACAGGAGCAAATGTCTCCTCATAATCTATTCCCTCCTTCTGAGAGAATCCTCTTGCCACAAATCTTGCTTTGTACTTCTCGATGCTCTCATCAGCTACATGGTTAATCTTGAAGAGCCACTTGGAAGACACAATTGATTTCCCTTCAGGTCTTGGTACAACATCCCAAACATCATTCTTGATAATAGACTGATATTCTTTTGTCATAGCATCTCTCCATACCTGCTGATTGGATGCCTCCTCAAAACTAAAAGGCTCAGACTCAATGATGTGACTCATCAATGCCACATAGCCTGGAAACTTCTGCAGTCTCTTGCTTTCTCTAAAGGTGCCTCGAGGAGCTGCATACTTCTCTACCTCTTGCATAGTTTGTCTAGCCCATAGAGGTCTCTTTCAACTAGCAATGTCTCTCGGACCATCAGTAGGTTCTATGGGATCAACTGGATCAATAGACTCTTTTGGTTCAGTAGACTCCCTTTGAATCTCAAGAGTATGATCAGGAGAAATGTCCATATCCTGAGGTGTCTCTTGTTCTTCACTGTCTATCTCCATGTAAGACCCTTTAGATCTTTTGAAGGCTACTTCCTCTTCAAAAGATACATCCCTGCTGATCTCAATCTATTTTTGCCCTGGAATGTAGATCCTGTAGGCCTTTGAAGACTCATTGTAACCCACAAATATTCCTTTCTTGCTTGATGGTTCTAGCTTAGATCTTTTATCCTTAGGCACATGAATATAAACAGGACAACCAAAAATTCTTAAATGAATAACCCTAGGTTTCACACCTGTGAAGGCCTCTTCAGGAGTCATGCTTTCCAATATTCGATGAGGGCTTTAGTTCTAAACATACACTGCAATTCTAGAAGCTTCTGCCCAAAGGAAGGTTTGTAGATCTTGATCATGAATCATAGCTTTGGCTGCCTCAACTATGGATCTATTCTTTCTTTCTACAACTCCATTTTGCTGAGGGTTGTATGGAACACAAAATTCCCTCTTGATCCTTGCCTCAATGCAGAAATTATGGAAACCTCCAAAAGTGTATTCTCCTCCATTGTCAGATCTCAGAACCTTAATCCTTTTCCTGAACATGTTTTCAACTTGAGCCTTGAATTATTTGAATCTATCAAGTACTTCTTCAAACTCCTTAGACTTCAAAAAATAAATCCAAGTCTTTCGAGAATAGTCATCAATGAAAATCACATAATACCAAAATCCACTCAAGGATGCCACAAACATTGGACCACATAAATCAAAATGAACAAGATCTAGAATTCCTTTTGATCTACTTTCACTACTATGAAAAGGACCCTTAATATTCTTACCCAGTGCACATCCTCTGCAAATGCCAGTGTTCCTGACTGAGCTTTGGAAGACCAGTAACCATCTTCTCCATAGATGGAAGAGCTCTGAAGTGTAGGTGAGCAAGTCTCCTATGCCATAGCTCACTCAAACTGGTAGAGTCATGCAATAATGCTTGAACTAGATGAATAGAAAGTCTGTATAGGCTCTCTTGACAGACACCAATCACACGAGTTGTTTTGATACTAGAGTTCTTAGGCCAAACAAGGACTTTTCCTTCAAAAAAAGCAACCTAGTACCCTTTGTCCTCCAATGCTGAAATGGAGACAAGATTTCTTTTGATTCCTGGAACAAACAAGACATCACTCAAATGAAGAGGGATGCCAGAATCTAGATGAAGAGAGGTGGCCCCAGCACCTTTTACTGAATAACAGGCATCATCTCCAATTATCACTTGCAAGTTGGTTTCTCTTTCTACCAAGTCTGAAAGATGCTCTTGATATCCCATAATGTGTCGTGAAGCACCACTATCAATCAGCCAAGTGTCACTGTTGGTTGGAACATTGCTTGAAAGAGCGGAGATGAATAGAAATCCCCCTGAGTTGTCTCTAGATTCCTTTTGAGGTGACACATCATCAACATCTACAGTAGAAGCATGTTGCTTTGGTCTTGTTATGCAATCTCGAGCATAGTGACCATACTTGTCACATCTGAAACATTGAATGTGAGAGAGATCCTTCTTCTTCTTTGGTTCAGGAGCAAAATCTAATTTTTTGTCTCTATCCCTCTTGAAATTTCCTTTTCTCCCTTCTCTTCCTTTCCTTCTGGAAGTTTGAGCAGCAAGGACATGATTTTCTTCATTATGAGAGCTTCGTCCATTTCCTCTTGCTGCCGACTTGGATTCCTCTTGAATGCAATCAGCTCTAAGACGATCAAACTTGGGCAGTTTAGATCTTCCACTAATGCTTTGGATTCCCAAGATTGAGGAAGAACATTCAATGCCAACATAGCTAGGTCTCTATCTTCAACTATATCTCCAATGGCACATAGCTGATCTTTCAACTCAGTAATCTTCACGAAGAAGGAGATGACTGAATCTCCTTTAGCCATTTTTATATGATGAAGCTGTTGTCTCAAGGCAAGAGCTTTGCTGGTGTTGTTGATCTCATACAAGCCTTGTAGAGTGAACATGACTTTGGTTGTCTTCATCTTGGATATAATTGGCACAAGATGATCCTTCACGTAATCTATCAAGATCTTCCTAGCCTTAGTGCCATTCTTCTTCCATTGAGTTTTCTCAGCCTCATCAGATGGCTCGGGCACATCATTCTCCACGAAGTCTAGAAGATCATTTTCTTTCAGTGCAATAAGAACTCTGAATTTCCAAGAGGTGAAGTTCGATGCACCATCAAGCCTATCTTCAACCTTGAGTCTGTTCACCATCTTTGATGATTAGATAGACTCTCTTAGATGAGAAGAAGAGAAGAAGACTATGCTGCTTAAACAAATCTGATCTGATCTTGCTTAAACCTGCTCTAATACCATGTTAATTTTAGGATCAGAAATGAAATAAGCAGAAATACAGAATAATGAACAATAAGACACAGCAAATACCCTGGGAAAACCCTCCTTCTTGAGGGAGAAAAGCCCAGCCACAAATATATCACTTATATATTGAATGAGAGAGCAGAAATCTGCTTTACAACTTGGCCAAACACTAGGCCGATCTGATGTAATGAAGATAGCACCTCTCTAGATGCGAATATACAAGCAATTATAAATTCTCCTTAATATCGATCTCCTTGAAACAAAATGTCGATCTGCTGAAGGTATGCGAACTTATCTTGAATGAGTTGAATTACAAAATGAATGTGAATCGCCTTGCATTTATACAAGTCAAGACGTCTTTTCATAAAGGGTCAGCCTCATTCACAAAATGAGATGACTTCTCAAAAATGAGACAACTTTTTTTATTGAGTCAGCTTTGAGAAAATAAATTAAATAGCAAGTCCGACTTGCTTTAGCATTTAATTATTATTTATTATTTGAACTCGAGAGAGAGAAATCTCCCGCCGCTATAACATCAACACCTAAAACAAATCAGCATACTTTTTGAAGGTTTCCATCTCATATTTTGCTGTGTTTCAAGGGTTTATTGCTACACCTAGTTTAATATCATTTACAGCCATATTGGCAGCCCTAACTGCCATCATACAGCCTCCTAGCTGCTGCTATACTATTTCTAAGCAACCATACTACTGCGCTTAGTTTGTTGTGGCTGTTTCCAGCCCTCATCAGCATGTAACAGTATTTTTTTTTATGGTCTTTTGGCTGTTCCAAGCCCTGCATCTCTCTTTGAAAAAACATACAGCAACTTGGCAACATATTTGGCAATATTTTAACTCACCGTACAGGCTATATGGCAACCTGTAAGTGGAAGTTGTTGGTTGATTAAATATTAATTTATTGCTGTTGTTCCTTACCATAATTTACTGATGTTTCTTATCATACTCACTAGAATAAATTGCTAAATTGTCATTAATTGTATTGTTGTTGATTGCCTATTTGACAACCTATTTTAGACCTTTATTTTGTTGCCATAAATACTGATTATTCATATTAAATGCTGGTAACAAACATATATGATATTATCAATTGATTTGGGATTTCTAGGGTTTCATAATTGCTGTTTATTCATTACTAGTCATTTAATGATCAGATCTAACATAAAATCTGACTGCTAGGGTTTCTAAATTAATTTTCTAATATTATTTTTCCATATTTGTATTAGAGTAAGATATAGTTTGTTTCCATTAATTATTTTCAGTTTTCTATAATCAGAAAAATACAAAAAATTGAATATTTTCTTAGGGTTCCTGATTGAGGACATTACAAACATATGCTGAAATATATGTTATATATTGAAAAACTAGAAGCCAGACCCAATCTATGTTCTCAATATAGTCTATTTCATATTGCTGTTATATTTCTAATATCTATTTGTGTATGCTGAAATATCTGATATCTGTTTAAAAAAGAGAAGTTAGACCCAATCTCTATTGTCAATTAGTCAATCAATGGAGAATTTCACTGGACGGATAGTTATCTCATGTTGTGAACTGCATTTGACAACTTATAGAGTTAATCTCTTTGAAGACATGTATCTCATGGATTGTATCCTACCTCCTTGCTTCGTGCCAGATATTTAGTGGGTGACATTTCCCAATCATTAGACTCGGCAAAATTATCAAGAGAACTGCAAAACAAAGAAACTGTCAAATGTTTCACAGAATGTAGTTGAACTTGCAAGATACTAGCAAACTACATCTACATGAAAGCAAGTTAACATTTTCAAAGAGAATGCCATATAATTGCATCAAAGGTGAACTCCCAAATGTAGAAATGCATATGATTCAAACTTAGGACTAGATACAAATCCTTTTCACAATGCATGTCCAGATACATCAAATATGTTAGCTACATAGTTACAAAGAGATGGAGGGGCCAGTACTAGGAAGGGAGAGGAAGACAAGTATTATCATGCAATTTTTCATAAAAGAATGGCAGATGGGTATTGCAGACAATAAAATATTTAAATATTTAAATTTTGGAAAAAAATACATAATGGCCATATAACTTAAAAAAATGTAAAATGCTTAAAAATTAAATAACTAACATTTTGAAGTACTGAAATAAATGTCAATGAAAGTGAGAATTTATTATAAATATTTGATAATCATTAGCATGACAAAAATACTTAAATTTAAACCATAATCACAGTAGAGGCAGTAAATGGAAACTGGGACAGCAATGCCATTATTTAAAAACATGGTACAGGGGTACTTAGAGATGGCTATATTTTCAATCAAACAACAAAAATTCAGTGCACATAAACATCTTAATTCTTTTAATTATTGTTCTTTTTACTCATGTTGGACGAAATTTGTAATGTGTCAAGTTTTGATGTTAAAGCTTCACTTTTCCAGTCAATTCAAATGATCATGTTTCAAGATTTTTGTCTTGTTAGTTCTACCATGTTTTGTTCAAAAACAAATCAATGGAATTTCTTTAGTGGAGAAATCATAGAGAGATTCAATGTAGTCAAGAACTGAGGGACATATCAACAAGGGCTCAAGTGTCATGTAAAAACTGGGCAAGATATAGATAAAGATTTTTATTTGGAGTCCATCGCCATCTTTCGATAGTGCCAATTCTGCAGATTTGACTTCTACAAAGGTAATATAGGAAATTTTGCTCACTTTCTAGTCTTGTTGCAGATTTCAGTCCTATATATTAGCTGCAAAGAGCAAACAGATGTTCAGACTTTTTTATGCTAGTAGCTTTTGTTAGTTTTAGGTGATCAGATTTAATGCACAGAAAATAATTCAAAATCAGACAAAACAACACAGCAGATACCCTGGGAAAACCCTCCTCTTGAGGGAGAAAAACCCAGCAACAAAGATCTCTTTTATATTTAATATAGTAGTGCCAACAATTCACTTTACAATGAGGCCGAAACACAAGGCCAGAAATCAGTACCTTTTACCAGATACAAGGAGTAGATACAGACCTCACTTTCAGACTGTATAATTCAGACCTTGCTTTAGACAGTAATTCTGACTTCAAGAATATTTGCACTCCAGTATTAGATAACATTCAAACTCAGAACTTGAAGGAGGTTCGCATTTGACATGCTTCGGACTTATTCGCCTTTAACAATATTCGCAACCTCTGATCTTTGATGATCTGCAATCTGCTAACAATTGATTCGCACTATCATACATGGAGGAATTCGCACTTTCCTAACAATGCGCACAAGATGATCTTCGCACTGCATGTGATCGCACTGAGACTTGTATTCGCACTTGATCATCAGATAAATTCACATTTGAACATCAGATATATTCGCACTTGATGACACAGAACTTATGTGAATAATTGAACTGATCTGGATAATCACAAATGATAAGGTGAACCTCTATATATACAATCTCAAGAGGTGCGAGTATATTAACTATAAGTCGGCTAGAATGAAGTCGGCCAACAAGAATAATATTCAAGATTGCCCAAGGAGAGAAGATCAAATATAATATGTATGAAGTCGGCCTCATACAAACAAAAGACGTCTCTTTCAAAGAATCGCGCCTCACACAAGTCGGCCTTTTAATAATAATTAAATATATAAATCATGAATGAGGCGCCTCCTCATTATCTCAGATCGAACTTGAATAAATTAAATAGCCATTGGCTATATTTAATTTATTCCTTCATAATAATTCGCGCCTGGAAGTATGAGTCCCGTGGCTGCAAAACATCAACAGCTTTCATAGACGGCAATGCATGGCAGTCATATTCAAACCCAAACATGTTTAGGTACAGCTGCATGAAGACGTGTCTAGATGAAGGAAAAGTCTGATTGAAAGACATGTACCTTTGAAAAGGGTATTTCAAAGATCATCAAATGGTTAAGTATAAAGTCCAAGTGTGCACTTGTATTTAAAGAGAGAGAAGAGTGAATCCATTGATAGGTGCATGTGTGAGGCTAAAGGGCACACCTAACATAAGACTTTTTTATTTGAAAATCAAAACACATGTTTGCACTAATAGATGCACACCTAGCATCCAGAGGTGCACTCTACAAAGAACTGTATTCAAGAACAGGGTTCAAAACTGCTCAAACAAGTGCATTCCTGTAGACAAAGACACACCTCATCAAATAATTTTTGATTCAAAGTTTTGAGGTCCAAAGAAGGGCATGCCTAAATAGTTAATGATCTAAGTGTAGGGTCTGTATAGAGGCGTGCATCTGCTAAAGATGAGCACGACTCTAAAAGGATTCCACATGTCTGTCTAAGGAAAAGAATGAAAATCAAAATCAACTGATAGGTGCACACCTAGGGGATGGGTGCACAACTCATTAAAGGAAAATCTTATGCTTAAAAGTTAAAACCATTCAAAGGTGTACACATGAAGCAAGGCGATGGACTTGATCAGAGAAAAGGAAGACATTGTACAAGCATGTGCTTAGAAAGCAAGCATGCACTTAAATAAATAGGATTTGAAATCAAGTTTGTAAAGAACAAAGGACAGAGCATAGGTATGTGCCTAGGGTGTTGGTGCACAACTCACAATGGAAGGTTTTCAAACAATTGAAATCTATTGCAGAAAGGTGCACACTGGATCTGCTGCCACACACCTGAACAAAAGGAAATTTTGACTACTTCAAAATCATGCAGAGGTGCATACCTGTGGCATTGACAAAGGGAAAAGGTTTAAGTCTAGAGGGGTGTGTGTGTGTAAAACGAACAAGGAAATTCAAAACCAATTTGAGGTGCATGCCTAAAAGAAGTCAATCGATTTAAGGAGATCACCTATAAATACAGGGAGGCACACCTATCCATCTCAGACAACAGACTCAACAATTATGAATGCAACCAATGGAGTATTTGGAGGACATCAAGTTCAGAGAGGGCCCAGAAGGTCAAGTCATTGATCCTAGATGACGATTGGTGGGCTCGTGTGGACTATGTCTTGAGTTTCACTGAGCCTATCATGAGTATGATCAGGTTTGCTGATACAGATCGACTATGTTTGGGGGAAATCTATGATGGCATTGACTCCACGATAGAAAAAATAACGGTGATAATAGCAGAAAAAGAGAATGACCCCCAAGAAACATTTTTTCGAAGTGTTGAAAAAATAATTCATCACCATTGGGACAAGATGTACACACCATTGCATCTCCTTGCATATGCATTGTCTCCCAAATACTATAATGCATAGATACTTGCTTTGCTAGGGAGAACTCCACCATATACAGATAGTGAAGTTGCTAATGGGTACAAGTAAGCATTCAAAAGACTCCTTAGATCTAGAAGTGATGGAAAATGTTAGGAAAGAGTTTGGCTTGTTCATCTTAGGACGGAATCATAGTTTGTGTGCTCTTCAAGACCAATACAATGTAGATGCTCATACATGGTGGTACCTCCATGGGCAAGATTTTGTGTTCCTCCAACCTCTTGCAATCAAGATTTTATCACAAGTATGTAATATTTATTTTTTATTATTTAACATTTGTATTGTAGACCTTAATACTTACCGATCTTTAATTTATTTTGCATTTTTATTTTTAAGTTGTTTTGGTTTTCTCTCCAATTTCAATAGGTTGCAAGTTCTTCTTCGGCTGAACGGAATTGGAGTACATACTCCTATATCCACTCAATGAAGCGTAACCAGTTGGTTGGCTGCAAAAAAAGCAGAAAACTCGGTTTATGTCCATTCCAACTTGCATCTTCTATCACATAAGCAAGATGAGTACAAGGATGGTTCAATGAAGAATTGGGACATAGCCCCTGAGTGTGCCAACTTGGATGCATCTATTGCAGAGCTTGCTAGAGTCACTATAGATGATGATGATGATGAGACTCTTGCACATGATGCACCTACTACAATTGGCAATGCATTTACTTGTGGTTCAAATGATGTTGAACCAAACGATGAATTTGATCTAGATCCTTTTGATGATTGATGAAGATTGAAGACTTAGAGTCTTAGACAATTATACAAATTTTTTATTATATTTATTTCAATTTTGTAATTGTAATGATCTTCATTTGAATCATGACTCTAGACATATATGATATATGAGTATGACATATGTATTGAAATTTTGAACTATTAATTGGCATTTATCTTTATCACTAGTATTTATCTTTATCTTGATGATTGATGATTGATGAAGTATCATACTATCAAATGTATTTACAATTCTGTATATTTTTTATTTTTTTGCATACCTATATTCCCTACCCATACCCATTCCTGTACCAAAGCCGGCAACTTAGATTTAAATCCTTAAAGGGTAGTGAACCCTAGAAGGTCCTAGTAAGAAAACGTATTCAGCATGCTTCCCCAAAAAATACTATCTTGGGATCACCTTCCCCTCTGTGACCTAATGTTTGGTCACTTCTCTGTGACACCAGCTGGATCCAATGTATTCAAAAGCCTTTGGAAGGCTTGGGAGCCGATTAGACACTTGACAAAAACTTATGGGGAGATAGCTGGTAACAGTGTTCAAATAAGTACCTCTAGTTCAATATCGTGGAATTTACACCATAAAGAGAAACCACTTGCTTTATTGCAAGGGTGCTCAGCAAAAGATTGGAATTAAAGAGGCATTAAATGTTTTAATGACATAATAAATAATCAACAGTTAAAAAAATGGGAGACTCTAAGTGCAGAATTCAATCTACCACAGTTTCACTGGAGAACGTATACTGTGTTAAGAGAGGCATATAGGAATATAAATTGTCCAGTACAAATTGAAGCTAAAAGTGAGGAAGTAGATAGGTATAAATGGTATGATGGCTCTGATTTAAATAAAGTAAAAAGCTAAGATTGTCTACAAACCTTTAACTGGTAACAAGGAAATTTTCAAGCATATAAATGAATGCTGGAACTTAGAGATAGAAGATAAAAAGTGGAGTGATAATCTTAAATGGATTTGGAATGATACTATTGAACCAAAAAAGGCTTGCTTCAGATGGACGCTTGCATTGCATAAACTACTAGGTATTTCTAGTACTCATAGCTTAAATTGTGAAATTTGTGAAAAACTTGAGTCTATCATGATGCATATTTTCTTTGAGTGTTTTCTTGCAAAGGAGATATGACTTATGTTCTGTTCAAATCTGAATGGCTAGGGGGATGTAGAAAAATTAGGATGGAAAGAAATTCTAATGGGTTTCATTGACAAATTAGATAAAAATGCAATCTTGTTCTGGTTACTACTTTCTACTGAGATATTATGGACAATTTGGAAAGCTAGAAATGAAGAGTGGTTCCAAGGTAAGAAGAGAATACTTACTGAGTCTGTAAGAAAACTCATATTTTTTTATGTTGCAGTGCAGGTAACAATCACATTGGAGATTCCCAAAAGTAAATTTGTCAAGCTGATCAAGAATGAAAAAGTGGAAATTAACAAGGAAGAGTCAAATCTGCAAGGCACTGGCCTTTTAATAAGGAGGACAACATCCCATTTATGAAAAATTATCTGGACTTTCAGAGGAAACATAACAAGAAATATAAAGAAACATTGGAAAAGGATCTGGGACAGAGAAGGGGGACAAGTTTTTGGGTAAACCAAGGTGAAGATCTCACAGTAGAAGTTGTGAAGTCCAATGAAGACTTGTCAGACATTGAACCACCAATAGGATGGGGGGACCTGGATCAGTACAGCAAAAGCAGAAACTACTGAAAAACAATATAAAATATCAAGTTTTGTAATTGTAATAGAATATGCTCTGCTGTTGGTAATAGTAAAATTATATTAAGATATGTTACTATAGAAATCATGGTTAACTCGGATCAGACAGCTGATAACTATCTATTGTAATTATCTTTTTTTTCGTAAACTACAATCAATAAAAAAGAACAGATGCAGGATTCGAGTGAGGCAGCGGTGCACCTGCAACATGAAGAAGAAATGGCTGAATTTGAGCACTCAGCACAATCGCAGAGGATTTGGCTTTGTTTAGCCAGGATTTAGCCTTGTTTATTGACATTCTCAGAGTCATCCTTCATGATGGCTGTTTGGAAATTCCAGCCATTTTACTCTCCCTACTCTATAAGTGTGCTGTTATGAGAGCCACTAGGCAGGAGTTTTTGGAGCCTGTGGTTAAGAGGGTGCAGAAGGAGGATGGAGGTGCTGATCTGGGCCTTTCCTCTCGTTAAGAGTGGTGGTGGCTGGGTTTTCTTTTGTTTATAGCTCACTCTGACCCAATGTGTCTGGGTTTTTTATCAGAAATTTATGTAACAGTCGATCAGGACTTTTTGGATTTTAAGCATCTATATTTTTAGTCTATCTTCCTATGGGCATGGGCCCCTATAGAACACACAATTGACCTACAAAAAAAGAAGAAAATTGAGTCACTTCATGGTCTAAGAACAAAAGTAATTTGCAAGGCTCAAACTATGATCCAAACTGGGAGACATCATGTGGCTGACAAAATGACCATGTTGGGGTATTGCAAAAGCGATACCATGTTAAATTCCCAAGTGTAAAAGGATTCAGTCTCAATGCATGTAACTGGGCAACAATGCTGACGTGTGAAGAGTCATAGCACATATCCCATGTTGATGCATGGAAACATGTGAAGATGCCCAATCAGAAATATAACTCATTTCATCCATTTGTAGTTGTATAGCTTAGGACATTTCATCTTAGCAACTAAGACCTTGTAACAATCAATTATCAGAAGGCTTACTGTTTCCTTTTCCCCACCATTTTTTCTTTCCTGTTACAATGGACAAGAACCATCAGGTTAAATACTTGATATGTACTATACGAGAGAGAGAGAGAGGGGGGAAGCGGGGTGGCCGTGGGGGGCCAGATTACAAAAATGATTGTCAGCAAGCCCAGAAGTCAGAGAGATGTGGAGTGTGAGTTTTGTACTTTGAGTTTGATAGTAGAAAAGTAGTGTGTTTAAGTATTTCTTCCAACTATTTTAGGCATCGATTTCAAGAGAAACAATGAAGAATGTCATATTTTCCATTTTTATGTGTTAATGTTTATGATTCTGCCTGTGTACTGAGATTGCTCAAATGGTCGATGGCTGTTCATTCAACCCTTGACTAGGGCCATCATCTGCTCCTATGAAGAGGTTTCTCATCTCTATCAAAGTCCATGAGGATGAAGAATATGATAGCATATTGAGACTTCAGCATTACGGAGTCTGCAAGAACTTCCATTGGCAATCTCTTCCCTGTAGATGCTTTTTGCATACCTCGGTAATTTTCTACCACCAAATGATAAAATATACAAGATAATAAACAAAAAAATCTCTGTCAGTTTATTCAAACAACCTTGTTCATCCCTTCTCTACCTCTGAGCTCTGCCTAGTATAGCCTTTACACGAACCTGCAAACTTTTGATGTAATTATTGCTAGTGTGGACTATTTGTAATGAGATTGACACATGGCTTTAGATTTCCTCTGTTTACAGGATGGACATCGAACAGTATTTTAATTTTAAATGTTCTGTTTACCCTGGGAATCAGGAAAGAACTACATCATTCTTAAGGTTTGCAGGAGATCCTCGCAAACTTTTTTCTGTCACTCCATTGAAAGGTGCTTGACCTTGTTCATTGATGAGATGGTTGCCCTTGGATGTTTGTATATATGGCTTATTCGACCTACAGATTGACCACAACACCTTGTAATTATATGGATATATTGATAGGGAGAATAAAAATTACTAGAGAACATCCCAAAACCAGTTTGCATTCCTATATCTAACATTCGACCTGTCGCTTCTCTTTGCAACTGACCTCTACGTGAGACATGACTCAATTCCTTACCTCTTTTAAGGTCACTTTGCCTTGGATTCCACTTGGGATACCTTGGAACCTGCACCTTGAATTCCATTTAGGATACCTGTACCCCTTAAGTATCAATATCACTCAATATAAGTTTCCACAAAAGTTATTTTTTTCTCTTTTAAGATTATGAGTACAGGTGAAGTGCTGTCACTAACATGGAGGGAGCTTTTGGGGAACTAGATTCCAGGAAAGTGCCGCCACTAACATCAGAGAGGCTTTTTATAATGGATTACGGGTGACCCAGAAGTGCTGCCACTAACACAGAGTAAGAACATGACTCGAACCTGTGTCAATGATGGTAAGCTCCCTAGGACGGACTTTTATTACTAAGGTGCTTTATATTATTTCTTAAGTGAGAGTGGCTTCAGCAGTCGTTATGCTTGGTATTGGTGCCTAAACTTGTAAAGTCCACATTCACCTATTTTGGTCATTGAATGGTAAAATATTCTCCAGCTTACAGTGGAACAGCACTGTTGTTTGATAAATCACTGAAGCACTCCAGTTTAGTGATCAGGAAAACATACGACAAAAGACAAACAAAATGCATAGCACAAAAGTTGCAAGCCAAGTTCCTAGGGAGTCAGGAACAGGAGCAGAGCATTGTTAACATCTTCATTAAGCATGTAAACTATTGTGACTAAACCTTGTTACTTTACTCCATCATGTAATTTAAGGTTTTTGGAGAGTAATAAGCTAACCTTGAACATGAGTAATGCCCAGAAGCAGAAGCGCCACCACCACACTTGTCTGACAAATTCATAAACTTAACACGCTCGTCCTCTACGGCAGAGAAGGAGGAAGAGTAAGAGGAAGAGGCCGACATGGCCATGAGATTCTGTTTAGTGGGCGATTGGTTTGGCTGTGTGAAAATGCTGAGCAACTAAAATAAATGGAAGCTTGCAGTAGGATGGGCATCGACATTGATCCTATGCTCACTATATAGTTGATGTGAATCATGATGATGAATGTTCTGTCCTTGGACGGAAAAGGCGTAGCCTAGGCAGACTGTATAGTCAACCATGATCATTGCTGAAATGCCTGTCTAGCAAATATTTGTGTTGGGTGCTGCACATGTTAGGTGAATGATGAGCCTGTTGAAATGAGTGTAATAGGCCATCACCTTTTACTTGGCTCTAGGGGAGCGGGAGCCTGGTAGGTCAGAGTCATCTTACATTACGCTTCATCCCCGCTTATGTGTGCAATCATATCAGTTACCCAAAGTATAGTTTCTAGTCTCACGTGTGAGTGTGAGTGCGGTGTACGGGAAAGTTATTACTGGGGACTTCGGGTTGATTAGGAGGTCCGTGATCTCCCCAACTTTACAGAATATAAAAATATATATTATTTTTTAATGAGTGGTGTGTTGTAATTAGCGTTTTTCATTTTAATGTGATTAAAAGGCTAGTTGATGGTATTTAGTATAGTTACTGGGATTTTCCATTATGGGAACATAGACAACGTACCAGTACCAGTCTCCATACCTAAAATTTTCGGTGAATCATTTACATATAAAATAGTCATCTTCTTATCCATTTAACTCACGCACCCTAATTTGATTGGTGTCCCCGGTACCAGTACTAGTACCCTACGTCTCCCAGCAACTATGGTATTTAGTTAAAGAATTAGAAAATTTTGATGAATTTAAAATTTAGCTGACAAGTAGAGAGAATTATTTTAGTATTTGAATCTTATAAAATATTATAAGTTTATTTGTTTTAAAATTTATAAAATAAATTAAAAAAATCGAGTAATTGATTTAATCAAATAATCTAAAATTTTTAGTTAACAAATTTGATATTATTGATAATTTAAATAAAGATCAAATTAAACAAATAAAACTATCATGTAGAACTTTGGACGAAACAAATCTAAATCAACATGTAAAGCTTTGGATGTTGAAAATTGAGAGTAATTTCCATGCAAGAGGTGACAAATGTATAATCATGAAATATTCCAAATTTCAACTTCGCACTAAATGACAAAAGCCATACCTTTAGCACCCCTTTTCAATTTTCATTTATTTTAAGCATTGAAAAGGAAGATATAGGCTTGTATGTAAAACTACATATACCACTTATAAGCTAGCTATTGCATTTAGGATTGTTGAAATGGCAAAGTAAACAACACAATAAAATATTAGCAATATAGTGATTTAATTTGATAACGATGTGATGAAGGCAATAAATTTATATTAATGAAAATAATGGAGAAGCAATATAAGAAATCGTCAAACCTATAGAATATAAATCATGACACCAAATATATGTGGAAAAATCCTTGTGGGAAAAAATTCCACCCTAAAGAGACCCCAAGTTTGCATTGTTTCAAATGTAGTACAATAATACAACTCACTTATCATTTTGACAATAGTTCAACAATTTAAGAGTACCGACAAAAGGACCTTACAGTCCACTATCACATGCCTCCAATACATAGATTAGTTATAAAATCCAATGGCATTATAAATCATGAGTCAAAACCATGAGTCATGGTAAAAAGATAATAGCCATATGGTCATGGTTAAAAGCTAATAGCCCTATGGTCATGGTTAAGCATTTTGAAATAGTGAGTAACTTCGCTTACACATCTTACATATATTTTATACATTGTAAATGTCATAGATTCTATCATAATAAACAAATCAACCAAGATCTCAATCACAAGCACTTCATAAGGGCATTCAATATTTGAGACCTAAATACCAAATTGGCAAGATACTTTGTAGCTCCCAATTTTAATTTTTTCACTATAGCATTCATACTCATTGCCTTCTTACACGATATCCCAAAGAATAAATAGTAAATAAATAATGTCCCCACCCACACATGGGCATCCCATTTAGCCCACTCCAACATGTTTGGAGGTCATATTATTTATCACTTATATAATTAAATACAGTTAATCAAGACTTATGATTGAAAGGTGAATGACACCCCTTGTCTCAATATTCTCCGACTTGGCATTTACATTGCAAAACATATAGGGAAACTAAAAAATAAATTGAGTGTTAGAAAGGAAAATCATGTGCACTCTCTACACTAATTGAATTTATCTATGCTCGTTTTCTTAGTGAGATAATATACAATATTCCCCAAGGAATGAACCTTCTATATCATGACTCTATCATCCTAAACCGTCTCATTGACAAGGTGATATTAAACATCAAATATGCTTCATATGAGCATGATAAATTTATTTCTTTGTCAAATAGATATCACTCTAACCATCACATCCAATCCTAACTTATCTACACTCAATGCTAATACTTAAACACAATCTCTATAACAACACTATCTTGTTAAAAGCATGTGTCACAACCATGTACTATGCTTTTGTAATGGATAATTCAACTATAGCTTGTCTTTTACTCATCTAATTGATACATTCTCCCAAAAAATACATGATTGCTTATAGATCGTGTACCATTTAAAGCATTAGCTAAATCCAAATCAATAAAACCTTGTATATCAAGTAACTTTCCTACATCATTAATTCCTTGATAGTATATACAATAATCAAAATTCCTTAAAAATATCTTAAAATTGTTTTTACACAAGATTAGTGATCTTTACTAAGGTTAGGCATAAACCTACTAAAAGCTTCCACAAAATGGGTAATGATGGTCTTTTATAGACATTAAAATATATTAGGCTACCTTTGGAATTTGCACATGGAACATTAAACATATCCTCTCAATCACCATCTAACTTAGGACACATCTAATGATAACTTAGTACCAATGGGTAAAGCAATACTTATAAGCTTATAGTCCTACATTGTAAATCTCTATAAATTATTCTAAATATGCTTCCTTTGACTAAGCTAAAACTTTATGCAGACCCAATCCTTGTTGATCTAAATACTTAGAATGCACTTTACTACCCTCAAATTGTTCATATCAAAGGCACTAAATAACTAATTTTTAAGCTCCCTAATTATTCATTTATTAATTTTCAATGAGCAACATGTCATCAACATAAAAGGAAATGATTAGCAACTGACCATTAATTAAGTTGAAATAAACACAATGACCACATTCACTTCCAACAAACCTAAGCTCCAATGTGAAAAGCTTCAACCTTATAGTTTCACATTTGAAGTGACTATTTTAGACCATATAATGATAGTTTTAACTTGCAAAGCAAGTTCTTCATTTTTACCACAAAGCCATCATGTTATTTTATATATACTTTTTCCTCAAGATCCCCATACAAGTAATTTTTTTACATTCATTCACTCCAATTCTAATAATAATCAAAATTAACAGAATGCAGGAACCTTATAGAAGTTATTTTTACAACAAGATAGAAAGTTTCACTAAAATCTCCCTCAATCTAGGAGTAACCTTTTGCCACCAATAATTCTGTGTACCTTTCTAACTACCCATTTGCCCCACTTACAACCAATATATTCTCCTCCCTCAAGAAAATCAACTACATATCCCAAGTAGTACTGGATGGGTGATCTCCCAGGAAATCTTAATGCTTCACCTTTGTTAGCATCACCTAGATGCAATGAGTGTTGAGTGAATCATTCATACTCATGAGATATGGGTTCATGTGAACCACTACTCATGAAACATGGGTCAATGGGTTTGACTTGAAAACCACACAGTTAAATCCTGATAGCAATATTATAATTTGACATGTTGTGGAAAATACCTCCTACTTATCAATTGATGAGCTAAAGGGGCTATATAATGAATGGTTCATAAGGCACAACACTTGTTGAAGGTTTTGTAAATGGGGTAGCAAGCTAAGTGGGATTAACCTTGGGGGAAACTCCATGGCTAAGTGTGCTTGATTTGGAGTAGTACTGAGATGGGTGAGGTCTCCCAAGAAGGCCCAATGCTTATTCTCGGTGAGCATCACCTAGATGCAATGAGTGTTAAGTGGACCATTCATACTCATGAGAGATGGGTTCATGTGAACCACTACTCATGAAAGATGGGTCAATGAGTTTGACTAAAAAACCACACAGTTGAATCTTGATAGCAATATCATAATTTGACACATGGAAAATACCTCCTACTTATCGATTAATGAGCTAAAGGGGCTCTATAATGAATGATTCATAAGGCACATCACTTTTTGAAGGTTTTACAAATGGGGTAGCAAGCTAAGTGGGCTTAACCTTAGGGAAAAATCCATGCTTAAGTGTGCTTGAGTTGGAGTAGCACTACGATGGGTGATCTCTCGGGAATGCCTAATGCTTCATCTTTGTGAGCATCACCTAGATGCAATGAGTGTTGAGTGGACCATTCATACTCATGAGATATGGGTTCATGTGAACCACTACTCATGAAACATGGTCAATGAGTTTGAATCGAAAACCACACAGTTGAATTCTAATAAGAATATCATAATTTGAGATGTTGTGGAAAATACCTCCTACTTATCAATTTATGAGCTAAAGGGGCTCTATAATGAATGACACAACACTTGTTGAAGGTTTTGCAAATGGGGTAGCAAGCTAAGTGGTATTAACCTTGGGGAAATTCCATGGTTAAGCATGCTTGAGTTGGAGTAGTACTAGGATGGGTGATCTCCCGAGAAGGCCCAATGCTTCACCTCTGTGAGCATCACCTAGATGCAATAAGTGCTAAGTGGAACACTCATACTCATGAGAGATGGGTTCATGTGAACCACTACTAATTAAACATGGTTCATTGAGCTTGACTCAAAAACCACATATTTGAATCTTGATAGCAATATCATAATTTGGCACACTATGGAAAATACCTCTCAATTATCTACATCCCAAGTCTCACATATGTTCACACCATCATCTCATCATGCATAGCCTCCATCGAAGACTCGTGCCCCTTTGAAGATCTTGAGCTCCCTTCACAAGTATAGGTTCATCAGCAATACAAAATAAAGTAAATACGTAACAAAAAATTGGTGGGTTGTACCTATTAATTGGTTTTAATTACCTCATGAGCTTTCTCGAGGGTGTAATAAGAGGCTTAATGATTCTTCCTCTAAAATTTTTGAATCTAAAGATATTTTTCCTCTAAATCTTCCTATCAACCGATTGTTGTTACACCTATGTGCCTTCCTAATTCTCTATTTGGTTTCAAAATATCAATTTTATTTTTCTTTTCTATTGGTTTTTCCTTATCAAAATTAACTCTAAGTTCTCTAAAATTCACATTTTTGAAAAATATACAATTCTCAATGTTAGAGGATTTATAATCTTAAAACCCTTAACATTATCATCATAGCCAATGAAAATAGACTTATTAACTTTGAAATACAACTTAGACCATTTTTCTTCAAGCACATGAATAAAAGTCTCATAGCCAAAAAGTATAATGTGTGAAACAAAAGTTTTCTTACTTGTCCACAGTTCATGCAATGTTTTATCAATAGGAGTAGAAAATGAATACCTTTAATCAAATTAAAAATAGTACTTGTAAAATTAGCCCAAAAGCACTAATTAAATTAAACATTACTTGAAACATACTTCTATTTTTTTCCATTAATGCCATGTTTATCCTCTCTAAGATACCATACTAATTAAGCATACTAATTAAATTAAGCATTACTTGAAACATACTTCTATTTTTTTCCATTAATGTCATGTTTATCCTCTCTAAGATACCATTTTGTTGTTACATAAATAGAGTTATTTTTTTGTCTTATAATATCTACACATCTAAAAAGCTGTAGAACTCTCTAGAACAATATTTCCCTCCATCATTTGGCCTTAATTATATTTTTTGATCCATCAAATTTTCAACCAAGGGTAGGTGTAAGGAGTTGGGTCCACAAAATGTTCAAAAAGTGGAAGTGTTTTTCTTGATTTTTAAAATTTGTCACAATTGAACTAAAAATTTGAAGCACTTACACATAAAATCTTTAAAAATTCTAGTAATATGAAATGTAGTATTTTGAGTCTAGTTTTCAAATATTTAATTTATTTTAATACCTAGACGATACAAATTAATTTTTAATGGGCAATGTATAAAAATCACTTTTTAAAAGATTTTTTAGAACCATACAATGCATGTGTATGACCATCATAACTAACCTAAATAAAAGTATTTATATAATTCTTTTTGGGGAAAAATGTGTATTGCACTGAATATTGGTGAGGATAATTTAAAAAAAAAAATCCTAAATATTTTTTAATTGGCCCTAATTGTTGTTTTTTAAAACCTCTTTTGTATGGCCACCATAATTTGAGCTAAACTAATAATTTTTTGAATTTTATTTTTTATTGTATAAATAATTATGTGTAGATTGATGTCATATATTTTTTTTACAAGAGACTTAAAAAATTAGAAGTTATTGAAAAATATGAAAACTACATTTCAAGTTTATGGACCAATTTCCTCATAAATTAATTAAAAATAGAAAAAACAATCCAATAATTAAAAAAAATACATATTTAAAAACTAGACATCATCATCTATAATGGTTTTTAATTCCATAAAAAAATTATGAAATAAAAGTCATCAATCATATTGCCAAAGTTTTTCTCTTGAAGTTTTCATGACATTGTACGTGTAGGTCTAAAACTAAGGAGTGGGTTTCCAAGCCTAAAACAAAAGCAAAGACATGGGTTTCAAATTTTAAATTTTATGAAATGTGTACCCGCTCTAAAATGCATACCCATTCTAAAATATTATGTAATTAGAAATGAATACGCGGTTTAAAAATTTAGGTTTGGAGCTCGAGCCTAAATAAGTACCCTTTTTTATGAAATAGGTACCTGTTTTTGTCATGATTTTTTCCAAGCCCAAAACATCCCCTATATGTGAACCCAACTTCTTGCTTTTACCCCCAAAACTTTAAAATCCTAAAACTTGATTAAAAAAATTATATTTATGCCTCGAAAATAAATTTAAGTATAACATGAGTAGCCATCAATAAAGGAACCACAATAAAAAAAATCCAATAGAAGCAACATCCACAAGAGTTAATAAATCACTTGCTTCTACTAATCTTTTTTATTTTAGTGTTACTAAAATTTGACATTTACTATATTTTCCAAACACACAATACTCACAAAAACTAAAATTTGCATAATAACCAAACAAATCATCAATCGTAATTTTATTAATTAGGGTCTTAAGCTCTTTTTCACTAATCATACCCATCCTATGGTGTTACAACATACATGAATCTATTTTTTTAGTTACATAGGTTGAGTTACAATAGGTAGATGCATCAAACTTTGGCAAAGTCCCAAATTGAGATCCCTTAACTAGCACAACATTTCCTCTAGCCAACCTACAACCATTTCTGATCAAATGTAACATGTAGTCTAACATCATTTATTTAAAAAATGAAGGAAATTTATGTGCTAATCGTGAAATGTGTAATATATGTATGAGATATTTTACTCTCTCATCACTGAACACAAGCTCTATCTTCTCTTTGGCAATAATTCAATATGAACTTCAGTCACCAAGGAAAATATCACCACCATCATAGACTTTGTATGAATAAAACCACTCTCTATGAGGAATCATGTGATAAAAGCCACCTAAATTAATCAACCATAAGTCATCATTGAAAGTATTAGCTAAAAAAAAAAAACTTTATTTTCATCATTAGAGGATTCTTCAAAAGACTTATTCTTGTTTATACATTCTTTTTTTACATGTCCCCACTTCTTGCAACTCCAAAAATTATCTACTCTTAACATGGGTTTTAAGCCATCATTTTAGCTTAAACATCTCCTTGTCCAACCTTTTCTTACCATATTTTTTGTAAGTTTACCTTGTACATGTTGTAAGACTTCGACATTTCATGATCATATTGAGTCTATGTGTTTTGATGGTTCTTGTCTCATGTTTTATGTGCTTCTATGTTGTATATTATACATGAGTTTATGAGTGACAGTTGTTCCTATACATCAATGATGTTCATATTTTTGATATGGTTACTGACTAATTTTGTATAACTAATGATTGTTGTGATTTTTTGGTGATAATTAGATGGCTTTCATTCATTGATTGTGTAAGTATATGTTGATCGAGATGCTTAGTTATGATGGCTTATGGCTTATTAGTAGTATTAATATGTATAATAGATGGATTGTATTATGTGCTTGGGGTTGTTGAGATGATTCGTTTATTATTATATGAAATTGTTATTAGGTGATTACATAATATAGATGTGTGAGTAGGTGTTCATATTTTAATGTTTATTGGTAGCAGTATCAATTATAAGATGGATTTCAATAAGTTATTGTTAGAAGTGGTGATATCATGATTTTATGTATTATGATTGATGTTTACTTGATTCTATTCAGTGTTATGTAATTAGATGTTGTAGGAGTGCTAATTATGTGTTGTTACTTGTGTAGCTTATTGAATCTAATTTTCTAGTTGATTACTATTCTTGAAATCTTATTTTACATATGATAGTTGCTTCGACTATTATTGTTCACGTGTTGTACTAACACTTTTTGGTTGAGTAAATAGGTAAATTTAGCCAATGATGAATGAGGTCACATAGCTACTTCCATTTTCCTACCCTTGTAAATTTTCAATATTGTCCTATAAGGAGAATAAGGTCATTTGTTTTATGTGTTGTGTGGTTGTGTGTATATATGAGAGTTTTTTTTTTTTTTTAATCTTTTGAGTTACCCTTATTATGTTTATTTCTTTTATGATTTATAGAGTTTTTATGGGGTATAAATTATGTTTTATTATTTAAATTTTTTTCTAGGTGATAGCCTAATAGGTTAGGGGTTATTTTATCCTAGAAAATACCTTTATTTAAGTTTAAACCCCACTTTAATTGCCCACTTTTGAAAAGTGCCAAAAATTAGAGTTGGTTGGGTAGTTAGGTGGTTAAGGATAGGTAGTTTCCTTTTCTCCTTCTATTTATTCTTTCTCCTTGAGTGGAAAAGAGGCTTTTTCCTTTTTGTTTTCTTGTCTCTTTGATGTGTTTCTCATTTGGAGAAGGAAAATTCTTGGTGGAGAAAGATAAAAGGATAGAGGAAGGAGGTATAGAAGGAAGGGGCTTGATGAAGGAGAGGCTTCCACAATTTGGAGCAAGTCTATTGGTAAGGTCTACCATTTTGCTTGATCTTTGTTTGATGCGACAAGGAATATTTTGAATGTTGATCCATGTTTGTGAAATCTTTCTAAAACGAAAAAATGAAGTTTCTTGTTGTATTTTTGTGAGGGCATGTTGGGATTTGACTTGGTTAGGATTTTCCACCTTGTATAGTTTTATCTTTATGTGAATAAATTTTTATGTGTTCAAATGAAAAAAAAAGTATGTGAGTGTAATTGTGTTAATGTGCATAGTATATTGTGGAAAATTTGTTGAGGAATCCCTTGAATACTGTTTGAGTTGCATGGGAAGAGCTATGCGACCCTAGCTCAGGGGTGGATTGAATTTCAATCCTATGGTTGGGTGGAGAGCTATTGTCCATATTGTATTTTTATTTGTTTCTCCCTTTTAGGTTTACAAATGGAAGTTGGAAATCAATGAGAGTTCTTCATATTCAATAGCTATGAGTCTTGTGGAATAGGGGTAATTTCAAGTTTCTAAGAGTGAAGTGATGTAGAAATGTAAATGTGGTTAAGGCTTCAAGTTGATGAGGGGATATATCTAATGGTTCAAAAATTCATTATTAAGTAGAGCATAGAAATGTTTATAAATAGAAACATCATATTTACTAGCGAGAAAAATTCAAATAAAGTGAAGTGTAGTTATTCTCCAATAGTCTCTTTTTATGAATAGAAATTGATTTAAATGGCACTTACCACTAATGCACAATGTTCTATTTGCTTAAGTTCAAAACTTATTAGGAATAGTATTTTGACAAATTAAACTCATGTGTTATAATGAAGAAACAAGAATCTAAGTAAGGCTTATAGATTGTGGAGAAGTTTAGGACTAAGTATTGCTTATAAAGTTAAGTAATTGAAATAAACAAATTTTACTCCTTAATCCAAATTTAAGTATGAAAGCTCGCATTTAGTTTTCAATTGAGTACAAACTTCAATTTAAAATTTGTTGGCTATGTAAGAGAGAAGGTAGCATGTTTTTTTATTGTTTCAAATATATGCAAAGGCTCACATTAAGGACTAAATAGCTAGAAATATTTAGTGTTGAAAAAATTCATGAAGTTTTTAAAAGAAAGAAATTTTATTAACCCATAATGAATGGATTCATTTAATTATTAAATCGAAAAAGAAATTAGTCATCAATTGAATTTTATTTAAATTTATTTATTTTTATATATACGTATATACCCCTTTGAAGTATTAAAAATAATAATAACCTATCTATCTATCTATCTATCTATCTATATATATATATAAATTAAATTTCTTCACAAAATTCATTGAAGTTAAATAATACATATATAAATTATTATTTCAAATTTATAAATAAGAAATAATTTTATTATAAATAAAAGTAATAGTATTATATATATATATATATATTCTAATTTATATGCATGCATTAAATTTATTGATAATATAAAAAAAATGCATATTTGTGTCAACCATGTTGAATGGGGAGGGTCGGCCAAAGCAACTGCCCCACCCAACAGGGGATTGGGTGTGGCCCATGGAGGATGACCTCCATGGGTCCATAGCCCAAGGGGGTCGACAACCCCATGGAAGCTTGCCTCCCCTTCTTGCACAATAAAAAAGAAAACTGAATTTATTTTAAAATAAAATTAAACTAAGATTTGATAGTGACTAATGAATGAATAACTATTCATAAATCTTTTTGTAAATAAATAAAAACAATCTGGAGCAAATAGTGCATAAATCTACAATCAACTTAGTAAATTGGAACAATAATTCTTGTTTTTACACTTGGAAATGAAATCAAAATATGAATAAAATGATTCTTGAAATCTCAAACAAACTATGACTATAAATTGGCTTGAAAATAAATATAAAGGACTCAGATTGTTTGCAAATTCTAAAGACAATAAAAGGAAATGGGCATCAATATTTAAAGAAACTTAAGTAGTTATAGGTAGTTTTTAGTTAGAAATAAATTATTATTAGATCAATAATAAAACTACTCCTCATTTGTTTACTTAGAAATCCAAATATTTAACTTAGAAAATTGAGGATCCAAATAATTGTAAATAGAAGTAATATAGGGGAAAACTTATCAATAATCCTCAATGTTAACTTGTAACGTTTTAGTCACAAATGAAAAGGAAGATTTTTATTTAATTTTGTGATTAATCATCTCTATGGCTATTAATTGAATTGTTAATAATAAGCAAATTTATAGATATTTCTAGGATTGACTATATATATATATATATATATATATATATATATATATATATATCGTGGAAAATAATGAAAGAAATTCTAGAAGGGTTAGTGTTTATAAAGGCCATAAGCTATTCCAAATATAGAAATTGATCAATCTAACTATTTCATAATAATTCAATAAAAATTAAATTTGACTTAAATTTATAATGTATGAAACTTCGTCTTTGCTCCTATTGATTAGAATGTGAATTTCATTATTTCATGGACATGAATAATTCTTATTTGGATAGGAATTAATCGTTCCTATAAGTTAATTCCTTACAAATCTTCAATTTTAAGAATTAAACATTTTGAGAAGTTAATTAAGAGTAACTTAGTAGATACGTTATGAAATGGAGAGAGGGAGCGAGAAGAGGAGTGGAGGGGGAATTTTGAAATCTGGAGATGATGTAGGTGGGGAAGGAGACAATTCAGAGGAGGCAGATGGATCACTGGTGGGAGGCAACTTGTGGCTGGGCATGTTGTTGATTTCGTGCTTCTAGGTTGCAATGGCTTAGTGCTAGCTTAGATGTCATTTTCCAATCGACTAGATGTGATGTGGAGTAGGCTATTGTCATATAGTTGGGACGTGACAGTTTTGCTACTTATTGTTGGGTTCCCTCTTTATTGCGGGGCAGGGGAGCCAGATGTTTTGCTGGTGTGTGGTGACTTGTGGTTAGGTAGGTTGTTATTTTCGTGCTTTTGGGTTACAACGGCTTGGTGCTGGCTACTGTTGTTTTTGTTTGGTGTGGCTAAAATCATGGGTGCTTTGGAGGCTCTTTCCTATGATCTTTGCCTCATGCTTTTCTTCTTGAGGGTTTCTTCCCTATTTTTTTCTATTAGAGGGAAGTTGTCCCTTTGAAGTTTTTGTTGTCTTTTCTCTCTAATGAAGTTGTTTCATTCCCTTTGCTTGTATGGAGGATTCTTGATTTAAAGGGATTTAGTGTGAGCTTCTTGTAGAGGGTTAAAAGATAAGGAAATAACCCAGTCAGACACTAGCAGCACTGCTAGTGTCTGACTAGGTTATTTCCTTATCTTTTAACCAAGTATTCTCTATGGTTTATGGAAATTGTTGTGGCCTCCTTTGTGTTTATGAAGCTTATGAGGAAAAAAGGGGGAAATAATATTCTGGTTGGTATTGGTTTACTGGTGGCTAGGCTATGCTTATTGTCTTTTCTTTTGACCCAATTTTGTGAGCTGGTTGTTGTGTTTTCAACTTCTTCCTGCCGGTACCTAAAGCTTATGATGCTAAGGAATGTTGGGTTATCCCTTTCTTCTAAAGTTCTTTTCTGTTGGGATTCTCAGCTAGTGTCTCCTATTGAATGGTAGATTGTTCCTCTTGAGGTGGAACCATCTTTTATTGAGGTGGAGATGGATGTTGTTGGGTTCATGAGAAGATCTCCTCCCTTATTCTAGTTCCTGTTGAGGCAGAGCTTGTTTGGGTTAGAGAGTTGTGGCTTCAGCAGTAAGGGGTTTCTCTTCATCCTCTCCTATAGAGGGGAGTCCTCTCCTTTATAGGTGGATGTTGGGTTGGTTTACCGGGTGGAATGGTGTTGTAGGGAAGTTGATGCTTTACACATGGATTGGTGATACACAAAAGGTGATTCTTTGCAGATTTTTACTGTGTGGGGTTTGATAGTGATCTACACCATTAAGATGTTTACCTCTCTTGGCTCAGTGGTGTCTTCCCCGAGTGTTTCAATGCTCTTAGGCTCAGATGTGGATGTTTTGAGCAGTTGGTTTGTTGACGCCTAGCTGACTCAGGCAATGCTTAAGTGTATATAAGGGTTTAAGGTCCTGGTCAAAAATTGTTTGTAAAAGGTTTTAAGGCCCTTCAAAACCTGTTTCATGTAGCTCATGTAGTCTTGTCTTTCTCTTATGGATGCTATTGTTTATGCTGCTAATGGTATGTGTCTTTTATTTTAGGTAGCTCTCTCTTTGTTTGAGTTTCAAGTCCCTGTAAAACCTGTATGTACTAGGTTTCGAGGCCCCAACAAAACCTGTTTTACCCATAATCAAAAACTTAGTAGATACATTAAGATATAGTGATATTCAATCATTATTTTAAAATTAGTAGTAATGATGTTTGATTCACTAACAGGAGTAGTTCCTATTTATCTAAAAATTTAAGTTGGTTGATCAAAGGAATTGCAAACGAAGTAGGAAATTTATTATTTAAAATAATTGGTGTTAGATGTAAGCTTAGTCTTATTGGTTCGTTAATAATTGTATACACCAATTATGAATTGAATTTATTTTATGGGAGTTGGGAACTCATATCACATTGAAACCTTTGGGGAAACTTCATTTTGAATAAAAGGGGCAATTATGTATGCTAACCAAAATTAGGAGATCTTAATATGCTTCCTTGAATTATCTGTATGTTATTATCCAATCTTAAATTTGAGTTGATGATTAAAATTTAAATTAATGAGTTAAGACTATTAAACCCTATTGACCATTTTGTTCTCTTTTTACACTAATAGTAATTATCATCGAAATCCATAGATTTGTTTATAAGATTATTTTATTACTTTATTAAAGTAATGATAATTATCTTTTAGACTTATGGATATTAGAATATTGGTTTGAATTTTCTTGGAACAACTACTAATTGGAAATTGTGATAGGGGTATGTTCCTCTTATTTTCCTACATTTAGTTTAAGTGATAGAATCTTGAATTTTGCTAAAGATTAAGTTAGAGTTTCACTAGATCAAATTGAGTCTTTCTCTATCTTGTCTCGACATGGTGAGAGCTAAGGATGGCATTACAAACATGATGTCCTTAGGTACATAGATTAATTCCAAAAAAATAATTATGTGTTGTATTTAAGTGGAAAAAAATTAGGGCATGACATTTGGTATTAGAGCCAAGTTCCAACTCTAAGAAATTTGGGGTTGTGCTATTTGGTTTTTGTTTTGCATAAGGGTCTGATGGAGACACAAATCCCAACTCACTCATTCAGCTCTCACAAATTCAACTCACACACATACACAGATTCGCAGCATACCAAATCTAGTTAACTCCACAACTTATTCAAAATCGAATTGACATTTATTGTTGTCAATTAAACAACTCAAATTTATACAAATAAAATGGAGGCAAAGTTATTTTATTTCATCAATATAATTCCCTCCTGTAGACACACAAATCATCCTAATTGACATTATGCACCTAATTCCGATTAATTATCAAGCAATTCTTATATTAATCAAATAAATAAATTTATTAGATTAATTCACTAATGTCCATCATGTTTGATTAAATAAATCAATTTATTTAATTAAAACCCTAAAGTCCTCTCATTTGATTTAATAAACCAAATTATTTAAATAAAATGTCAAATCCCCTTAATTCCTTCAAGTTAATTAATTTTGGATTAATTAACTCCTAATCCTAATTACCCATTCTCTAGCTTTTGACTCAACCTTGGTCAAACCCAACCCCTGATTAACTAACCCACTTGCACATGAAAATAATTCTTTTAATTAACTAATTACCCTATTTTCCCTCACAAAATCATATACTTTGGGTATATTCGTCCAATAACTCCACTTATTTGACTTTCTTACCCAAACATTAACTCCTCTTACACTCTCAACCACATGCATTAATCTCTCTTACATCCTCACCCACATCCTCTTACACTTTCAACCATTTCAACCATATGCATTTATTCCTCTTACATCCTCTTTACTCACACATTTCCCAAAATGTGCTCCAACTTCATCCATTAGCCTTGTGACAAGTGTCGCATTCTCATTGGATCTCCTTTAGTCCCACATTCACCAAATTCTCTCATTCTTCAACCCTTCAACCTTATTTATAGAGGGCTTCTCTATGAAGAAATCCTTCACAATCTTAAGAATTTTCACTATAGGCACACTCATTCATCTTGATCACATTGGAAGCTCATCACAAGGGATTGGAGGGCTCTCTTTTCATATCAAAGGAGGACCAATCCCCCTATGGGATGATGGTTTGGTTGATTTAGATTAGATTTACATATTTTGGTTATGTTGCATGCCTTACTTCATGTTTTCTTTTCTATGTTTGATCAAAAATTTCATAGGGAGTGGTTTATTTGAGTTTGCTAACAATGGCTAATTTTGTATATTTTATCTATTGTTAGTGATTGTAGATTCTTCTCTCACATTTTGGCGCCCACCGTGGGGCAAGAACCTTATACATTTCTTCATAATAGAGTGTATGATAAGGGTTTTGGATTCTATAATCTGGTTATGCATTTGAAGAAATCTACATATTTCTATTTTCATATGATGTATCTAAATATAACAGAGTTGGGGTTCCACCATTTATTTTCAAATTTTGCATTTACATTAGTGCAAGATTTGCATTTACGTTGAGGAATTTAGCTTTACACCTGCTAATTTCATTTGCTACAAAGTTTCTAAAAAGCTTCTACAATAAAATATATTTTATGCATATCCAGATTATCCTCCATTAAAAAGTTGCAGGTGTATTCAATGGAGAACAGGATCGTCGGTACAAGTTTCAACTACAACTTGTATTTCAAATGATGTGTTAGATTTTTGTGAGTCTTTTGTCGCTTCGTAGTTATCTTTCTATTTTTTTTCACAAATAGTAGATATATCGATTGTGGTTCCCTTGACAATTTGCGTAACACTACTGTGTCTTATCAATCTTTTGACTTCAAAAAGAGTTGACAAGAGTACTTCACTTTCAATATTTTGCATGCTAGATAGTCGCTACACCCTATCCACTTCACCACAAGTCGACCCCATCATCTTGCGAGCCATAAAATTTCAGTATAAATTGCATCCCCGCTGAGTATTTCCACACGAGTTTCATTTAATCATGACTATCTAAGATCTTATCCCCTTAAATTTTTTCCTGCACCTAAGTAATAGCTCCCGATCTTAGCGATTAGGTTGGTAAGGCAACGTAGGAAAATAATGTTAAGCATCATAAATGCCTTTGTTAACACAAAAAATAAAGAGATCTCATAAAATATATGTCAGGCCCACCTAGATGTAGGAGTTTGGAAGGGGGCGAGTAAAATAATCATCAAATTTTAAACTTTATACAGCGCTGGTTCTCCTATCATTCCTTAACTGCAAGAATAAATGTGCCTTCACCTCTTTATTAATTGTTTAAGCAGGAGAAATTGCACACGATCTTACATGGCCGATATATGCACAGTTTCACACAACATGTAGGTAACGGTTGTGTTGGCTAATACCTTGCAACACTATATTTCTTATAGGATTTCTATCAAACGGTTCACATGCCTTGTCTATCCACCCCCATAATTTGGCGTGCTTAGTGGGCATTTTATTTTGCATTGGCGGTTGGTTGTGTTGGAGGCATACTCGTGGCTATTTTATCAGGCTCATTGGTCAAGAGAGGTGTTTATATTAGAGGCATTGCAAAGAGACCTCAACTTCTATTATTCACCTAAATCTGCCTCAGAGCCGTGCATTTCTATCTACTATTTAAAATTTGCAATTACTAACATGCATTAACATCTGTGGTTCATCTTTACATATTGATTCAAGCATTTGATTGGATAGTTAATGTGTTGCATAGCGACATGAATGCATAGTTAATGCATTCATTTCCGTGCAATTTGTAGGAGATCTCTCTCTCGGTTTGATTCAATTAAAGCTTTGTATTGTTGTGTATCGAGTTTGTTTTCATAGAAATTTGCTCGTAATAGGATAATACGTTGGCATTTATTTATTCCTCAATCATTGTATACACAAAGTAGGTTACAATGAATAAAGCAGAATTTGATGTCACTGTGTGTGCACTAGAAAAGGGAATGGCCACAGTCATCACGCTGGTCAAATAATATTTTCTTCCTTTCATATTTTTGGAAAACATTTACTTCAATTTTGTAAACTCGTATGGGAACATCATCTACTCAAAATTTTATATGGTTGTGGTTCCAGAGGATTGAATACGTGTGGAAGTCTTTTGACGGGTCAAACTAGAGATTGACCCTTTGCTCTCTATCACCCTATCCATTTGCAAACACATTTGTCTAGACTATGTAAGGTTGGCCTGATCTGTTCCCCAAAAACTCAAAGTCCAGTTCATCTCGGTTTGTGTCCATGCTTGAATACATATAGAAAGTTGTCATTGTCCTTGTTGAATCGCCTGCAACAAGTTTAATATTCATGCTAACAAGCCCAAACTTGTACTGATACTTATAAGCAAAACCAACACCTGCATTTTGATCCAATATGAGCTGAATAGAGCTATTATTGGGTATTACTTTGACATGGTCATGTGCCCATGTAATATTAAAATCCTCAAAAAGGATAATGGATGAGAAATAATTGCGATGGGAGCGCCTATTGGCAAGAGGAAAATTCAGGTAATTGCAAGATTGGTCTTCAAGCTCTCCATGGTGTTTTCTCTCTAACAAAAACATAATTCTCTTGAGCTGATAATATACAATTTGTGATTATTAACTTGATCGAAACATTTGGTGTAGCGATCTCTACCTTTCTGACCATGTAGGGGAAGACTTTTTAAATTGATTTATGGATCTTGATTGTTGCAAATGGATACATTTCTTGAATATTTATCTACACTGGGAATTATTCCCAAATCAAATTTGCTGTGAAATTGTTGAGACTTAACATTTGTTTTCTTTGAGTGTAGAATTAGTGGACTATCGAATTAACAAATTATCACTTCTTAACATTTGTTTTTTTTTAAGTGATTTATTTTTAGACGTTTCTTGAATATATCGATATATGATTTGCATATTTCTATATGTCAATAACTGATTTGCAGATTTCTTGAAGATGATGTAATGGCAAGGCGGAGAAAATCTAGAAAATAACAAGTAGATTTGAGTTGAAAAGAAGTGGGCATTGAACTTGAAAAAGCATTTTTAAATGCTTATTGTAATAGTCTAGAGCATCCATTTATTGCTTTTATTTTCTGTTTTAGGCCAACTAACTTTATTTTGGATTTAAAATTAACCATTGATTTGATCTTCTCAAGTTGGTTAAAATTGAACTTAAAAACTTACTAGATTTTTTTTTGTGGGTTAAAAGTGAACAAGACAAACTTACACTTAGCTTTTGGTGCTTAAAACGAATTCATCTTTACTTTGGGGATTAAAAATAACTTGTGCTTTCATTTTTTTGTGATTTTTGCAATTCTTGTCACTTGAATGTGTATGCACTTCTCTCGTGCCACTCAGAGATCTTGAGAATCAAAAGCATTCATTTGGCATTGTCTAAATCACCCGCATATTTCAGTTTGGATCTAAAATTGAACCCCCATGCTAGTGTGAGGAAAAGACATTGTGTGTGTTCCCTCCTTGCGCTTTACATGAACTGGGTGGTTGAACTACAAGTATACTCCCTCGCTTTTGTTCACCTTTAGAGGGGCCTGCCTAAGAGACACATTTGAAAGGAGAACTGGAAGGCGACTCCAACCCTTTTTCCGCTTGAGCTGGTATATAAATGGATAATACTAAACTATCAAGTCCTCATGGTATGTAAGCCTTAGTCATACAGTGTCATTCAGAATGGGGTACTACCGTAAAAATTATAAGAGCACCTAGTAGGATTGATTAAAGCCTTTAGTGGCTTGTTGGACACTCGCAAGGTGCCATGTCCTCGAGTATCTAAACTAAGAACCAACTTGTTTAGTGACCAAAATCCTTTATGCTTGTTGGTGTAGGAATGATCATTCCGAAGCCACCCCACATTTGATCTATTCAAAGTAGAAACAAAAAAATCCTTAGGATCTCTGGATCTTTAGGATTTTGAGATTTGGTGGTCCCGAGAAGTGTGTGCTGTGGAGGGGAGCCAGTATTGCCAAATCTCTAACTGTTCGCTTTGTCTTAGTGTTTGGAGAAATCTGAGTGGGGACTCAGCAAGTAGTATCTTTGTAGCCTAGGATTGTATAATTTGTGAGTCAGTCAAACACATTGCTTGGATCTCAAACATTCAAAACAAACATTCAAAAAAAACCAAAACTTCAAACTCTTTGGAAAGAGTGAAGATCTTTAAAGGGCCCAATTATTACTACTTATCCCTATGGATTTTATCCTTAGAGGCTTCTAAATATTTTTTCTCCTATCTCAATTTAATCTTTTTAAAGTCAACTTAGGGAAACTATGGCCTTGACTCTTTGATTTTCACATAATGGACCACGTGGAATGAAAAGGGGCTTAAAGAAATAGAAATTTAGTTTGAAATTTAACCAAGACAAGATGATGTGGTAAAAAGAACTCATTAATCAACATTAACTCAAATTGAACCCCACACATGTGCTTGTCTATCTTTTGGTCATATGATTTTCCATGCAAACATTGGTCTTTTAGTTTGAACTACTCATAGGGTAAAGTATGTTCTTCACTATCTTGGTCTTGTAAATAATATCCCTCTTAGGTTAATTTAGGATCAAATCAAACACTTCATCCATCCCAAACATTTATCATCTCCATCCCACAAACAACCTTTAGAGCTTTAGAAAAATCAAAATTCTAGACTTGGGTTAATCCTTAAAACACATCAAAATCACCTTGTTTAGTTAGGAGTGTGAGAATGCATCCTTTCTCATACCTCTAGTTAAAGTAGCACCCCTTTGAACAAGTTCATCCTAAGGTCACATCCAAATTCTTGGGATATACAAGTTCATTATCCAAATCAAACCAATCAAAATCAAATCCTAAAGTCTAGCATTGACCCAAAGTTCTTAAAAGTTCAAACACCCATATCACTCCCCTTTCATCTTTCATCTCATTATTGGTCCTAAATTCCTTAGAGGTCAACAAGGTCAAAACACAAGAAAAACATGGAATATAAACTTGATTCATACATCATGAGTGGTTTAAATCAACCAAACTATCAAATCCTTATACTACCAATTGATTATCAAAACTTGCATTTATATAATCCATACATGTGATCATTATCTCCTACAAACCTCAATGATACAACAAATGTGAGTATGCCCAATCTAAAATTTGGAACACCTTTCCCTATGGTAGATTTAAATCAAAGTTAAAACCTATAAATCTATCAACTAAACAATAAGTGCATGAGTCTTCAACAAAACAACATTATCCCACCAAATCAATACATGCCAAATGTGAATCTACCAAGTACAAACTTACCAAACATGAACATATCAAATCCAAACTTGGTAAACTATGGGATAGATACGTTTGCAAATCAAACCAATGTTGTTAAAAATCCAAGCAATATATTGACAACTCAATGTATTGATCCAAGTCAAGGTAACACCATGCAAAATCAAGGTTACCTAAATCAAAGCTTGATGTGTTTCCCAACCACAACAATGTTTAATTGTAACCTATAATGCAAAATCTACGCATCATCCCAAATCAGAACATTGTCCAAAATCAATTTGTCCATGATCCCATACAAATACCACAAGTGTATATTCCAAATATGCTTGACCAACAACCAAATCAACTATATCAAGTGGGTCAAAATCAAAATCAAGATCAAATTTTGCAACATCAAATTGCTTCACTTACCAAAATAGTTGATTCATTGCACCAAGAGACATCTCCACCCCAAAATCTACACACTCCCCCTTGGGTTGAACCATGCCATGAAAACATTGAGTTATCTCCACAACCTCATCAAGAAGAATATCTCCAATGTCAAGAGGTTGGATATCAAGATCAACAACATCAACAACGAGCCCAATCACCACATCTCCAAAATCAATCACCACAAGGTCAATCTCGACAAGTACAAATCTCACAAGGTAACAAACATGAATACGCTCCTTTGGGAGAGCCAATTGAATCAACATTAAAAAAGTTAGTTAATGCAAAATTCATCACTCTTCCAAAATTAAGTGCTTTCAACTCTATCAGAAACTTCCCTTGGAATGAGGATATATCTTATTGTATCATAGAGATAGTCGTCATAAAACATCAAATTGTATTTGAATCAAAAATCTCATCTAAGACCTTCTTGATCAAAGAAAAATAACTGTTGAGGACAATGATCAAGATTCAACCACTAGTGATAGCAGTGACAATCTCTCCACCACAATTGTTGAAAACAATGATCAAGATCTATCCATCAATGAAAACCTTGAAGATGTGTTTACCTAGTCCAATGATCAAATAAACATACATCAAGAGTCAATTTTTAATCATGATCAAAACCCCTCAACAATATCCAATAATGATCTATTTCAAGGAGTGTTAACATTATTTGATCCTGTTGACATAATCCAAGATCCATCCACCATTGATCATGTTGAGAATGTCTCTACATCACCTAATGGCTTAGAAGATATATCTCAAGAATGTATTCCAAAGCATGATCATCATCTTTCTCCAAATTCTAGCAATGGTCCTTTCTAAGACATATTGATATCCTTTGACCTCATGGTTGTAGATATTGAAGGAATCCTCAACTCGACACTTGATCCAAATCCACTCAAAGATCAAGAGGATATTGAGCCGCTTCCCATGCCTAATGAAGACATCCAAGAACCCTTTATAGGTAATCCATCCTTTGAAATTGACCCATGTTAAGAACTTGATCCAAAGCACATCAAAAGCAATTCCAAAATTAATCAAGATCAAGAATCTGTATCTCCAAGATGTTATAATGATCTAATGGACACTCTCCAATCTATACAAGATGTCACAAATGATGGTCATATCCATATAGCACATACTCCTCCATCTACCCATGATATGATTTCTTTGGATGGACACATAGATGACATTCATTCAAAACAAGATTTCTTTATTCCTGACATTATTACACAAAAAGTACAGGTTATTGATTCCTACAGTCAGGTTGAGTTGTCAGCATCGGGATCAAATCTATACCAAATTCAAATTAAGGACATCATGTATGAAGATTTCTAGCATTATCCACTCAAGGAAATAGGTTAGACCAAACAGGATATTCCGGAGTTAGCAGAGCAACAAATTCAAATAACATCATTTGCAGTGGTCATTTATCAAAGGATGCTTGCTAAACAAGACATCTTGAAACAAGTAGAATCAAAGAACAAAGGTGCTACTACCACCATACTGGGGGCAACCATGTCGTAAGAAAATGTCAACATAGGGAGCACAAATAATCCTTATGATGAAACCAATGCTAATACTACAACCAGCCACATCACGAATCTTCATCCACCCATCACCCCATCCACAAATTGGGACCAACATCAAAAGAAGGATGTGAATCAAAGCAAGAAAAACATCATCAAAGAAAAAGAAGTAGTGAAGCATGAAGGACAAATCAAATACAAGTGGATACCAAAAAATACAAAGATAAATCATCCCTATCAAACTCCGTTAGTCAAAGAAACTATTGGAAAAAATCAAAAAGGAAAAGTATCCATCAAAGTCGTCCACAAATGCAAAAGTAGGCTTCTCAAGCAACGTACAAATTATATCATGTAGTTGGTCCTAATTCCAAACACACTTTCGTATCCACCCACCATTGCTCATCTTCCCAAGTTTGGAGAGTCAAAGGTTCCAAACTATCAACCAATCCATCTTTTATTCCTAAACACAACACCATCCACTCCTCCATGCATGATATCCAATTCTCACATTAAACATGTATTGGCAACCACCCTTCATCATAAGGATTCAGAAGGCATTCTATTGCGATGTGTGCACAAAGATAAAGTTAACTCCGGTATCAAAAAAGTAGATCAAGAATCTCAAAAGTTGTATTCAAGTGCATGTATCTTGGCAAAGCAGCTTCTTCAAGCAGAATATTGATGGCACATTATGACAGAAGCATCTACATTGGCACCACCAGGTGGTTCAACATGAACTTAAAATCTATCATAGAAAACAAAAAAATTAAAAAAATCATGAAAATAGTAAAGATAAAAATTGTCCTCCTATGAAAACCACTATGGTGGTGCTTTGGATAGGTACCATGATGAAAACTTGGCAAATAGGCGTCATGTGTAGAATCAAGCATCTCCACATGCTAGTTTATGTGAAAGAATCTTATCTCATCCATAATAAATATAGCATTCCATCCATCTGATCCATAATCAAACCATTCATCCATGAACCATTTATCCAATCCATTTTCATCCATCTACATCCATCTTCCAAATTATCTTGATCTTGACAAAGTTTGGTGCACACTTTACACTTGCTTCTGGTAAACATCTTGACATGAGTCATTTTCATTGATCCTATCCTACCCAACATTATATAAGCCATGAAGCATTATCCAAATGAGCATCCTATGTTCGAACATCTTATCTTATCACAAGATAATCCTTCACATCCTTTGCGTGCTTACCATATCCATCCATCCATACATCTATCCAAGCATCCACCCATGGCATTCCATACATTGCTAGACATCGAGGGAAAATATTTACATCTTGCTTTAGGAATAAATCTTGATCTATATCTTCCAATTTATGTGGTGATCCAAACATTGGAAAACATACAATCAAATTGGTCAAAGCATTTGTGAGCAAAAAAATAAATCCAAATCACAAACCCATGGCATATTTTGATAAGAAGATGTTGCTTATCAAGCTTTATCTTTCATCGAACATCAATCCAAAAAATCAATATCAGTTGCATCTAACATGTGCTTCAACATCCCATCAAATCATCCAAAATAACTCTTTTTCCAAGCTGAGCTTCAAAATCTTGATCAATCAAATTCAATCAATCCATCATCATCTTGGGATATCCTTCCCAGTCTTCATGTTTCTTAACACTATCTTGCATTGTTGTGTATCCTCAACAATGTTATCATCAATCCATCAATCAGATCAATCAACCCTAGCTTGTTTTTTAACAAAATCCCAAAATAAAACACTAATATCGTCACACATATCCATATCCAAATCGTCAAAATCATGCAAAAAATCCAAAAACATTCAAATCATATCAAAATCCCAAAATAGGTCAAAAAGTCAGAAAAAGTCAAAAGCATGGTTGTATGAACTATGTCGTCTCTGAGCTTAAACGTAGGAAAGGTCATCATTGATGGGCCCTCAAGACACAAAAACATAAAAAACATTTAAATAACCCAAAAATTAAAAAAACAACCTCATAACATTTCAAAAACATCAAAAACATCTGAATATTTGAAGAAATCCATTTGTCTCATTTCACGTTCACCCGCAATAAACATCCACTCACATAAATCAATCATCATCTTCAACCTTTGGCAATACAAATAGAAACAACCACAACAATCAACAAAAGCAAACTTCAAACACAAAATCAAAATCAAAACAACAAACTTTTAAATGCAAAATCAAACTCTTGATCATTCTCAAACATGTCAATCGAACCTTATATCAAAGGCCTTTCAAACAACCCATCAACTTTCCACCATCCACTAACATGTCCTAGGATGCATCCTTCCTAAAATTGGAATTATCTTTGGCAATCACTTTGGATACTTATCCTAAGCAAAATATATCCCTTTGGATAGAGGTATGAAGAACATTAGCTTGTTTGTGTACTTGATCTTTTCTTTTGATTTATCTTATTGCGGTCATTCCAATGACTTCTTGATGATGTCTAATCAAAATGATTTAGAGAGAAAGGAATGGGGCATTGATCATTATCTTTTGTCTACTGTGCTTGTTGGATATTCTTGTAATATAACCTTGGCGATACTCACTTTGTTAGGTGTGTAGGGAGGATGTTTTGGATGTCTCGTTGACTATTACATTGAGAGATTTTTCCTTTTTGTGTTTTGGTCTGAGGTGCTTGAAATGTCTGAAGTACATTCTAACAAGGTTTCATATGTCGGGTGTGAGCAAGGATACTCCTATCTTTTTGTTGAGTCAAATTCCATCGCACTAGATACCACACCATCCTAGTTGTCTATACCTTGATGCATCGTATCTATGCGTGTTATCAAACATAAGGAAAGTTATGCTATTTACATCCCCAATCCCTGGATAAGCAATACATCATCATCATTCATCATCATATCTAATAAATTATTGATGACTCATAGATTTGTTGGACTTCTACATCTTCTCGGAATCAAGGGTTGATCCCTCTCATTCTTAACATGGTATCATGTAATTCACCAAAAATCTACCTGTATTCATAAAATGTTAGCATACTCATCCTGCATACTCATACATATCATCATAATAGGAAACATCATCCATCTCACATGCATTGCATCATCATTTAAGTTGTTTAGGATAATCTAGATTTGTTATTCTAAGCATATTAAAAAATCATCTCATTTACATCATCATAATATAGATCTGTTAGTCTAACCTTCTCATTTTACCATCTTGAACCTCTTTATCGTGAGTGTTACCCAGATTTTCACCCATGGCTCAATCAGGTAGAGCTCATTGAGAAAGAAGAAAGAAAATCGTACATTTTTAACCTCCCTATGTTGCATTCATATATACAAATGAAATAACTTGAGAGATCACAACTATAGATCATCACATTTATATAAATGCATGAAACATAGAAAGATTTTGCACATCTTTTCTGAGAAAAGTTATTTTATTGAGAAAAATATTCATGTAACTCACACAAGCCGTGAGTTTAACTGTTACTAACTTATTCAATGCAAAACAAAATCAACATATACATGAATAAGTAAACGAATGAAAATAAAGTGCATATAGAGAGGGTAACCAATCATTTCCTGTGAATGACTAGTTATTTGTCGAGTCTTCTTGGCTAGCTATTGTCTAGTTGTCCTGGTTTGTTCCTAGCTCCTTAAGGTTCCTTTTCCTGCAATTAATCAAAACAATGTTTTAGAGCAGCGCTCTAAGCAATGACAAGTTACACACCATACATTTTCATTTACCTATGCATGTATAAGTTAGCCCTGATTTGCATTTAATAAACATGTGCATTACAAGTGTCCCAGAAAACCATTGAAATTGTCAAACACACTTGAAATGTACATATGTTTTTCTAATCTATTTGTTTCATGTGCAGCTATAGGTGCAGATATGATTTAAATCAAATATGAGTGGGGTTAAATGTGGCTCCCACAAGGGTTGAGCCCAACTCATATGCACAATATTTTAGGTACTTGGTGCATTCAAAATAGATTACTATGTCAGGAATCTTATTAACAATAGTTTTTGAGATGTAAATTGAAAGTACAATATGTAGTGGCAGTCGTCCAAAATGACTATGGTTTTGAATAATGCATAATATAAACAAAGTGTGATAGGGTAACTTGTTTTTATGAAAAATCATATTGGTGCAACACAAGATGTCATTATGACCTTGCGAACAAGAGAACTTTGCATCTTTGATCACAGAGTGCTATAGCTGGTAAAATGGTTATTCAAACCATACAATCATAGAGCATGATAAAGGAGAAAGATGGTTTGTGCATCGCAAGCTATAGGGGTAGTTCCATATAGTGCCCAATATTTTTCAACTATAAGATAGCATAAATACATTGATGCAAATAAGTAATTAAATGCATTAATGAAAAGAGAAGGCATGATCACTATGTAGAAGAATAGTTAAACTTTCAAGGTAACAGTGCTATAGTGGAACTAAAGGGACAGTCAATAGATGCACTCACAGTCTCTTGAAGGGTCAAGAATAATTATCTCTGCCATATGATAGTGTGATCTTGAGAAAACAAGCAAATAATGGAGGCAATCAAAGAAGCATACATACATTGCAGTCATTTATTAATGGAACACTCAAGTGAAAAAATCATAATGATAGTCTACATCGCTAAAAGAATCATGACAGTCAAGTAAAGAGAATAACAATCAACTATGGCAGAGATTCAAAGATACAATAGGGTCAGCCAAAATAATGTATGCCAAGTCAATATCTTTTGGGATAAAGAGAGATAGTCAAGGATGACAACGAGTTAAGAAAATGTGAAATCCTCTAAAATGTGTAACCCAGAATGTATGGAAGATGTAAAATGGAGTAGAGGACACTCTTGTGTACTCTATGATGATAATGGGAAAAAGATTTTAGAAGAATGTCACTATAATACATGACAAGGGAATTTGCACAAATCTGGAACATCTATATTAAAGTGCAAATTATACATAAAAGCCCCATAAACATAGTCTATTGTTTAATGGTTATAAAAGGCTGAAGGTTCAAAGAAAGAAATCCTTTATTTTTAAGCCACAACTCAGCAAACAGAGGCCAGTATTTATCTACAAAAATGATCAAACACAAGGGTAGTGTATAGTGCTAATAAAGCATATTGCGCAAAGTATCTCATGGAATCTCATTCATATTATAATTTTGCACGAATCTCAGTCATAAAGAGGATTATGACACTGTTGGCCAAAAGCACACAACCATGAAAGAAAATACAGAAAAATGTTTGCATAAAATCCATTATCCATGGCGTAGCCAAGCAGATGTGGAGTTATAGAAAAAAAAAAAAAACCTCAATTATGAATATGAATAAAAGGGCTCCAGAAATTGCATGAAATTTATAGCATTGAAATCCTTATAAGTTCTTTATAGTACATAGAAGGCGTATTTTTAGAATAAAGCCCTCGAATTCATGAAACTCTTGACAAACAAAGTCATGGTTATTTAACTACAAAGGTAAGCTTTCAGAAGAGTCTATAGCCGTGGCAATGTGAGTGCTTGTGAAACACCTACAATTTTCAGATACCCATCATGAATTTTCATTACAGAAGGCCATCAACAAAGTCTTCAAAGTTTTCAATTCAGGAAAGAGAGGACAATATAATAAGAAAGTTCTGAATTTGTATTTTTGTTATGGAGAAAACAACTGTACTTACCAGTATATGTCTGTGAAGAAGATCACAAAATGTCTCTCTATGCTCTGAATCCACCATGAACCTATGCAGAGCTCTATGAAAACCTTCAATGGAGGCGCCCTCAACTTCTTTAGGAAATTTCATTCATTCTTTTGCTTTTTGTATTTAGGGTTTAACCAATGTTACATATGCCGATGGAATATGACATTTTTGTCATGTTTTATGAAAATGGCATAAAGTTATTAACCCGTGCCCTAGGATTTAAAGCCTTATATCTTTACCTTGTAAAGATGCCTTAGAAATTTTCCTATAGTTTGAGGAGAAGTCGACATTAACTTTGAAATTTGTTCTTTTGCAATCTATACAAAATGTGAGGTGTTTTAATTAAATGATTATTATAAATCATTTGATTTTAAAATACTATTTTAAATGTAAAACATGTAATTTAAGTGATGTTTATAAATTTATTAAATTTAATGTTACCTTTGATGCAAAGAGAGAAACATAGAGTTTTCAACGTAAGATATGAGAATGTGTTAAAAGATTGAGTCAAAAGGAGGATGTTGAAAATTGATGAGTCATCCAAGTATCTAGGGAGGTTGGAATTAGTTTGCCAACATGTGCCAAAGTTTTAGGAGCTTTTACTTTGCTTTTTGGAGCAATTTAGAACTTTTTGTGGATCATTTGTTGTGTCATCATGTTTGACAAAGTCAAATTGGACTTTTTCACCTATTTGAACCTTTTTGGAGTAGATTAACATGCTATATTTTAGGCTTTTTGAAGGCTTACGAAAATGAGGTTTCTAGAACCCCTTTTAGTGGAACTACTTGGAGAGGTGGATATAATAACTTATGTGATTCATTGTAATCAGTTCTTACTTGCATATTTTTTGCTTTGTGACTTCTATGAGTCCTTGGAGGAGAATACTGAGTTTTGTAACTCATTTTCAGACATTGTATGGTACAGTTTCACCTTTGGAGATCAATAAAGAAAGCAAATTTTTCCTTCTCGGTTATCTGTTCATTGAGTGTGTTAAATGATTGATGAATTTACATGTGAGTTTTTCTTACTCCTTGTTATTGATATGTCTCATTAAAAAAAAGCACCTTTGAGCAGAGGAGATATGTATGTTGCAAGTTATAGGATATGCTATTGATGCAAATAGATTTCTTTGTGAGAAGAATTTATCATCCTTCTAAGACTGTATGTATCATAGCTTTCTTATGAAATATTTATGCAATAGCATATAAGTATTGAGTTGTGCATAGCAGCTTTTGTTGATTGATTGAAAACTGTGTTAGGCAGCTATACAAGTTTGAACAATCATTTAGGTGTATCACCATAGGAATAGTTTTTCAGTTCATGCATATCTTTCTTCCCTTTTCCTCATTAATAAGTAGTTTAGGTGATACCAATAGGAGCCGGCCTTATCCGGAGGTTCATTTCAACTTTAGGTGACCCACAACCTTAAAATGATCCCATGTTTCTCTGAAGTATCAAGTTCTGCAACTTGATAAGGGTGCAATTTTAGTAGATAACAACGAGCTCGACCTAAAATCAAAATTTTCACCCAATCTCTCGAGGGGGTAGTGTACCAGCGTAATTCTTTCCGCTGGTGCAACAGTGGGACATCTAAAAAAAATAAGGAAATTTTTGAATTTTGATCTTTGGCAATATCATTCTTTGAACCAACGCAACTGGTACACTGCTTCAAAGAGGGGCAAAATGTAGACATGCAAATAATCCTAATTGACATTATGCACCTAATTCCGATTAATTATCAATCAATTCTTCTATTAATCAAATAAATAAATTTATTAGATTAATTCACTAATGTCCATCATGTTTGATTAAATAAATCAATTTATTTAATTAAAACCCTAAATTCCTCTCATTTGATTTAATAAACCAAATTATTTAAATCAAATGTCAAATCCCCTTAATTCCTTCAAGTTAATTAATTTTGGATTAATCAACTCCTAATCCTAATTACCCATTCTCTAGCTTTTGACTCAAACTTGGTCAAACCCAACCCTTGATTAACTAACCAACTTGCACATGAAAATAATTCTTTTAATTAACTAATTACCCTATTTTCCCTCACAAAAGTATATGCTTTGGGAATATTCCTCCAATAACTCCACTTATTTGACTTTCTTACCCAAACATTAACTCCTCTTAAACTCTCAACCACATGCATTAATCTCTCTTACATCCTCACCCACATCCTCTTACACTTTCAACCATATGCATTTATTCCTTTTACATCCTCTTTACTCACACATTTCCTAAAATGTGCTCCAACTTCATTCATTAGCCTTGTGACAAGTGTCACATTCTCATTGGCTCTCCTTTAGTCCCACATTCACCAAATTCTCTCATTCTTCAACCCTTCAACCCTATTTATAGAGGGCTTCTCTATGAAGAAATCCTCCACAATCTTAAGCATTTTCACTATAGGCACACTCATTCATCTTCATCACTGGCATCTTCATCACATTGGAAGCTCATCACAAGGGATTGGGAAAGGACTCTCTTTTCATATCAAAGGAGCACCAATCCCCCTATGGGATGATGGTTTGGTTGATTTAAATTAGATTTACATATTTTGGTTATGTTGCATGCCTTACTTCATGTTTTCTTTTCTATGTTTGATCAACAATTTCATAGGGAGTGGTTTATTTGAGTTTGCTAACAATGGCTAATATTGTATATTTTATCTATTGTTAGTGATTGCAGATTCTCCTCTCACACCTCCTATAAACTCTATTATATTTTTTGTAATAAAATTATAAAACCATTTTAAATTGAATCAAAATTGCCCTGTCACAAGGTGTTCTTCTTCATGAATTCCCCTCTGCAACTTCGCATATTCTTTATTCCCAGTCACACCTCCATCAGTTACTTTAACCCTCAATTTATTTTCTCTTTTATGTCGATCTCTCTCTACACTCTTTGGACTCCTCTATGGTGAAACCCCTTCTTTTCCACAATCAACAATGCTTAATTTGTATCCACCTTAACCTTTTGTGTTTCTCCTCTACACATTCTAACTGCCATAGCCTCATTCCCAATTCTCATCGCAACCTATTCTTGCATCATATTGGTCTCCTAGTATATGCAACTAAATTTTATTTTTTATTGAAAATACCACAAGAAAAGTGGCATAGCCTCTCTACCTGCCTAATCTCCCACACAATCCTTTGTTATCAATTTCTGTTTTCTCTCTTCAATCCCATGACCCCTGCTAAGTCGCCTATTTCCTCATTCTTCTTGTGTGCCCCATCTTCATTCATTTTTTTGACAATTCCCAAACGGTTATTATCAAGGGTGTAGCCCTTTATTTTCTTCCTTTCTTTTACTATGTTGGACTACCTCTCCTCTACCTTTCATTGTTTTAATCACCAATCAACCTCCCTTTACTCCCCAAGCCATGTTGAAATCACTTTTAAAAACTAAAATTGGTAACTTCCATTACCTTCGCCCCCTAACTATTCTTTCATCTTTTTAATACCATTGACCTCTCTTTCTTCTTGTTTTTATGCTGCCCACGATGATTTCCTTTTCTCTACTTGGCCATTCAAAAACCAATGACCATAACTATTTTTACATTCTCTCTTTCTTGCCAATGTGGGTGTATATCTCCATTTTTAATTAGCATGAAATAAAATTACAAATGATGCTCCTGCATCAAACTCCATAGGAGACAAAAGAAAACATGTGCTCCTGTACATGAGGTCATTATTAGAATTATTCCTCGTTGTTCTTTTTATTCTGCTTCTTCCAACATCGCTCTAGAACAACTACCATGTTTCTCCCACATTGTTGTGCACTATTCTTCTCTTCACTCTTCATCTTCCTTCACTAAAGTTTCCTTTCCCACACATCAAATGCAAATCAATATGAACAATTATATAGAGATTAATGATCTCCACTTTTGCTTCTTCCAACTCTTTCACCTTTGAGATATATCTTTCAACTCCATCAAAATTATCCACATTCTTATATATAATTTGCACCTACTATCCTATACTCTTCTACACATTCTATAAATTTTATCATCTCAAATGGAAATAAAACATCATCTTCACAATTTGCAAATAAATTTACCTTTTGATCTTGTGCTATAATGTTTAACTTCTCACCTTCATCAGTCATCTTTTCTAGCCATTCTTCTTTGATAGCCAACATCTCTTCCTTTTTTGTTGCAATAGCTTCTTTATCATCAACTACCAACTTCATCTTTGTATCCTTCGCTATCCCATTTGTCTTCATACCTTCAGTAGAAATATTCTCCATCCACTCTTGTTTTATTGCTGAAATTTTTTCCCTCAAATCTTCTACACTTGTTGCACCTTCTTCAAATTCCATCTTTGTAATTTCTTCATGATGCATTTATTTTCCTTCCACTACTGCTCTAACATTTGCTTTTTCATTTTCATAAAGGTAAGTGCTGCAAACTTATCATAGACATTAGTAGTATTGATAATATTGTTGTTGTTGAAATGGTGGATAAGCTAGGTCTTAAGAGAACTCAACACCCTACACCATATAAAGTTTCTTGGTTGCAAAAGTGTCATCAATTGTTGGTATATGAGCAAGCTTTGGTTGAATTTAAAATAGGAAGTTATAATGATAGTGTTGTTCGTGAGCTACTTGGTAGACCTTAGCAATTTGACTGAAATGCCAACATGACAGTAGAAATAACACATACACTTTTGAGAAGGATGGACTCAAACATACCTTGTTGCCTTTGCAAGAAGCAAAAGAGGACAAGTCAGAGCAGCAGTAGTAAGGTGATGTTGATAAGAAGAAAAGAGTTTATAAATGGAAGGGAGTCAAAGGAAATTGTAGTAGTAACCAAGGAGGTGAACCTTCATTTTCCTCAATGCTGCACAGGTAGAAATAGTGTTGATTTGCAGGTTGGACAACCAATAACATGTGTTGACACAGATGATTGTGTAGTTGGGGTAGCTATTGGTATTATGAAGGATGTAGAGATACAAGAGAGTTCAAGCTAGTAGTGCCAAGATGAATACATGGGCATGAATCTGCATGAATAGAGTGGGGAGATAGCAAAAGATAATGTGGAAGATGACCTAGCTCTTCAAATTGAAGTAGTTGAGCAAGAATGTCTTGTATTGAAAAGAGGTGCGACGAGTAGTGCATCCACCAATGGTGAGGTAATATCTTAGTTTTCCAACCCATTCGATATAGTTGGAATTAATTTTCATGAATATGAAATGATTACAATGGAGAGGTATGCAGAAACCAAACAATATAGTGGAGCTAATTATTGTTTGAGGGAAATGTAAAATGAATGGGAAAGATGAAGTAATGAGAGGCTATCTGGAGAGTGGGAAAATTATATTAGAGATGATGATGTTAGAATTGTGAAACAAGCACAAAACCATGAGCCACAGGATCAAACAACAAACAAGTACACCTTCCATGCAAGAGATCTGTAAACAAATATGTGCAATATTCATCAACAAGGAAAAAGTTACAGAAGAAGCTTTCAAGAAGATATGAAAGCTTTAGAGATTTACCATGTAGTAATTACAATGAGGGTTGAATGCTTATAAGAGCAAAGCCCTAAATGGAAAAGGATCAGATCATGACAAGTGTCAACATCACATGAGATGTGACATAGTGATCTAATATTAACTCAACTAATAAAGCATTCCTAAGTTTAGCTAAAGTGTGTGAGAATAAATTAGACTAATAATCAATTAGAGATTAATCAATTATTAGCTAATGTATGATAACTCTAACACCCCCCCTTAAGATGAACTTAGGGAGTAGCTAAAAACCCTAAAAAGAATGCATGATGGGTCCCGACAAACAAGGCCAAAAAAGGAACCCATGTACAAACAAAATATCTCTATAATGTGGAGAAATAGAGAAAACCTAGTGGGAAAAAATCCACTCCAAAAAGAGATGAAAGCCAAGTGAAGGACTGAAGAATCCTTCAAACAAGGAAAGGTTGTCCCAAAGTATAGGAACAATGGAACATCTAGAAGCATGAAGAAGCTACAAACACTGTCGAAGAATGACTACTGAAATGCGCAGAGAAGAACCTCCATTGAAACATATAATGATTAGGATCAAGAAGACAAGAATTTGTATGAGTCCCCCCAATGACACTACTCGAATCAGATGGAAAACAAAGGAAAACACCTGTTACTCAAAGATACAGATGAAAAAGGTACCAAAATTCTGAAGAACTGATCATGAGAAAATGGAAGGTCACCTCCAGAAATAGGAATGCAAGAGTGTCCATATGGTAAGTGCTCCATCTCATCGAAATGCATGGGTAACTAGCCGCTGCATCCGCCTAGTACATAGGAACAAATACTGTATACATAGCTCACTCCAACGCGAAACCAAGGAAGTAGTAGCACCAACAGTAGAAATCCCCCCATAATGATGAAAAGGGAGAGGCATGGCATGTATACTAAAACTGAATGCCTGAAAGTAGTGCATGAAGAGGAACTAAGAACATCTGAAGGTGCAATCATGAAAGTACAAGCAAATAGAAAGGATGTGAAAACAAAAGTCACATACGCATGAGAAAGGTATGAAGGAAAACAAAGGAAAACATCAACCCCCATGGCACTTTATATCATAGTATGAGTACAATAAGGCGCAAAGTGATGTGTGAGATCCCATAATACATGTGCAATATAGAGGCACTTTATCTTAGTTCATTTACAAAATCATAAGTGCTTACAATGGAAGCTCAGAATGTCATAAAAAGACACAAGACTAGAAAATCAATATAAAATAGCCAAAAACAAGTCATCCCATGCAAACAAAAAGTTTCTAGGAGCTAAAACGTCCAAGTAATTCACCAGAGTGCGAAAACACAAAATTAAATAAAAGATACTTGGAGAACAATCTGGAAAAATTGCATGGATGGAACTGAAGAGCTTTGAAATACGGTTCCAACACCATTGAGATTGTGAAAAACAAAGAAATTGGTCAAAAGTTATGAGCTTGGGATTGAAAAAAATTTCTTTGAATTCAATAGGTTGTAGAATGCACCAATAGAAAAATAAAGCGATAAGACCTACACCACTAGAAAGTTGGTGGAACTATCTTTCTGACGATATCTTGTTTGCTGAAAAATGATATCGTATGCCCAAGTTATGGCCAAATGAAAAAAATGCCCCTTTTAGGGCACAAAGGGGTTCAAATGGGACCATAAGGTACATTCGTACCGATGATGTCAGTAGAATATTCATAGAATATTCCCCGCTGATGGAAAAAAATTCCATTCGCTTGGAAAAAAATTTGTTGCTAGAAAATGTGCAGTTTGGCGGAATATTCACAAAAATCCCTACCTTGAAAAAAAATGATGTTGCCGGAAAAAGGGAGTACGTCGACATTTGGGAGATGGAGTCCGCTGGTTGAAGAAGCTAGTGGTTGGCGATGAATGGTCGCTGATTGGCCAAAGAAGAAACCATCGACAATGGGTGTGGAAATGATAATTTTACCTAGTGAATATTAAATCAAGAGGGGTTAATTAGTCTACTCGTTTGGGATAATATGAATCCAACCAGTGGGACGAACATGAAGAGCGCATTGAGAAGCTCAATGTTTGGAGATTTGGCCAAATTCTGAAAGAAAAGGAAGAAGTAATGGTACAAGTTGTCATTTATCAACATGAGGGGATATGTTGCAAGTGCCTAGAGGTTGAAAGGGTAGTCCTACCACCCAACTCCCTTTGTGAGATACACTCACAAATAGCTCCCTTGGGGAGCCTGATGTAGGAGCATCGATCCAATATCTTGTTTTAGTTTTCAAGTTTTGGTTTTTGGCTATTTTGAGTTTCTTTTGGGGTGATCCCACAATACTGGTTTACACTTTCTCAGAGATCCTAATTTTTGCTGAAATCACATATTTTTAGAAAATATAATGATTTAAGCCTTGAAAAGTTCCATTTAAAGGATTCCAATTGAGGAGGGTTTGATCAAACCACCTTAGATCAATCCCCCTTGGATAGAACTCTGCTAGTTTTAAACCACACCTATAACAAAGTCTCCTTTACACCCATCAAAATACTGATAAAAAACCACTTTTGATTTATCTTTTGGGGGATCAAATGAATTCATTTTTTTTTTGAGTATGTAGTCCTTATTATAAGCTTCCAAAAAAGTATAATTTTAAATAAATTTAATTTGATTATTATATTCATTTTTTATTTCTTGTGAATGTAGGTTTTTCACCAAAAATCAAGCTCTTTGTTCTGCACATTTGGAAAAATAGCAGATTATCAATTTTTTTTTTTGAAAATATCAATGCACTATATATTGAAGTCCTTTATCCAACAAAAAAAATTTGAATTTTGATACATACAAAAAAAGTTATGTTGTATACAGCCCGCCTATGTCTGAATTGTAATTGGTTTGACTTCGAAACTCGATTAAGGAAAAAATATTCAATAAGACACTATGAAACCAAATGAAAGTGCTAGATATCGTATTTAAAAATCTAAATTCGAAAAAATTAGAATTTTATCCTTCATGGAAAAAAAAGGTTATGTTGTATACGGTAAGCATCACTCCTTAAAAATGGTGTTTACTGAAAAAAAAATAGTTTTCGAAGGAGATGGAAAAAGAAGTGCAATATGATTCCAAAAGTTTTGAAAAAAATTATTTAGAATCTATAGACAAAATGTCACAAATCACTAGTTTGCATCATCTTCAAATTCGTCATGGTTTAGTTGCTATAGGTGCCAGAAAGTGAAGATTTAGTTAGAAAAAATCAGTTTAGTGTCTAGTTTGGCCAAAAATTGTCAACCAGTATTGTGGGATCACCCTTTGGCCAGTTCCTATCTTTTTGGTATCCTTAACATGTGGTGGAATTTTAAGTGCCAGCAAGATTTGTATCTATTTTTCCTCGTTGCACATTAGGAAGTTGGTAGTTACATCGAGTGGAGGAAAAAGAGGCATTGAAAAATAGTTCTAGAGAGAGATTCACCACTTTTGTGTGAGTTTTTGATGCAAGAAAAAGAAAATGGTTCTTGGAACGAGATTGGAGGGGATTGAAATGGTGTTGTGTGTGTTTGGTGATTCAGCTTGGAAAAAAAAGGAGCATTGATAAAATTATTGGTGTGGAGGTTTTAGCTAAGTGGAGGATTGATAGTTTTGTTCCTAAAGGTTTCTGCTTGGTAAAACAAAGAGGAGAGGTGGTTTGGTAGGGAGAAGAACCGGTTTGAACTTTGCAAGAAGGAAATGATAATAGCAATAAAGAAAGAAGTTAGTGAATTGTGTAAGAGAGGAGTTATTTGACCAGAGCAGTGATTATAATTTGTAGTATTTGTAGAGGCATGATGGAAGAGGTGATTAACATGGAAACCGATTCCTTTAGAATCTATGTAACCACCTTTTTGGTTTATGAATAAACTCTATTTCTATAATGATTATAAACTTGGTTCATCTTCTTGTCGTCTTATACGAGAAGTCTGTTTCTTTGAATAACGTATGAATTGGTTGTAGCTTTAAGGCTGATCATTGAATGCTTGAATAAGTAATGTTTTTTTTTCCAGTTTCTTGGCACCTCCATATTGTTTTGGTCAAGTAGTTTACCCTATCGGCTTAATGGAAGATTATGCTTCATGGAATAACAAATGAGTTGGGTGTAGCTTAAATATTGTTCTTTAAATGCTTGAAATAACAATGCATCTAGGAGGTCCTTGTCTCCTTTGTATTGTATTGGTTAATTGTTTTCCCAATGTTCTATAGTAAGATTTGGTTGAATCATGTAACCAATGCTTAAATCCATCTTTATGTATTGTTGATTGGCAGTGTTCAAATAAGGTAGTCATCAAGGTCCTAGTTTATTAAACTATTGGATAGTATGTAAGTCACTATAGGATAATTAAGGAAAAAGTGAAAAGATGGGAATGAATAATTATATTTGCTTTTGTTCTATGTGAGAACAATAACTTTAATCTTGATTAAAGAATCAAAAGCTATTTTGATAGCTTAGAGTAAAAAAAATAATTGTAAATTTACTATAAGTGATTTAGTCCCAATTTTTGCAAATGAAAAATATGAGAACTAGAATGTTGAGATAAATCATTACCTTGTTTCATTAAAAACCTAGGTAATTTAAAGAATATTCCATTACTCTCTTTGATTCAGAACATTGTTGATTTCTTTTGTCAAGCACAGTTCGAATGATTGGTATTAGTTTAAGTTATTTTATTTTTCATGTTATGTATGAAATTCTTTTGTCTTATGCAAGGAACCTTCTATAATTGTGTGTTGTGACCATTCTTCCTTAATTATTTTGGATTCATGTCAAAAATATGAAAAGATCACCTTTTACTATAGGATGATAAAACCCATCTTAAGGGATATTAGTATGGACAAAACCTTAGGTTGAGAACATCTTATGATGGGTATATTAACTCTAGTATCTCTTATTCTAATGTCTCCCTTGCTATGGATCTTTGATTAATTATAAGTTATGGATATAAATATTCTTGAATGTAAGTAGTATTAGTTAGAGCCATAAATTGAGAAAAGTAACAAATTACAAGAAGGAAATTGATTTATATTATTTGAGATTAGTTTTTAGGAAATACTAGCCCTATTAAATGAACGATCATGATCTTTGGATTAAATAACTAAATCATAAGTTGCTTAAATATAATTAAGTTACCTATGCACATCAAATCGAATTTGCCCACCTCATAGTGAAGATGGATGTCCGAATTTAATCTCTATCTCTTTTAATATAGGTCCTCAATTATAAAATGAAAATGAAAGTTCATATTATTAAATAATTGTTGTAGTTAAGAGGGTCATGTTATTTGGGTATTTTTCTTAGTTAGGCATTTCAAAATTTAATACAATCTAGTAAATTAACTATGAGGTCAAATTGGTTAATTGGTAAGGATATTGTGTTTTCTAGATGTTTGATAGCATTGATTATTGTCACAAATTTAATTATGAAAGTTATCTAGATGAGTTGTTGATTGTTGGACAAGTGTAACCTTTTGATATGAATTGAACTTGATGTTATTCATATGCTTGATTGCTTGCTTGAGAAATTGAAAATATTGGTAACCTATAATTGTTGATTATTTGAAAATGTAAATTTAGTTATGGTTGAAACTTTGGACATCCTTTACTTGTTGATTATAGTATCCTTGGTAGCAGGTTGAAGTTCTAGAGTTGGTCAATATAAAAGATTACATGTTTTCAAAATGGAGTCTAATACTGCTAAATGAAATGCAAAAAAATATAATAGTTATGATATTGGTATAGATTCAAGTAGAAAATTAAAAATACAATTGTTCTATGTAAAGAAGCAAAACTTAGATTTGGGCATCAATAGATTCATTTTTGTGTTTTCCTTGTCATTAAAAGTAATGATGTTTAAATAAATAGCACAATCGAAATATAAACGTATCATGTATATTAATTTGGTAAACAAAGATTGCCCTTGATTAAGGTTGTTTTGTTTTTTAAATAGAATTCTCATAGAGGTTGGATAGAGTTGAGGAAATACCTTATAATAAGCATTGTTGCAAACCAGTGAATATTGTGTTTGTGACTCAAGTTTGAGATATAGGGTATCCAACTTGGGATAAGGGTGTGGTGAAAATTTGGGATGATCTACCTATGTGTACCCTTGTGTTAATTATTTTTGATGTTAAGATATATATTTTTTATTGTGTGTTTGATTATGTACTAGAAATCCCCTAGTGACAACCACTCCAATTAGAGAAGGCTCCGCTAGTGTACTTGGGGTTGAGGGAATACCCCCGTTCATTGGAACATTTTGATTTTTCCTTAATGTTGTCCTTGAGATAGACAAAGGACTGGTGTGGGAAGATCATGATTTCCCTTGGAACGTTGAGTTGGATTTGCTCCCCCTTTGTAGGACCACAATTGTTGTTCCATAGTACAAAACCCTTTTCCTTGAGTTATGTATCCCATGGGTTGAGGATGGATCTTGTGTGCCAAAACATTGGATAAGTTCTTGAGCTACAATTTTTTTTTAAGGGTAAAAGGCATGTAGCCTATAAATAGATTAATATAATAAAAGGGTTACATAAGATTATATATCAAAACCTGATCAAGCAGTGATCAGTAGATGTTTAGTGTGTATAGGATGAGAAAAAACTAGCAATCCATAACATGCTAGCTTACAAAAATTACTAACAAAACTTGGCCTTGGATGATAATTATTGGGATTCCAATGCCAGGTTTTCAACTTACACCAGCAAACAGGTTGTAAACAAAACATTTTGAGTATGGCTTCCTCGCTTATAACTATGAGTAACTTGCAAAAAATGATAGTTTAGATACCAACAAATTTTAGCCATAGCCATAAGTGAGTACCAATTTAGCTTACAGTGCTAGATGATAGAAAATATCGCGCCTGTCGACATTGTTGATATCGAAAGATTGCCACCACCCTGAGAAAAATTGCCACCACCCTAACCAAAGCAACTTGACCCTTATCAAATTTCAATAGAGTTTTCACCCTACTATTCATTCATGCTGACCTCGTTATGAGAATTTTCCATGAGATTAATGTCAGGAACTAGCCTTCTTGGTGATGGATGATGCATTGGTACAACATCTTGATGACAAATATGGGAAATAGAAAAAGTGATGGCTTGATATTTTTCTCTGAAGCCCTCAATTACATCTTGCTCAATTTCTTGACTTTACCTACTTAGAGCCCTATTGATGAAGGTAGGGTTATTCAATTAAAAAGAGAATTGTAGAGCATCTAAAACTAAAAAAAAATCCCTTTTATGTAGTAGAAAGTGGCATGGGAATAACCCACCCACATAGCCTTCTCCATTCCAGATGTCATAGTTTTGGATATTATAAAGCAATGCATTATTTTCCAAGAACACACTGTTAACCACCTTGGAAGTAATAATTTCAACTAATTCGAAGCATTGAAGCAAGTCCACTAGGTTGGAAACGAAAATTGAAAAAAGATTGGAAGGAAAAATTAAACTTCTTGCTTGGGGGTGAAAGATTTTTGCTCCAATTAGGCATTTGATACATTTATAAATATTGTGGCACTGCACTTTGAAAACCAATTGCAGCTGGTCACGACCCAAACACCCTAAGAATGGTCTTTCCCACAGTTCTCGAGCTACAAATATTGGTATTAGAGATATGGGTATTAGATGTAGTTTCTTGAGATATAATTATTGATTTATTTCACATAAAGGCAAAGGTTTAATAAACATGGTTCATAAGTAGTGTTGGAAACATAGTGAGAGGAATGAAATTGTTTAAATATATTATCAAGTATTTACAGAAAAAAAATAAAGTAACAAAAATTCAAGGCTTGTGACAACGGAACATTACAACATTACTTGGGCTACAAAAGTTACAAAGATTGTGATAGAGATATGCATTGGTGAATAGTGTTCTCTTTTGTAAGATCCAATGTACAACTAACTTCCATTGTGGGATACTTTAGATATATATGATTTATGGCTAATTATTTGGTATGTCCTGTGCTATGTGGGATTATGCTTGGTTATTATGTGGATATTTTGTGGTTTGAGACCACCATGATATTGTATTCTTAAGTGGTTTGAGACCACTATGATTTTTCTAGATATTATATACATGTGGTTTGAGATGGTCACCATTCCCCTCCACCCCTTAAGTGGCTTGGAGAAGTCACATAGTGCATGTAATATGCAATTTTTTTGTGAAAATGTGTATTATTGTTAATTTATTGATTGATTATTCTTTATATTTTTTTCAAATTGATGCTAGTAGCATTGTATCTTTGAGTTATTTACCTTGTGTTAAATCTTGCAATGGTCTTTTTTTCCTCATGGACTTAATTCGATTTAAATAGTTTCAATTTGAGTTGAGATGTTCTTTCTGTTGCTTTGATTTTTTCCTTATTTCTCTTGTATGAGGTTTTTATTGTAATATTGAATTCTTATTTTTACGTTCTTGAGTTTTGAGGCTTCCTTGATGATTTTTGTACTACTTGGCATATGTGGCGTAATGTGAAAGCTATAAATTGCTATATCTAGGAGGGATCCCTAGCAGGCCGTATGGGGGTGCAAATGCGCTGGGGAATTTATATTGTGAGGATGGGGATGCAAATGGGACCAATATGGGATGGTCGTAATTCATTCTCCCCTAGTTTTTGTGCGTGATTCATTGTGTACCTTCCTTCTTGGAGGCTAACCCCCTTACACAAGAAAGGGGAAGGTACTAGGAAATGTATTGAGGGGTCCTAAGAAGAGGGCCTCAAGGCCATTGTTCCTGATCTTATCATGATATTATGGCTACTTGGTGATGAAATCATGAATTGATAGCTACTTCAAATCATAGTGATATGGAATTTGACACCATTACTCCTCATAAATCCCATTCCATGAACCATGTGATATGTCATTGTTGTGTTGATAGTGTGTGTGTGTTGTAAACCAATTTTTGTGATTCATATGAATTAAATATAGGAATTGTTGTAATAAAAAGAAATGAGTGTTTTGTTAAGATTTAAATTAATTTGAATATGATAAGCATGTGTTGTTATGAAATGTTAGTATACTTGTCTAAGTAATGATGATTGACATCTATATGTGCAACATTGTTGTGTGATGTGGATAAATCATTCTTTGGGTTGATAGTTAATTATAAAGCTTACCCTAACATTTTAGGATACCTTGTAAAAGAAAATTTGTTGTTAATATACTTGTAAAATTTTATTAAAAGGATTATTGCCAAGTGATCATGCTTACCTAACTTTTGAGGACTTCCCGAAGGAAGTCCAAGCCTAGAGGGGGAGAGTGTAAGACCCCACAATTTCATGATCCTATTGAGTCTATGTGTTTTTATGGTTATTGTCCCATATTTTATGTGCTTCTATGTTGGATATTATACGTGAGTTTATCAGTGACAGTTGTTCCTATACATCAATGATGTTCATATTTTTCATATGGTTACTAACTAATTCTATATAACTAATGATTGTTGTGATTTTTTGTGATAATTAGACAGGTTTCTTTTATTGATTATGTAAGTATGTGTTCATCAAGATGATTAGTTATGATGGGTTATGGCTTATTAGTAGTATTATTATGTATAATAGATGGATTATATTATATGTTAGGGGTTGTTGAGACAATTATTTTATTATTATATGGAATTGTTATTAGTGATTAAATAATATGGATGTGTGAGTAGGTGTTGATATTTTAATGTTTACTGGTAGTAGTATCGATTATAATATGGATTTAAATAAGTTATTACTAGAAGTGGTGATATCGTGATGTTATGTAGTATGGTTGATGTTTACTTGATTTTATTCAGTTATGTAAGTAGATGTTGTAGGAGTGCTAATTATGTGTTGTTACTTGTGTGGTTTATTAAATATAATTTTCTAGTTGACTACTATTCTTGAAATATTATTTAACATATGACAGTTGCTTCAGCTATTATTGTTCATGTGTAATACTAACACTTTTCAATTGAGTAAACATGTAAATTTGTCCAATGATGAATGGGGTCATGTAACTACTTCCATTTTCTTAACCTTGTGAATTTCTTATCTTATTGATGGCAGCGAAGCGTGAATAAAAAAAATCTAGAAACCAAAACTTAGAAACTTGAAAATATTAACTTCAAACTATGATAGATTATTCTCATACTATTGATATTACAATTTACTCATCCTCTCATATCTTCCCTATTGCACAAATGGTCCCTTAATATAATATAAGGTGACTGTAACAAACATAATAATATATAAAATTAGTTCTAACTATTCCCTCAACTATTTCCTACAATATCTCCTTAACCATCTCCTATGATCTCTCCCTAAATTCTCCATGATCTTCTCAACAATATCTATCCCTTTATTCACTCAATCTTCTCAATTTCTCACTCCTACGTAGACTTCTAGAATTAGTCTACATTAATATATTATCAAACATTACAAAATATGAAATCTTCTCTCATACTCCCTTTTAACAATTACTTTATCTTTGGTTCTTTGGCCTTTGGGCTTGAGTCTCCCTGTCTTGCGCCTGTAACCATAATTGTCGATGCTCCTGCATCAAACTCCCAAGGAACAAAAATAAACTTCTCATGGACTCTTGGATCCCAAACTTTCTTTTGTCATTATCCACTTGCCTTACTATCACAAACATGTTCAACAACTTTCATTCTGGTATTCAACCTTTTCATCAACTTTGTCCTCTTCACGTCTTGTAGCTGTGGATATGCTGCTATTCTCCTCAATCTTCCAAGTTTCCATACTTTACTTTGCAATCCTCCACTTGACCTGCTAATGTATTCTCTTGAGATCAATTGATTTCTGTTGTTGATTGTCTTCTTCTCTTTAGTATGCCTCCTCTTAGGCAATTTCTTCATTAGTATACATAACTTCTCAATCTCAATATTTAACATACCCCTTCGCTGTTCCATTCTTATGCTACTACTCCATTGCAATTTTGTTTCAAAATTTAAAAATTTTATGGCCTCCATTGCCATTTCATTATTCAACTTCCATTCTTCATCACCAGGCATTTTCTCAAAAATGTTTAAGGCACTTTGTTGCCTCCCCCATGGATGTTTTATGAAAGATTGACTTTCATTGCCTAAATTCTCACTTTTACCTACATTTGCACATGGAATAATTTTTTTACAATAAACATTAAATTTCCAAAAATCACCAACAATCGTAAGAATGATTGATTCCTTCTTTTCACTGCTATCTATGTAGTCTGTTATCCCTCCATATGCATTTTCCTCTCTTTGAACCTTTGATTCCTCTTTTATAGTATGTTGATGGCATTTTCTTCTTTCTTCTTCTTCATGCTTCCTTTCTGCAACCTCTTTGAAGTCCTCCTTAATCTCTGAATTGACTAGCCATTCCTTTGAAATCCTTAATTTTGTATTTCTAAGCTTGTCATTCTCCACTCCAAATGCTAGAATCTTCTCATTTTCATCACAATCCTCTTGTGTTGAATGAAATAAAATTTCATTCTCAGGTTCTCTCACCAATCTCTTTAGCAATTTTATTTTCTCATCAGATTTCATTAGCCTTGTACCTGAATGTTTCTCTTTATCTCCTTGATCCTTCTTTTGATTGTCTTCATAAACCAACATGACCTTGTTCACTATAATAATAGATTCTCCCATAACTGAATTTGTCCATTGTATAGGATTTCTACTCTAATTGTCCTTGTACGACAATTTTGCCTCTCCTTTTGTAATATGATTTTGATCTTGTTCTACTCTCATGACAGTTTTGAGTGACTTTCCATCATCCTCAACATCTGCAAGGTCTGCATGCATACACAAATTATTAGTTTTTAAAACATAAGGCTTTGTAGCCTCCTTTGATATTTCCATGGATAGATCTTCATGTTGCTCCGAACTTTCCAAATAATATATGAGACTTTCATGAAGTCTCTCATCAACATTATCATCATCCTCTCCAAGGAATGATCCCTACTCCGGTTCATAATAATGAACTTCTTCTTTCTCAAACTCAGTTTCTTTGAGTTCTTCCTTCAACTGAGCATTCAACATGTGTTTCAACTTCTTCTTCAAATTTCTTACAAACAATTCCTTTACAAGTCATATAACCTGTTTCTTCATTTTCCATCCATATCTTTGGTCTCTTTCACTTTCCTATAGTAGTATCATCATTATACTAAGTTGTTCCTTCATCTTAACAATTTTTGTATCAAATTCCTCTTGACTCATTCTCTTCATCTTTATGCCATTCGCTTTGGCATTTTGCTCCATTTTATTGTGGCTTTTACTCAAACCCTTGTCATGACTATTAATAGTCATATTTCTCTCTTCCTCTATGTGCTTTTCCATGATCACTATGAGCTACAAATAGCCTCTGCAGTAACAAGTCTTTTTCACCTTGCTACACAATACCTTACCAAGTTTTACTCCTGAACCTGGCCTTTTGGTATTCCTGGTTCTTTCCTCTAGAGCCCTTTGAGCTTCCTCTGCTCCTCTAAGCTTCTGTGCTTCTACTCACTTCTCTTGAGAAATTTCTCTACTCCCCTCAACAACTTATGCCCAACCTCAATTGGAAAATTTTCTTCTTTGTTATTAGGGTCTCTGCCACAAATCCTTTCCTCTTTTAGTCATCTTTATGAAGTCTACATCTTTTTTTTTTCTCTGCATCAATCTTCTTTCATCTTTATTTCACTACATTGTCTTTTTCAATTCGTCTTATTCTTTCTTTTCACCTGTAATTACATGCATACAAAATTTGTTTCTTGTTGGGTTCACAATGTATAACAAGACAACCTATGAACATGATTTGCAAACTTTTGACACATAATTGACATGACTTAAATTTAACTTTAACAATGCCATAACTAGGATCTATAACTCACCCCTGGATAGACTCTCAACCTTTCACTTGACTCTAACACTTTACATTGATAGACTTCATTTTGAAAGACTCATAAATTAACTTGGGTGTTGGGTACCACCGATCATGCACCCTTTTTCACAACCAACAACACATTCAATAGCTTAATATTTTCTTGACTCCAATTCCTTTCAGACTTGACTTGAACATGACTTAGCTCAACTTAACATTGATACCTGACAATAGTGATCTTTAAACATATGACTCGAGGACTTTACATAGAATGACCATTTTCAAGTCTTCATTACATGCTCCATGACTTAATTTTTCCTAGAACTCAACCATGAGTGATCAGAACACCCAATCAAGTCTCAGGAATCAACATAGTTTCATATTGCTCCTCACCATAATGTATAACATTCTATAAGAGCGCCCTTATCTTCAACTTCCCAACCTCTATGACAACACTTTTAGCTGTAAGCCACAACCACAGTGTTTACTCGGTTACTACCAAAATTTGATGCATCCTTTTTCTCATTCAAATCGGGCTTTGTCTCTGTAATCTTTCTTTGCTTCTATGATCTGCTTTCTTTTTCAGTGGTATCACACTTTGATCTTGAGTTTGTTGTTGGTTGAACCAAAACTTACGATTATAGCAGCAACATAGAACTTGTGTGACTCAACAAGATCATTCCTTTATGCAACCTCTAGTAAGCGATTGAACTTAGCTTCCTTCAGATGACAACACTTCTGACCTGTGATAGCCTTTCCTTTAACAACAGTGACACCTGAAACTCCAACAACTCTTTGCTTTGATCTCTTTATTTAAAATCAGATTTGACTCCTTAGTAGCGGCTCCTCCTACAAACTCGATTTCAAACAATCTCTTGGGCATCGACTCTTCTTGCTATTCGCTTTAATTTTCTTTTGCAATCTCTCCTTCAATTAGCCTAGGAAATCCATGATTTGCTATTTTGATTGCTACTTCAAACACTTTGACAGTGGTGAATTCTATGCTTGTGATTTCTAAACAATAGTATATTTCCTAGCGTGGCTTTAACTGCAGCAAATCCTACGATTTCCTCTCACAATCTCTTCTTTGGATTTGAAAATTATACTCCAACAAAATGCATGAAATTGAGGTGTTTTGAAAGGAAAGCGAGAGGCCCAACTTGTCAAGAGCAATTTAATCAATTGCTCACTCAATCTCAGCCCTTTGTCATAGACTGGATGACAAATTGGTGCTGAAAATACATATATCTCAAGCCTAAACTAAAGAAACTAGTAGTAGAATTTTATCGAACAACCACAATAGGCTCTGATACCATATGATGGCAGCGGAGCATGAATAAAAAAATTCCAGAAACTAAAACTCAGAAACTTGAAAATATTAACTTCAAACTATGAGAGATTATTCTCATACTATTGGTATTACAATTTATTCATCCTCTCATATCTTCCCTATGGCACAAATGGTCCCTTAATATAATATAAGGTGACCGTAACAAACATAATAATATAGAAAAATATTTCTAACTATTCCCTCAACTATTTCCTACAATATCTCCTTAACCATCTCCTATGATCTCTCCCTAAATTCTCCATGATCTTCTCAACAATCTCTATCCCTTTATTCACTCAATCTTCTCAATTTCTCACTCTTATGTAGACTTCTAGAATTAGTCTACATTAATATATTATCAAACATTACAAAATATGAAATCTTCTCTCATACCCCCCTTTAACAATTACTTTATCTTTGGTCCTTTGACCTTTGGGCTTGAGTCTCCCTGTCTTGCACCTATAACCATAATTGTCGATGCTCCTGCATCACTTATCCTGTAAGGAGAATAAGGTCATTTTTTTTGTGTTGTGTGGTTATGTGTATATGTGAGAGTATTTTTTAAATCTTTTGAGTTACCCTTATTATGTTTATTTCTTTTATGATTTATAGAGTTCTTATGGGGTTTAAATTATGTTGTATTGTTTAAACATTTTCCTAGGTGATAGACTAATAGGTTAGGGGTTGTTTTATCCTAAAAAATACCTTTATTTAAGTTTAAACCCCACTTTAATTACCCACTTTTGAAAAGCGGCAAAAATTAGAGTTGGTTGGGTAGTTAGGTGGTTAAGGAAAGGTAGTTGAACCTTTTCTCCTATTTATTCTTTCTCCTTGAAGGGGCTCTTTCCTTTTTGTTTTCTTGTTTCTTTGATGTGTTTCTCATTTGGAGAAGGAAAATTCTTGGTGGAGAAAGAGAAAATGATAGTGAGTTGAAGCATGGAAGGAAGGGGCTTGGTGAAGGAGAGGCTTCCATAATTTGGAGCAAGTCTTTTGGTAAGGTCTACCATTTTGTTTGATCTTTTTTTGATGTGATAAGGAATGTTTTGAATTTTGATCCATGTTTGTGAAATATTTATGAAATGAAAAATTGAAGTCTCTTGTGGTATTGTTGTGTGTGTTGGGATTTGACTTCGTTAGGAGTTTCCACCTTGTAAAGGTTTCTCTTTATGTGAATAAGAATTTATGTGTTCAAGATGAAGAAAAAAAGTATGTGAGTGTAATTTTGTTAGTGTGCATAGTATATTGTGGATTTTTTTTTTTGAGGATTCCCTTGAATAGTGGTTGTGTTGCATGAGAAGAGCTATGTGATCCTAGCTTGGGGTGGAATGAATTGCAATCCTATGGTTGGGTGGAGAGCTATTGGCCATATTGTTTTTTGTTTGTTTCTCCCTTTTAGGTTTACAAATGGAAGTTGGAAACCGAATGAAAGTTCTTCATATTCAATAGCTACGAGTCTTGTGGAATAGGGGTAATTTCAAGTTTCTGAGAGTGAAGTGATCTATGGAAATTTAATGTGTTTAAGGCTCCACATTGATAAGGGGATATATCTATTGATTCAAAACTTTATTATTAAGTAGAGTATAGAAATGTTTATAAATAGAAACATCATATTTACTAGCGAGCAAAATTCATATAAAGTGAAGTGTGGTTATTCTCTAATAGTCTCTTTTTATGCATAGAAATTGATTTAAATGGTACTTACCACTAATGCACAAGGTTCTATTTTCTTAAGTTCTAAACCTATTAGGAATGGTATTTTGACAAATGAAATTCATATATTATAATGAAGAAACAAGAACCTAAGTAAGACTTATAGATTTTGGAGTAGTTTAGGACTAAGTATTGCTTATAAAGTTAAGTAATTGAAATAAACAAATTTTACTCCTTAATCTAAATTTAAGCATGAAAGCCCACATTTAGTTTTCAATTGAGTATAAACTTCAATTTAAAATTTGTTGGTTATGTAAGAGAGAAGGTAGCGAGTCTTTTTATTGTTTCAAATATATGCATAGGATCACATTAAGGACTAAATAGGTGGAAATATTTAGTGTTGAAAAACAATTCATGATTTTTTTAAAAGAAAGAAATTTAATTAACCCATGATGAATGAGTCAATTAATGAATGGATTCATTTAATTATTAAATCAAAAAAGAAATCATAGTCATAAATCGAATTATATATATATATATACATACATATATACATATATACATATATATACATATACATACATATATACACATATATATAGATACATATACATATCATATACATATATATATATATATATACACACACACACACACACACATACATACACATATATACGTAATATACCCCTTCAAGTAATTATCTATCTATATATATGTATATAAATTATTTATTTAAATTTATAAATAAGAAATAATTTTATTATACATAAAAGTAATAGTATAATATAAAAATTAATATATATTATAATTTATATGCATGTATTAAATTTTATTGATAATATAAAAAATGCATATTTGTGTTGACCTTGTTGAATGGGGGGGTCAGCCAAAGCAGCCGCCCCACCCAGTAGGGGATTGGGTTCGGCCCATGGATGTCAACCTCCATGGGTCCACAGCCTCAAGGGGGTCGACAACCCCATGGAGGGCAACCTCCATGGAGGCTTGCCTCCCCTTCTTGCACAAAATAAAAAAAGAAATATGAATTTATTTTAAAATAAAATTAAACTGAGATTTGACAGTGACAAATGAATGAATAACTATTCATCAATCTATTTGTAAATAAATAAATAAATAAAACAATCTGGAACAAATAGTGCGTAAATCTACAATCAACTTAGTAAATTGGAACAATAATTCTTCTTGTTTTGATACCTACATATGAAATCAAAATATGACTCAAATGATTCTTGAAATCTCAAACAAACTATGACTACAAATTGGCTAGAAAATAAATATGAAGGACTCAAATTGTTTGCAAATTCCAAAGACAATAAAAGGAAATGGGCTTCAGTATTTAAAGAAACTTAAGTGGTTATAGGTAGTTTTAGTTAGAAGTAAATTATTATTAGATCAATAATAAAATTGCTCCTCATTTGTTTACTTATAAATCCAAAGATTTAACATAGAAAATTGATGATCCAAATAATTGTAAATAGAAGTAATATAGAGGAAAACTTATCAATAATTCTCAATGTTAACTTGTAACATTTTAGTCACAAACGAAAAGGAAGAATTGTTTAATTTTGTGATTAATCATTTCTATGGCTATTAATTAGATTGTTAATAATAGAGAAATTTATAGATATTTCTAGGATTGGTTAAATTCATTCATGGGTTAATATATATATCATGGAAAATAATGAGAGAAATTTTGGAAGGATTAGTGTATATAAAGGCCATAAGTTGTTCCAAATATAGAAATTGATCAATCTAACTATTTCATAATAATTCAATTAAAATTAAATGACTTCAAATTTTAATGTAGGAAACTTTGTCTTTGCTCCTATTGATTAGAATGTGAATTTCATTATTCCATGGACATGAATAATTCTTATTTGGTTAGGAATTAATTATTCCTATAAGTTATTTCCTTACAAAGCTTAAATTTTAAGACTTCAACATTTTGAGAAGTTAATTAAGACTAACTTAATAGTAGTAATAATGATATTTAATCATTGTTTTAAAAGTAGTAGTAATAACGTTTGATTCACTAATAAGAGTAGTTCCTATCTATCTAAAAATTCAAGTTGGTTGATCAAAGCAATTACAAACAAAGTAGGAAATTTACTATTTAAAATAATTGATGTTAGTTGTAATCTTAGGCTTATTGGTTCGTTAATAATTTTATATAAAATTTTCCAACATATTATGAATTAAATTTATTTTATAGGAGTTGGGAACTCAGATCACATTGAGACCTTTCAGGAAACTTCATTTTGAACAAAAGGGGCAATTATGTATGCTAATCAAACTTAAGAGATATTAATATGCTTCCTTGAATTATCTTTATGTTATTATCCAATATTAAATTTGAGTTAATGATTAAAATTGAAGTTAATTAGTTAAGACTATTAAACACTATTGACCATTTTGTTCTCTTATTACACTAATAGTAATTATCATTGAAATCCATAGATTTGTCTATAACATTATTTTATTACTTCATTAAAGTAATGAGAATTATCTTTTAGACTTACAGATATTAAAATCAGTTTGAATTTCCTTGGAACAACTACTAATTGGAAATTGTGTTAAGGGTATGTTCCTCTTATTTTCCTACATTTAGTTTAAGTGATAGAATCTTGAATTTTGCTAAAGATTAAGTTAGAGTTTCACTAGATCAAATTGAGTCTTTCTCTATCTCATATTGACATGCTGAGAGCTAAGGATGACATTACAAACATGATGTCCTTAGGTACATAGATTAATTCCAAAAAAAATCATGTTGTGTTTAAGTGGAAAAATTTTTAGGGCATGACACATGAACTACACTACCTAGAACCTTCATCCATGAATTTCTACTTCATTTCTTCACTGTTCACAAAGTATCAACAATACTATCTATCTTTGGCTTTGTGGTACCACCACTAAGTGTAACTATTAAATTCTTCCCAGAGTTAGGTAAAGAGTGTCCTAGTAAAATATAAGTATCCTCCTTAGCTATCTTAACATCAATATTTCATAACTAACTCAAAGTAAGATTAAACACATTTAAATGCTTAAGTATAAAGTCTTCTTTCTTCATTTTTAAGGAATTCAATTTTCTTTTTAAATAAAGTATATTTATTAGACTCTTTACTTAATGTATATCACCTATCCTTCTTTATAGACTCAACGTAGTAGTCTCCTTGGAGACATTTAGAAGGATGGAATAAAAAAGATATGATCATATTTTCCCTTGAACCTTCTTATCCAATTTTTCCAATCTGCATCAAAATAATTTTATAGGAACATCTTTCCCCATCGTAGCTTTATATTGGTCTCTCTCCTCAAAGAGATCCTCTATGTTTAGTTTCCACATATTATGCTTGAATCCATTAAACTTCTAAAAATATAATTGTAATGTGTTTGCCATGAATTCTCTGACCACACTTGAATCTATAAAACTACTAAAATAATACCCTTATTACAACCATAAAAAACATAAGAATACTGCAAGAAAGGTGTTCCCTTTCCACAATCAAGTCATGGCTTTAATACCAAATGCTAAAATAGTAAGGTCTAAATATAATAGTAATATAAACGATGTAGTGATTTAAACTAATTGCAATGTGATTAAGATAATAAATATATACCAATGAAAGCAATGGAGAAGCAATATTGCAAATCAATAAATTCATATTCTTCAAACCATAACACGAAATATATGCGGAGAAACCTGTTGATGGTCAAAAGTAACACAACAATGTTAAATAGAATATTTCTACTCTATTTCTCCTAAAAAAGACAAATTTTCTAAAACCACCTATCTTCCAAGGTCTCTGTAGATGGTTCTCAACTGTGTTGTTATCATTCAATGGTCCATGCAACCATAATATTCAAGGGGGCCTACTGGTAAATGAGTACAAACTGGATAGTACAAATCAATTTAACATTGGGGGGTTTTAAATATATAGCAAAATATCGACCAAGGCTTAAGACAACAAAACATGGACACATATTCCTTTCAATTCAGACATGCAATTCTTATAATGAGTGCTTTTCATAATTAGCTAAAACTATGGACCAATACAATTTATGAAACAATTCATACCATCACATTCATTCTCAGTGCAAATTTAAAACATACAACCATTCATCATCACTTTTTTAGAATCAATTTTCAATCATAAAATACCATAAGCTCATTGCCAAAATTAACAAATCAATAAACATTAAGAAACATCATCCACAGATAATGCAATAAATGGTTTTAAACTCAAAATCTTCTATTTATTTTCATCAAATAAGAAACATTTATGCACAACAAAATGCATTGGCATACAAATAACCATTGTTTATCAACATTATGGTTGAACTAACAAACTTTTGAAATAAAACTGCTTGCATTAAAACTGTAAAATTGTTCAAGTATCTTGCATAAAAGCTATAAAATGAAAAAAATGTATCTAGTTCCTAGGTAGCCAATCTAACTTCAATCAATAGACCTTTACAATGAGGAGAGAATTCTAAGTTATAGACAAAATTAACATCAATCTCTTATATGAAAAATCAATATCCACAAATTTGGGTCCAGATCCACAATTATAGAGACGCCCAGTTAAGTCAGAGTGTTGTCTTTGTTGAAACTGTTGGAGCTAAAAGGTATGCATTGTGTCTATTTAGTACAAAAAAATCTAACTGGGAGTTCAATATTTTTCTATAGTTGATCATCACACCTAATCTTTGGCTCATCAAAACGGATTTGGTGATGTCTGTCTGCCTCAAAACCTACCTGAAGGTGTTGCTGTCCAAAAGGGTGCCTGAAAATGGTTGACATATTTGAATTCATCCTTCAAAAAAAAATAAAAATTCTCATTTACCTTTTACTAGTTTCTTTTAGAAATACATGAAATTCATCAAAATTATCAAAAAATCCATTTATCACCCTTTCATTAGGTCCATCAATCCAATCTACCTTGAACTTTACCTCCTCAAACTCTCCAATAGCTATAGCAACTGTTTCTCACATCTAACTAACATATTTCGCAGCCCATTGAGTTTCAAACCTTATGTTCATCAACCTATCCAAGAGAATCCCCTCAGGTCCATCACCTTCCTTAAGTAGCTATTCTAATTGTTTACCTAGCTATCATTGATTTCTTGCAATGAATTCCATCGTCCACTATGAGGCAAATCTTCAGTAGTAAGTTGTATAACAATTTCCTCAAATACACATGTATGCTACCTTATGTCATATTGAGCTTTGAGGAGAATTGTTTTGTGTTAAACAAGCACTTGGGATTTATAGGTTGTGATTTTGATGGCCTTCTTAAGATACTCGGGATCCTCATCACCTAGAATACTTGACTGGATCAACATCTCTCTGGGTTTTCTATTAATGGTTTTGAAACCCTTCAAATATTTTCTGTATTTTTCTTCTTCTCCTCGCCATTCTTTAGCTTTTCATCAATTTCACGAAGAAGAGTAAGAGCTTCGTCATATTGCTTGTATCCTTCCTCCAAAAGTTCTCCAATCTCCTTGTTGAAATCATCAAACGAGATATCAAACCAGGTATCCTTCTGTTTCATGACATTCAACCCATCCGCCTCTTTGCAGCTCATTAAAATAGGGATCTCCAGGGGTGTTGGTTGCTCAGTAGTGGATGTAATCAACTCTTTTAGAAAATCCTTCATCTTCCCAACCTGAGCCTTAAGCTCATTCTTAGCTTGCTTATCCTTAATCAACCATGATTTGGTGGTGGTGGCAACAATATCAATCATATTTATCTATTGATTTCTAGTTTGTTTTCCAAGATTGATAGTGCTTACCTGATAATCTATAGCTTGTAATTCCCTATCATCTTTATCAGCTATAGGTGTATCAATTTCTACTATCAAGTCTTCATCATCAGTCAACTTTGTAGAATGAACAACATGAGGTTTCTTCTTTTGTTTCACCTTTTCTATCTCCTTTACCATTTCATCCCATGTTACGAGTTGGGCCTGAACCTGTTGTCTATTTTCCAAATTCAATTTTAACCAAGTAGGAGCAACTAACTGGGTTAGTACTCGTTGAGCACTGAGAGGGGTTGATGAAGGAGGTATAGAAGGAACTACCTCCATGGTATGCTCAGAAGAAATCCTTTATTGTTCATCTTGCTCTTTCTACAAACTTTCCTATTCCATTCTCTCATTTTGAGCTCTTATTTCTTCCGCCTTTATTATTTCTTCTTCTTTTTGTGCAACTTCCTCTTCATCCTTCAACCTCTCTTGTTCTAACTCCATAGCACAAAGTTTTTCTTTTGCTTTCTCCTTTTGTTCCAACTCTCGTGTAATATCTTCTTCTTCAACCTTCTTTTGTGCTTCAACAACTTCCTTTTCATGAGCTAGCTCTTCAATTTTCTTTCTTTGTTCTTCTTCCTCACTAGCCAACTCTTTAGTAGCTAATCTTTGAGCACTTTCCATTATTTCCTTATGCTCATCTTCAGTCAAAACATCATTCATTGTGGCTTCCTCCTAGAGACTTCTACAAATCCAATCTCCTCTTCTCCAAGTTCCTCCTCAGCCCTCTCCAAATATTCTTCCCATTATGCTCTTTCTCCTTCTTGAGACAAAGTTTTCTCATAATATGAGGGGATAGATGAATTTGTTACATTGATCGTAGGAGGCCTCTCTTCTTCACTAGTTGATACTTTTGAAGTTGATGGTGCAGTTAGAGGAGTATCCTTAGTTTGAAAAGGGATAGCAGAAGGTCCTTCTTTAGAAGCTTGTTCTCCAGGGTATACAGTTGCAATGGGTGTAGCACCAAGACCTGAAATAACCCCTACAAAAGTGGCTTCATAAGTAACTTTAGCTCTTTGTAAATCTTCATTAACCTGTTTCATTGAAATTTCTTCTTTTGTTGGGACAGGCTCTTCTGTGGATGAATCTGTTGCTGCAACACCTTTCTTCAATCTCTTGTGTTGTCTTGTCTTAGTAGAAGTAGGTTCACTGCTAGAATCCATCTTCTTTGAAGTTTTAGCCCTTGGTTGCTTTAAACGAAGATCAATCCATTTCAAATTTCTATCCACCACTACCTGTGACACTTTATGGATATTAGTTTCCTCCTTTTCCATCCAATTGATGGGCTCCAAATCCTTGGTAGCCACTTTATCAATTTCATAGCGGGGATCAAGAGTGATCCCATCGTCAGTAGTGCCTTTTGGTATATCCTGTTTAACCTCAAAATCCTTCATTTGGGGAATTGATAATCTTTCATACCCCCTTCTCCTTACTTCAAACTAATCTTGTAGGTTGGCCCAAAAGTTTTTGAGAAATGGTCAATATAGGGAAACTATGAAGCATACAAGTTCCATACATTTTCCTCTTTAGATCAAAATATTTCCTGGATGTACGTTGTTGGAAATTCATGGACTAAAACTCTTTCGTTGCTGTTTTGGCTACTATCGAAGAGGAACAAGAATAAAATCCCAATTGCATTGGGAAATAATGGCAACTAGCCCCATCTTGTGCAAAAAATTTGACATTCACCTCTGCAACCTGACGAGCAAACTCCATCAAGACCCATCTGTCACCACAACACCTCGACAACTTACAAGGGTGCCCATCATATCTAAATAGTCTGAAATAGGTAGATTTGGGGTATTGGATAAACCAAAAACCCCACTCTTCAATTAACTCCATTGCCTCCTTGGATAATCTGAAACCAACATCACCTGTGAGTTGATTAATAATAGCATATAAAAATGCACCATTAACTCTTTTAAAATGTTTCTCCACTGTCTTCATCTCTAGTTGTTCATAATAGTCCCAAACCTTCTTTTGATTTGGGCCATCATCCATTGACCCTTTAGTATTTAACTCGAGAAATTGTCCCATCCTTGCAGCAAAATATACCACGTATGAAGACATATAGAATGTCTTGGTTTCTATTACTTTCAGTAGTTGCTCATGAATGTTATCTAAAATTATTTTTCCCCAATCTAGATATTGTTTCCCCTCTTGAATCAGTTGAATGAATGGAAACATCCAGTGTTCAAAGATATAGGAGTTTTCCTTGCCAAATACTCTTGCCAGCAATGTGATCATGTCCCCTATGTCCTCAGAAAATTCAAACCTCTTAGGGTTAGGTGGCACCTTCTTTACTGATTTCTTCTTTGTCTTAAGCCACCTTTTATTAAGCATCCTTTTGTTCCCATCCACATCTATTTCCTAGAGTTTAAGTGCATGAACTTTAGTCAAAATCTTGAGATTAGAGTAAGGAGGATGTTCAAAGACCAGTCTAATCATTGCTGGGGTCAAATCAATGATCACATTCCCCTAGGAATCAATACACTGCCTATGAGTTGGATTATAAGTTTGTGCAACAGTTAAAATGAACTCAGGACATTGCACAACAATAGGAAAACTAGCTACATGAGCCAACCCAAACTCTGCAATCCTCTTTACCCTTGGGTAGCATCTTCTAAAAAAGTATTTTTATGAAACTAGTCCAAATCAATATGTCCCACAAGCGTGTCAGTGATATTCATAACATCAGACCTGAACATAGATGGTACTGGGGTCACTTGGAACTTATACTTCATTGTAACAGGAACTTTCTCTGGCTTAATCCTCGTGGCCTTTGTCCCCTTTGATGTTTCTTTGGTGGGAACTTCCTCCTTTGAATTAGAAATTTATTAATCACCCTGCAATACTGACAATCATCAGGCAAAGAAGAGACATGTGAAGAGAAAATTAGCACAAGCATTCATATTAAATTTCTGCTCATTCAAGATAAATTCCTATTCTACAAGTTAATTCCACATTTTCAGGTTTCAGGATCGGGATGGAACTAAGAACCTGACCATTGTAAGCATAGTACATGAATTGTATTGAAAGTTGGGATCATGGAAAACCTTAATTCTAAACTTAATATAACACTTCAATTCTATCAAACAATGAAGTCAAGTCGTGGTTCAACACCTACACCTATAGTGATGAACAAAGTTCAGTGTCATTCTGCAGTTTGATTCCGTAATGTGTTTTGGAATCGGGATCGAGCCTTCACCAAGTAGTGATATTTAACAAATGGAGTCAATGAAGGGTTATCTCTAAGTTCCAATCTAGATGATGAATCAAACGCCATAATTGGGTAATGATTTGGCACCAGACCCATAAGCGTGAACAAGTGAAGGGAACGTCCTGAGTGTTGATCCCACATGTTTGGGAATCAAGATCGGGATCGGGAAATGATTAAAACCCTGACCTTAAGTTTGTGCAATGGGGATAGGCCAACTCAGAGTTCCAATCCTAACTCTTTTTCAGAAGTTAGGATTGAGTTGACACCAAATGATGGAACTTAATGATATGTTAAAGGTTTGGTGTCAGTCTGAAGTCTAATCCCAATAGTAACTTGGGGATCAAAATTGGGATATATTAAGCGATACATTTCCCAACACCCTTAACATATTGAGGTAATGATCCGATCCCTTATCTCGATTGTTCATTAGAAGTCAGAATCAGAGCGAGTGAAAGAGTGAGACCCAGATGGTGGTAAAAACACAAGTACAGTTCTAATTCCTGATTTTGAAATAGGTGCGAGAATCAAGAATAAAACAATTAGTAATAAACAAAGGAAAAATAGATATAACAGTATCTTCAAATCACACCTTCGGGATGGGATAGGTTGGGGTTCAATATTTTCAATTTCTAATAGTCAAAATTTTTAATTTATCAATTGAAATGCACACTTGACCAAGTAGCACGATAAAACCCTAGAAAACTAGGGCATGGTGGGATGGAAAAATGTGTGAACAAAAAGAAAAAGAAAAATGAAAGAAAAGAAAAACACACAATGAACCAAAGGGTTTGAGAATGGAGAGAACACACCAAAGGATGCGAAGAAAAATAAAAACAAGCCAAAAAGAAGGCAAGAAATCAAATACTTGAAACAATGAGCAAAGCAAATGTAGGTAAACCAAGAACGAAGGAAAAATGCAAGGAAAAACACCTACCTACAAACGCAATCAAAAATCTGATAGCACGGTGAGAAATTGAAGTGCCTCCTCAAACCCTAACTCTCAGTGTTACTTTGGTTCACTCCCTCAAATTGTACAAGCCAAGATGAACATAAAATGAGGAGTGCAAGAATAAAAACTCGTTCACGCATGTGAACAATTAGACATTAATGCAGGTTGGTCGGGCCTTGGGATCGGGGTGGAAGTCATCAATGCGTAATCACAAGAATGAAGGTAAGTGGGAGTCGGTATCAGGACATGAGACAACATGACACTAAACTTTCAATGAGTGCAAAGTTCAAGCGAAAGTCTGAAATCCGAATCCTCACAAACAAAGACAAAGTGCGAATCAGAATCAGGATGAAACATGAGAGAACTTCAAAAAAGTTCTTGGTTCAAGTTTTGGTCTGAAACCTAATTTTGAAAAAGAAAAAAAGAGAGAGTCAGAAGTCAGGATCGAGATGGAAACATGGACAAGAACTTTGGAAAAGGTCTTGGTTCAAGTTTCGGTCCAAAATCTGATTCCAAAAAAAGACAAAAAGAGAGAGTCAGAAGTAGGGATCGGGATGGAAACAAGAACAAGAACTTTGGAAAAATTCTTGGTTCGAGTTATGGTCCAATGTCCAATTTTGACACAAGCAACAACGCATAAGGAAGAAAAGCGGAACTGGGATCAAAACGAAAACATGAACTTACACCTTTAAGTGTGCAAGGTGACGGTTCTAATCCAAAACCCGAATCCGACAGAACAAAGAAAACACAAAGCAAAGCACGGGGGTCAGGATCGAAATGAAAACAAGAACTTGAACTTTGGAAAGTAACAAGTGTGAGTGCCAGTCCAAAACTCAAACCCAAAAAACAAAGGAAAACCAGGACTTAGGATAAAAAGAAACAACTCCTAAGACCCAAACAAGAACACCAAGGACAAAAGAAACAAAGGGGGACCCATTTTGACCAAAAACAAAATGGGGTGGTTATGCAAGGCATAACAATTGGCGACTTGGCTGGGAAAATGGTTTACCCATTTTCAAGATATTGAAGAATTCAGTCATCCAGAACCTTTGGTTTATGAACATTTTTAACTCAAGTATGATTAGTTACAACAAACAAGGTTGAGTTGGAATCTCAAATGTAAATCAACAATAACAACTTTGAATCTAAGTGTGTGCATTTACAGTGTATCTCTTTCCCTAAAGACTATACCTATCCTCGAACAACTATATTATGATTCAAGCTACCCGAGTTGAGTCATTTTGACTGTCGTGCAATGATATCTTGGGCATTGCTCTGCTACTAGCCATGCGTCTATAGCCCCATTGGAGATACCTCTAGTTCTCTCAAAGCATTGCTCTAATGCCAACCAAGCGTCCATAGCCTTAGTAGAGATACTTGAATTACCCTTATAATATTGAGTTTTCCATCGTTTATGCTTCTCTTTTCCTTTCTTTTCTTTTGCATGGACTTTACTTGGAGTAATTATTTTCTTATCTTTTCTCAATACTCAAATGTATTAATTTAAAAATCAAGTTGAGAACTATGGTGGACCTCATGACAACATTAGGACTCATATTTTTCACTCGAATCATGAATATAGTCACCCTAAGACAATTAGGCCCCTATGAAAATAGATGATTCTATCTAGTATGTGATAGATTCAACAGTGGCTGATGAGATCACTTAAAATGGACCTGTTTGTTCCTAACCTTTCAAACTGTTATTAAAATGGACATAAAACATAAGTCTTAAAATGAAAGAGCTCGAGAGACATACCTGAAAATACCTAAACCAATTTCTCTATCATATTATCCTTAGTATACTTTGAATAACTACCCCTCCACTCAAAAATGGAGAAAATGAATGTCCCTAGAAACAAAAAGAAAAGAGGGAAAGAAAAGAAAAAAACAAACAATAGAATGAAAAGAAACAAAGGAAATGCAAACAAACAAACAAACCAAAAACAAGAGAAAAAACTAACTACATATATACAATCAGACGGATGATCAAACCTTCATGGGCCAAAATAATGTTTGAGAAACTACCCATTGACAGGCAATGGGATAGGTTCTCCTATTAATTTGTTTAATTGGAAGGTATTCTCACCAAGGATCTCAGCGATCTGATATGGACCCAACCAAAGTCAGTCAAAATTTTGATGATCACCCTTCCTCTCTCTGGCTTTGTCCCATAGCAACGAAAGGTCTGATATTATGAAGACTTTAATTTTATCTCTTTTGTCAAACCAATGTTTGACTATAGCTTGATGCTTGGAAAACTACTGCAAAGCAACATCTCTTTGTTCTTCTAAATTGAGCAAATTAGTTAGTCGGATCTCTATCCTATCATCATTAGAATAAAATTCTTGCATAAATCAGAGAATAGGTATCTGTAGGTGAATAGGGAAGACTGGGTCTTGGCCATAAACTAACTTAAACGACGAGTTTCCTAAGGTAGCTTTGATTCTAGTCCTATCTGCCCATAAGGAAAATCTCAGCTGTGTGTGCCAGTCCCTAGGATTACTTTCTAGCAACTTCTTAATTACCTCCAACAAATTTTTATTAGTAGACTTTGCTACCCCATTTCCCTGTGGATAGTAATAAGAAGAATACTTCAAAACAATTTTATGTTCATAGACCATTGAATAGATTGTGCAGAAGAAAAGGTAGGGCCGTTATCACATACTAGAGCAAATGGTACTCCAAACTTGGTAATGACATATTCGTTGAGGAATTTGATAACAACATTGATGGTACTGTTCTTGCAAGGTTGAGCTTCAATCCAACATTTGCAATAATTCGTTGTAGTCAAAATGAACCTGTGAGTTGTAGAAGAATTGAAATTAATTGCCCTGACAAAGTCTAATGCACATTGGGTAAATGGTCTTACCTCGTATACTGGTTGTAGGGGCATTGCTGGATTGTGTTCTCTAGATGTTGAAGTTTGACATGTATGAAATTTCCTAACATATTGATGAGCATCCTGGAACACATGGGGACAATAATAACTTGATCTCAAAATTTGATGTGCCATGGTGTTGGCTGAACCATGTCCAGTACCATGTTTTCCATGAAACTCAACAATGGCCTGTTTCGCCTGCTGTTGATCTAGGCAATGCAAATAGACACCTTCAAAGTTCCTCTTGTACAAGACTCCTCCTTTGATCATATAATGAGAAATTTTTAGTCTCAGTGCTCTCCTCTGAGTGGTAGTCATTCTATCAAGACATTTATTGTTTAGCAACAAGAAAATTAGATTTGCATACCAGGGATCACCTGTGAATGATTGTATAGTATATTGTTGGCAAGTAATATTGGTGTCAACATCAGCCATGGCCTTAGATAAGCCTTTTCCTCAAACCAACTTCATCAGGTGAATTTTAAGGTCAAACTCTTATAGAATTTCCATCCATTTTCCCCTTCTTTCTCCCAACTTACTCTGCATTAGAAGGGATTTCACTGCAGGGTCGGGAACTATGGCAGTGAGTTGACTGCAGAGAATGTAGTTTTAGAACTTCTTAACCGCTCATACCAGTACGAAGGCCTACTTCTCCAAGGGTGGATATCTGATCTCAATATTCTTGAATGGATAACTTATAAAAGCTATCGACCTTTCATCCCCTTCTCATTTTCGCTGTGTTAAAACAACATCACATGAATGATTAGATGTGAAAGAATAAATATAAAAAGGAATTAAATAGTTGGGATTGGTTAAAAAATGTGCCTTTGAAATAGATTGCTTGATTTGTGAGAAGGAAACCTTAGCCTAGTTACTCCATTCAATCTTGGAATCCTTCTTCATCATCTCATTGAGGGGTTTGACGATCTCTGCAAACCCGGTTATGAACTTTCTCACGAAGTTTATCTTCCCAAAGAAAGATTTCATCTCCTTTTTATTTCCAAGCATGGTCAATTTTAGAATGGACTTCACTCTATCCAGGTCAATTGAAATTCCTCTCTCTGATATTATATGCCCCAAGAGTTTTCCTTCTGAGACCTCAAACACACATTTCTTCGGGTTGAGAGATACACCATAGCTTATACATTTTCCAAGGACTTTTAAAAAATATACATGGTATTCCCTATTCTTGGAATATACAGTTAGATCATCCATGTAAATGATAATACATTTACCTACTAGATCCTTAAATTCAACATCCATTGCGTGCTAAAAGGTGGCTCCAACGGTAATGAGACCAAATGACATCCTTCGGTAGGAAAATTTCCCCCACTTGGTAGTGAAGGTGGTCTTCATTCTATCTTCATAGTTGACCAACACTTGATTGTATCCTGAATAGCCATCCAAGAATGACGTCATCTGTGAGTTGTTAACTATCTGTAACACCTCATCAAGAGAAGGAAGTAGGTAGTTATCCTTTTCTGAAGCCTTATTGAGGTTTTTGAAGTTGACACACAATTTGATTTCCCCATTCTTTTTACGAGCAGGAACCAAATCTGCAACCCAATTCGAATGCCTTATTGGAAAAATTATTCTTGTTGATAGTAGCTTCTGTACCTCTTTAAGAATCAAAAGTTCAATCAAGGCATTCATTGGGCGTTGCTTTTGATGGAATGACTTTTCTTTGAGTTTCAAAGGGATAGTGTGTGTGATCACTGAAGTATCAAAGGTTTTCAAATCCTCATATCCCCATGCAATTGTTGTGATATCTACTTTTAGTACTCTCAAGATTTTTTCCCTAATTTACTTAGGACAAGTCTTACCAATGAATATATTTTTGTGGGCCCAAATCTGCCAATTTGTATGATTCATACTTCCCTCCATTACTATCTGTAGGCAATATTTCATGAGCTCGAGGATCGGAATCAAAGATTCTTTCCAATACTACCATTCCCTTGGGAACGCTGTTGGTTTTCAAATTAATTATTCCCTCTGTGTCACAACCTTTTGGGTCCTAGTCTCCCTAATCTCTATCGGATTCATTGATGATTTGTCCTTTCAAGACATCTAAACTCACCAAAAAGGCATGTATATGCTGATCATCATCAAAAACCTAGAAATTCCAGACGTTGTCTGGGATGGTTGGGATTGACACTAATTCCATGGAGAACCTCTTTAGCTTAGAATCCTGCATGGGTTCCAAAGTACTAGCAACAACAAGTGCATCTGCAATCTAGTTGTTTTCTCTGGGAATCAACTTGATTCTGAAAGCATTGAAATCCTTTATCAAATTCCATACCATGTTCCTATATGCAGCCGACCTTTTGTTATGGCATGTGTATTGGCTACAGACCTATTTAACAATTACCTCAGAATCTCCCATGATTGTTAGAGCTATAACTTTCTTCTAATGCACAAACATTAGTCCCCTAACAAGCGCTTCATACTCTGCAACATTGTTTGTGAAGCCAAACTATAACATGTAATAAGCAAAGTAGGTTTTCCCTTTTGGGTTGGTTAGTTCTACTCCAACTCCACTTCCGGTTTTAGATTTGGAATCGTCAAATTTGAGTGTCCACAATTGGTCTTGGGCAGGGGTTTCTTTCTTTAGGTTAGCTATAGGTGATTGCTTAAGAACGACAGGTGGCGGCTCAGACTCGTTTGAGATATGAAGATTGGGAGATTGTTGTAAATGATGATCATCAAGTACTTCATTAAGATTTAAAACATGGGCGAAGACTGTTTCCTACACCTCATCGTGACCAACAGTTCCACAACTCATTTTCTTTTTGATCAATTCCCTAGGGAATGGAAGGTTAGCAGGGATGGGGGTATTTGATGACTCCTGAAGTTCTTTAGCCTCATTTCATAATTCAGAGAATAGGATCCGAGTTTTACTAGTTAGGGGTAAGGCTTCTTCTTGGGTATTGTTCTCCCTTGTCAAAACAGTCGCGTCCTTAGCTTCAAATGGAAACTGATTCAAAGTTTTTTTGGGATGGTTTCTAGAAGTCTCTCTTAACTGGAAGACATGATTCAAAATGTTTAAACAAGGTTGACACGTCAGCTTGGAATGGTTTTGGTAATGGACCCAGAACCTGTTCGGGAGTAACAAGCTCCATAGATCAACATCTTCTCTAAGGACTAGCTTATCTTGTTGCTATTTCTAAATTAAAACTTGTTGGTTGACTGTGGTCATAGGGTCACTATGTTCTAAAGACTGTGAGCAATTAGTACTAAACATTTAAAAGGCCATAATTTCTTCCCTCCTATAAACTCCTATCTTAGTTTCAAAATAGGCTACTTCGTTGGGATGGTCATACTCAATGATCACATGCTTTAGGCGAGGTTTGCTTTCAATCCTAATATGAGTTGCTACCCCTTTCCATGACAACCATATACATGAGAAATCCAAGGAGAGGTAACCTCTTATAGCCTTCATCAAATCCCTGCTTAACAACATGCCATATGTTTTAGGAATATCAACAACCCGAATATCCATATAATTTTGGATCTGTGGGTTTGATCCAATCTGTACATGCACATTTTTTAGTTCTCCTAAAACATTGACCTGAATTTTATCTAATTGTATAACTTTATTATGAGTTCAAATTGGGGCTAAACCCAACTTTTTACAAATAAAGAAAGGCATAATGTTACCTGAGGCTGCAAAATCCAAAAGGCAGTTATGTAGATTCTTCCCAAAAAATTCTTAGACTCAAAAGAAATGGGGGTGACCCCATCTTTGTTAGAGTAAAGGTTTTCACTTAATTATATTAATTAAGTCACCTTTATTCTACTCTTAAGATTTCACTTTAGTTGCATACTGTGACATTTAATAATTATATTAATTATTAAATGTCTACCTATTAGGGTTACTTTTTAGGTTTTGCTTGATCTCCTTTTAAGGATTGATCTTTGTAAATATTCATTTGATTATTTTGATAATAGATCTCTGATATTATAGAGCTTCAAACCCTCGCTTGCTTTTTTCTCTATACTCTTCCATGTGACAGGTATCCATTTGCATGCAGGTGTTCTTGGACTCTGAAGTTGGTTTTCACAACTTCTACAATCTTACCTCTATATAGGGCCGCGTTTCAATAGTTGGAGTCACCTTATTCTTTCCTTTCAAATGATCTGCCTCTTTCAAGGATTTTAACACGATTTCACGTTGGGCATGGCACCACTTCAGGATGTCAAAGAATGACAAAGAGGTCTTTTGTTTTTGTTTTTTTGAAATGAAATCTAATTCCATGTTATTATTCATCTGGTGTTTAGGAACAAAAGTAGAGTTACCTTTGTTTAGAAACTTGGGTGGGACTTTTGGCAGAGGCACATTGTTGTCAGCATTATGATTAGGGGGAACCAAAGTATTGGGAGGGGCATACGTGGTAAATGACCCCTTGTTTTGATTTCTCATAAAGTGGCCTCCCTTAGCTTGAAATGCCTATGCATCATAGGTATCTATTTCTAGTTCATTTTCTCATTGCATGGGAAACCAATATTCCTCATCGTATGTTTCAAAAGCCATTGCAGTATCAAATGATCGACCACCTTTGTTAGGATTACTTTGTGGTGGTTGAGAATTAGCTTGTGACATCTTGACCGTTTTTTCCATCTCCAAGTAGTTAACTTTAGAATGCACGACAGTATCATGCAACCTGCACTAATTAGTCACGAAGTTCAAATCCACAACATTTGCAGAGTGTGGTTTATCTTCATTGGCTTGATAGTTATGGGGAACTCCCCCATTGTTTGGTCTACTATTCCACTGCCTATTGTTATTGGGTCTTTGGTTGTATCCCCTATTCTGGATCTAATAATTTTGGTTGGAGAAGTTTTGATTCTAAAGATTCCTTTGATTTTGGTTGGTATTTTGGTTGGAGTAGTTATTTTGGTTGGAATAACCTCCCCGATTTTGGTAATTTTGATTCTAATTTTGGTTTTGAGGGGGGTTCAGCTTGAATTGAGCCATCTCATTGGTTACTTGAGATAAAGTTTTCTTCATAGTTTCTAACTCTGTGGTCAAATGAGCAGTTCACTCACTTTCTGCAATCATCACATCATATGGGTGAGTAGTGGTGTTAGATCCTCCAACATGATTATGAGAATTCTGATGTTGTTGGGAGGAATCTAAAGTCCCACCATTGACCCATGGTAATGCAGGTGGAGGTTGTAACTCAGCCAAAGGCCATAGGTAGAGTGGGAAATCCTTGGGACTATATTGAACAAAGGAGTTGAGTTAGGCATCGCAGGATATCCTAGGGGAGGGAAGACTCCTCCCAAGCCACCTGATTGTGAACTTATCTGCTATTGCAGTTTGATGGCCAAGTGATATACCTTAGACAATGAATCAATGTCTGGCGTGAGGTAGGTTCTTTGAAAAAATAAGCCAACCAGTGGGTCTATGACCTTTAGGTATGCCTGGATGGCGATATTCTTAGCCACCAGGTATGGTTCCTGTAACTGTCTATACATCCTCTAGAACCTTGTGTTAAATAGAGGCAATGGTTTGTGCGGCTCCTTCCTGATTGTGAAAAATTGGTGGTATAAGATAGTTGGGTTGACATAAACCCGAAATTGGTTAATGAAAGCATCTTCTAAATTTTTTCCAACTAAGGATGGATTCGGTAGGAAAGTTCAGGTACCAATTGTAGGCCATATCTCCTAGTGAATAGGGGAATAGTCTACATGCAACGTTATGATGGGCTATTTGAGCTCAAGTGCGGGCATCTTTGAATGCTTAGATATGCTCTTAAGCACTTTGTGACTCTCCATGGGCATACCTGGGACAAAACTTCTATGGATTCTTAGGCATCTCATGTATGCCACTAGGCATGGTTCCCAATGGCGAAGGATTATTCACAAAGAATTCCATTGGTAGTGGTGGCTTGGGTTGTTCCAACTGTGGTATTGGTGGAAATATAGGTGGAGTGGGTGGTGCTGATAGAGTCCTACGAGTTTTGGGTCTAGTAGGAGATCAGAGTTCAAGTAATGGCTCTAGATTCGTAGCAGATCTCAAAATTCTTTCAAACCTGTTTGGTGAAAAGGACCCAATTCGCTCTAGTTTGTTCCTTTAGGCCCTCCTTCTAGCGCCAATTTTGTTGATGGTCAAAAGTAACACAACAACGTTAAACAAAATATTTCTACTCTATTTCTCCTAAAAAAGACAAATGATCTAAAACTGCCTATCTTCCAAGGTCTCTGTAGTTGGTTCTCAACTGTGTTGTTATCATTCAGTGGTCCATGCAACCATAATATTCAAGGGGGCCTACTGGTAAACGAGTACAAGCTAGATAGTATAAATCAATTTAGCATTGGGGGGTTTTAAATAAATGGAAAAAGATCGATCAAGGCTTAAGACAACAAAACATGAACATTTCAATTCAGACATGTAATTCTTATAATGAGCGCTCTTTCTAATTAGCTAAAACTGTAGAACAATACAATTTATGAAATAATTCATACCATCACATTCATTCTTAGTGCAGATTTAAAACATACAACCATTCATCATCACTTTTTTAGAATCAATTTTTAATCATAAAATACCATAAGCTCATTACCAGAATTAACAGATCAATAAACATTAAGAAACATCATGCATAGATAATGCAATAAATGGTTTTAAACTCAAAATCTTCTATTGATTCTCATCAAATAAGAAACACTTATGCACAACAAAACACACTAGCATATGAATAACCATTGTTTATCGAAATTATCGTTGAACTAACAGACTTTTGAAATAAAACTACTTGCATTAAAACTATAAAATTGTTCAAGTATCTTGCATAAAAGCTGTAAAATGAAAAAACTGTATCTAGTTCCTAGGTAGCCAATCTGACTTCAATTAGCTGATCTTTTCAATGAGAAGAGAATTCTAAGTTATAGAAAAAATTAACATCAATCTCTCCTATAAAAAATAAAGATCCACAAATTTGGGTCTAGATCCACAATTATAGGGACGCCCAATTAAGTTGGAGTGTTGTCTTTGTTCAAATTGCTAGAGTTGAAAGGTACACCTTGTGTCTATTTAGTCCAAAAAAATATTACTAGGAGTTTGAGCTTTGTCTACAGCTGATCATCACACCCAATCTTTGGCTCATCAAAAAAAATTTGGAGCTATTCGTCTGCCTCAAAATTGACCTAAAGGTGTTGCTGTCCAAAAGGGTGCTTGAAACTGGTTGACATATTTGACTTCATCCTTTAAAAAAAGAAAAGAATATTCTCATTTACCTTTAACTAGTTTCTTTCAGGAATCCATGAAATTTATCAAAATTATCGAAAAATTCATTTATCACCCTTTCATTAGGTCCATCAATCTAATCTACCTTGAACTTTGCCTCCTCGAACTCTCCAACAACTATAGCAACTGTTTATCGCATTTGACTAACATGTTTCATAGCCCATCGAGTTTCAAACCTTATGTTCATTAGCCTATCCAAGAGAATCCCCTTAGGTCCATCACCTTCCTTAAGTAGCTATTCTAATCATTTACCCTAGCTATCATTGATTTCTTACAATGAATTCAATTGTCTACTTTGAGGAAAATCTTCAGTAGTAAGTTGTATAACAATTTCCTCAAATACACATGTATGTTGCATTATGTCATATTGAGCTTTGAGGAGATTTTTTTTGTGTTCAACAAGCACGTGGGATTTATAGGTAGTGATTTTGATGGCCTTCTTAAGATACTCAGGATCCTCATCACCTAGAATACCTGACTGGATCAACATCTCTTTGGGTGTTCTATTAATTGTTTTCAAACCCTTTAGATATTTTATGTATTTCTCTTCTTCTCCCCACCGTTCTTTAGCTTTTTCCTCAATTTCACGAAGAAGAGTAAGATCTTCGTCATACTGCTTGTATCCTTCCTCCAAAAGTTCTCCAATCTCCTTGAAATCATCAAACAAGCTATCAAACTAGGTAGCCTTCTGTTTCATGACATTCAGCCCATCCACCTCTTTGTGGCTCATTAAAATAGGGATCTTTGATGGTGTTGGCTACTTAGGAGTGGATGTAATAAACTCTTTCAAAAAATTCATCTTCCCAACCTTAGCCTTAAGCTCATCCTTAGCTTGCTTATCCTTAATAAACCGTGATTTGGTAGTGGTGGCAACAATATCAATTAGATTTATCTATTGATTTTTGGTTTGTTTGCCAAGATTGGCAATTCTTACCTGATAATCTACATCTTGTAACTCCCTGTCATCTTTATCAGCTATAGGTGTAGCAATTTCTGCTATCAAGTCTCCATCATCAGTCAAATTTTTAGGATGAACAACATGGGGTTTATTCTTTGGTTTCACCTTGTCTATCTCCTTTACCATTTCATCCCATGTTACGGGTTGGGCCTGAACTTGTCTCTTTTCCAAATTCAATTTTAACCAAGTAGGAGCAGCTAGTTGGGTTACTGCCTATTGAACACTGAGAGGGGTTGATGAAGGAGGTGTAGAAGAAACTACATCCACGGTTTGCTCGGAAGAAATCCTTTGTTTCTCATCTTGCTCTTTTTGTAGCCTTTCCTATTCCATTCTCTCATTCTGAGCTCTTATTTCTTCTATCTTTTTAAATTCTTCTTCTTTTTGCGTAGCTTCCTCTTCATCCTTTGACCTCTGTTCTAACTCCATATCACAAAGTTATTCTTCTGTTACTTTCTCCTTTTGTTCCAACTCTTGTGCAATAGCTTCTTCTTCAGCCTTTTGTGCTTCAACAAATTCCTTTTCACCGACTAGCTCTTGAATTTTCTTTCTCTATTCTTCTTCCTCACTAGCCAACTCTTCAACATCTAATGTTAGAGCACTTTCCATTATTTCTTTCTGCTCATCTTCAATCAAAACATCATTCATTATGGATTCCTCCCAAAGATTTCCTTCCATAAATCCAGTCTCCTCTTCTCTAGGTTCCTCCTCATCCCTTTGCAAATATTCTTCCCATTATGCTCTTTTTCCTTCCTGAGACAGAGTTTTCTTAGAATCTGAGGGGATAGGTGAATCTATTACATTGATCATAGGAGGTCTCTCTTCTTCACCAACTGATGCTTCTGAAGTTGATGGTGTAGTTAGAGGAGTATCCGTAGTATGAAAAGGGATAGTAGAAGGTCCTTCTTCAAAAGCTTGTTCTCCAAGGTATACAGTTGCAATGGGTGTAGCACCAAGGCCTAAAATAACCCCTACAACAGTGGCTTCATAGGTAACTTTAGCTCTTTGCAAGGCTTCATTAACCTGTTTCATTGAAATTTATTCTTCTGTTGGGGTAGGCTCTTTCATGGCTGCCTCCATTGTTGTAACACCTTTCTTCAATCTCTTGTATTGTCTTGTCTCAGTAGAAGAAGTAGGTTCACTGCTAGAATCCCTCTTCTTCGAAGCTTTAGCCCTTGGTTACTTTAGATAGAGATCAATCCATTTCAAACTTCCATCCACCACTACCCGTGACACTTTACAGATATTAGTTTCCTCCTTTTCCATCCAATTGATGGGCTCCAAATCCTTGGTAGCCACTTTATCCATTTCATAGTAGGGATCAAGAATGATCCCATCATCAGTAGTGCCTTATGGTATATCCTATTTAACCTTAAAATCCTTCATTTGGGTACTTGTTAATCTTTCATATCCTCTTTGATGAGGTAAAAATAACCTCATCATGATAATACCATAAAGACCTAGTTCATACGTGCAAATCTCTATCCTCTGCCAATTAAATAAATTTTAGGAGAAATAATTGCTTAATTTTAGTGAGAACTTGTATAAACTTTATTTCTTTTGATTTCTTAAAGTAATTTTTCAATACAGATTTAATGGGTTGTTTTAAGTTTTTTGTAGATAATAATCGGTCAATCAAAGTTACAGATTGAAGCATCCAGCTGGCACGTGCTCCAGAATAGTTAAAAGATATATGCTGGAAATATGCTCCGGAACTTTAGGGTGATGGACCAAAGATGTAGTTGTTCTTTAAGTTGTTATTTCTGTTATCCTTTGAATTAAAGACTTTATGGCTTGACTCGAGCCTCTTAAATATTGTGTAATGGGATTAAAGATATACGAGTTATCCGTAGATCTGTTCTAGATATTTTCAATGGTTATCTATACCATATGAAATATAGGATGTAGTTATAGTTTCTCTATAAAAGATATGATCTTTAGAAGTAAGATATATAATGAAAAGTAACGTTATACTGTAGAATGCTCCCAAAGTTTATGAATAAAGAGATTGTTAGCTAAAATTCTGAGTTATGAGTCACAAATGATAACTATGATTGATAGAAGTGTTTCTGAAATAGCTGTGAATGTGAGCTGAGAATTAATGTGTTAACCCACGAGCTGGCCACTCGGTGGGATTAGATAAGTGTTCTCTTTTATTATAATGTTGTTCTGTAGAGAGTCATTAAGTTTATTGTTATGAAATTTTAGTTCTGAAGTATTTGTTATCTTTTACTTCCGTAGTTTCTGTTATTCATTGTTAGAATCTTTATTGTTAAGAAAATGTTTTATGGATTGCTATAAGTTTTTCTGCTTTTATAATTTTTCAGTTTCTTAGTTTAGTCGTTTATGTGCTTTTCAATTTAGTTATTATGCTTTCTAAATTAGTTTATGTACGCTTCCAGTTCAAGCATTTTCTATTTTCTTAGGAATAAATTACTTTACAATTTTATAAGTTAAACAGTTTGAAGTTAGAATTAATCTTAAGTTGTTCTCAAAAGTTAGGAAACCTGAGGGAGATACTCTGGACCTCTTCTATTGCAGATTTCCTTGAACACTACCCACTCGACAAATTGAATATTATATTCTAAAGTAATGGGACCTAACGACAGCCTATCATTCTTCTCCTTACTTCAAACTAATCTTGCAAGTTGGCCCAAAAGTCTTCGAGAAGTGGTCGATGATGGGGAAACTGTGAAGCATACAAACCATACATTTTCCTCTTTGGATCAAAATATTTACTAGGTGTATGTTGTTGGAAATCCATGGACTGAAACTCTTCTATTATTGTTTTGGCTACTATTGAAGAGGAACAAGAATAAAAGCCCAATTGCATTGGGAAAGAATGGCAACTAGCCTTATGCTGTACAAAAAATTTGAATTTTACCTCTGTGGCTTGATGAGAAAACTCCATCAAGACCCATCTATCACCACAACACCACGGCAACTTAAAAGGGTGCCCATCATATAGAAATAGTCTAAAATAGGTAGATTTGGTGTATTGGATAAACCAATAACCCCACTCTTCAATTAACTCCATTGCCTCCTTGGACAATTTGAAACCAACATCACCTGCGAGTTGATTAATAATAGCATATAAAAATGCATCATTAATTCTTTTAAAATGTTTCTCCATTGTCTTCATCTCTAGTTGTTCATAATAGTTCCAAACCTTCTTTTGATTTGGGCCATCATCCATAGACCCTTTAGTATTTAACCTGAGAAATTGTCCCATCCTTGCAACAAAATATACCATGTATGAAGACATATATAATGTCTTGGTTTCTATTAGTTTCAATAGATGGTCATGAATGTTATATGAAATTATTTTTCCCGAATGCAGATATTGTTTCCCCTCAAGAATTAGTTGAATGAATGGAAATATCTAGTGTTCAAAGATGCATGAGTTTTCCTTGCCAAATACTCTTGCCAACAATGTGATCATGTCCCCTATGTTCTTAGAAAAGTCATAAATCTTAGGGTTAGGTGGCACCTTCTTTACTGATTTCTTCTCCATCTTAAGCCACCTTTTATTAATCATCCTTTTGTTCCCATCCACATTTGTTGCATAGAGTTTAAGTGCATCAACTTTAGTCATAATCTTGAGATTAGAGTAAGGAGGATCAAAGAACAATCTAATCATTGTTGGGGTCAAATCAATGATCACATTCCCATGAGAATCAATACACTGCCTCTGAGTTGGATTATAAGTTTGTTCAGTAGTTAAAATGAACTCAGGACATTGCACAACAATAGGAAAACTAGCTACATGAGCCAACCTAGACTCTGCAATCTTCTTTACCCTTGGGGTAGCATCTTTTGAAAAAGTATCTTTACAAAACTAGTCCAAATCAATATGTCCCACAACTGTGTTAGTGATATTCATAACATTAGACCTTAACTTAGATGGTACTGGGGTCCCTTGGAACTTATACTTCATTGTAATAGGAACTTGTTCTGGCTTAAGCCTCTTGGCCTTCGTCCCCTTTGATGTTCCTTCAATGGGAACTTCCTCCACTGAATCAGAAATTTATTAATCACCCTACAATTCTGACAATCATCAGGCAAAGAAGAGACATGTGAAGAGAAGATTAGTACAAGAATTCATATTAAAGTTTTTCTCATTCAAGATAAATTCCCATTCTACAAGTTAATTCAACATTTTCGAGTTTTGTGTTTGGGATGGAACCAAGAACCTGACTATTGTAAGCATAGTACATGAATTGTAGCAGAAGTCAGGATCATGGAAAACCTTAAATCTGGACTTAATATAACACTCTTCAATTCTATCGAACATCAGAATCGGGTCGTGGTTCATCACCTGCACCTATAGTGATGAACAAAGTTTAGTGTCATTCCACGGTTCGATCCCACAATGTGTTCAGGAATTGGGATCAGGCCTTCACCAAGTAGTGATACTTAACAAATGGATTCAATGAAGGGTTATCTTTGAGTTTTGATCTCGATGATGAATTGAAAGTCAGAATTGGGCAATGATCTGGCACCAAATTCATAAGAGTGAACAAGTGAAGAGAACGTTCTGAGTTTCAATTGCACAACATGTTTGGGAATCAGGATCGGGAAATGATTAAAATCCTGACCTTAAGTTTACGCAATGGGGATATGCTAACTCCAAGTTCTGATCCTAAATCTTTGTCAAAAGTCAGGATTGGGTTGGCACCAAATGATATGTTAAAGGTTCGGTGTTAGTCCGAAGTCTGATCCTAAAAGTAACTCAGGGATCAGAATTAGGATATATTAAGTGATACATTTCCCAACACCCTTAACATATTGAGGTAACGATATGATCCCTGACTCTGATTGTTTGTTGAAAGTTGGAATCAGAGTGAGTGAAAGAGCGAGACCTAGACGGTGGTAAAAACACAAGTGAAGTTCTAATTCCTAATTCCAAAATAGGTGCAGAAATCAAGAACAAAACAGTCAGCAATAATCGAAGGAAAAATAGATATAATGGTATCTTCAAATCATGCCTTTAGGATTGGATCATTTGGGGTTCAAGATTTTTTGATTTCTAACAGTCAAAATTTTAAATTTATCAATTGAAACACACACTCAACTAGGTAGTACAGTAAAACCTTAGAAAACTAGGGAACAACAAACAAAAAAATGCATGAACAAAAAGAAAAACGAAAACACAAGAAAAGAAAAACACACAACGAACCAAAGGGTTTGAGAATAGAGAGAACACACCAAAGGATGCAAAGAAAAATATAAACAAACCAAAAAGAACAAGCCAAAAAAGAAGGGAAGAAAGCAAACACATGAAACAATGAGCAAAGAAAATGCAGGCAAACCAAGAATGAAGGAAAAACACCTACCTCTAAATGCAACTAAAAATCCAACAACATGGTCAGAAATCAAACTGCTTCCTCAAACCCTAGCTCTTGGCATTGCTCTAGTTCACTCTATCAAACTGTAGAAGCCAAGATGAATGGAAAACAAGGAGCACAGGAATAAAAAATCATTCGCACATGTGAATGGTTAGACATTAATGTGGGTTGGTCGAGCCTCGGGATCGGGGTGGAAGTCATCAATGCGCAATCACAAGAGTGAAGGTAAGTGAGAGTTGGGATCGAGACATGAAATGACACAAAACTTTCAATGAGTGAAAAGTTCAAGCAAAGGTCTGAAATCCGAATCCTGACAAACAAAGACAAAGCGAGAATCATAATCAAGACGAAACACAAAACAAGAACTTCAGAAAAGTTCTTGGTTCAAGTTCTGGTCTGAAATTTGATTCTAAAAAAGACAAAAGGATCAGGATGGAAATAGGAACAAGAACTTTGGAAAGGTTCTTGGCTTGAGTTCTAGTCCGATGTCTGATTCTGACACAATAAACAATGCACAAGGGAGAAAAGCAGAAACTGAGATTGGAACGAAAACAAGAACTTACACCTTTAAGGGTGTATGGTGACGGTTTTGATCTGAAACCAAAATCTGACAAGACAAAGAAAACACAAAGCAAAGTGCGGGGGTCGGGATCAGAATAAAAAAAAGAACTTGAACTTTGGAAAGTAACAAGTGTGAGTACTAGTCTGAAACCTGAACCCAAAAAACATTGGAAAACTAGGACTTAGGAGAAAAAGAAATAACTCCTAAGATCCGAACAAGAACACCAAGGACAAAAGAAACAAAGGGGGGCCCATTTTGACCAAAAACAAAATGTGGTGGTTATGCAAGGCATAACAAAACCCTTGCAAGAAAAAAATCCACCTCAAAGAGACCCAAGCTTATATTATTCTAAAAAATGTAGTATGATAATGCAATTTGATTATTCCTTTGATAGTAGTTTGGTAGCATAAGATTACCTACAAAAGAACCTTACAATATAGCTAGTATCATGCACCACATGCATAGTGCCTTCATGGGGGAAATTTAAGCATTTATGGAGTACAAAGGAAACTCCGTTCATAGAGGTTAGACACTTGATTCCCAGCCTAACTCTAAATAAGTTGGACTTTGGGATCACAACAAATGACACATCAACAGCCTTGGGTCCTACCAAGACTGATAAATAAATAACACCTATAGGGGAAATAGAGAGTTCGTCATGGGTACAAAGAGTGTTCTGCGACTCTTCATATCTCTCCTTATGTAAAAAATTTTATGAATAGAGTTTCCTCCGTTATCACATTTACCCAACTTGTCAGATCAACCAAGACGCTAGTTATGATGTTGCTATTAATTTGGACAGGAATGTATAATAGGGAAGGCTCCTTATTTAGTGGCTCATCATGCAAGGTGAAAGTTATATCAAGCATTGCACTCACATTCTCAACATGAGGGATACGCGTGAACAAGACCATGTTCACGTACTCAGATGGAACTAGCTTAGAAGATGTAGAAGATTGTGTGACTAAATTTACAGAGTGAGAAGGGAATGGATCAATATAAATTTGTAACTCATTGTTAGCCTTGGCTACAGTTTTATTAGAATTATGTTTCTTCCCATCAAGATGGATAGTCTCATTGTCTATGCGGTCTTGAACCTATTGGAAACACAAGGGAAGACAACTTAGAGGGGGGGGGTGAATCAGTTGTCACATAAATGATACAAATTAAACTTATTCTCAGATCTAATTATTAACCATGAAAGCATAAACAATCACCACATCAGAAACATACATAACATCAATTTTTTTTATGTGGAAACCCTATTAGGGGAAAAACCATGGTAGAGGTTTATCCACAATATTATACCCTGTTAAAAGTATAAAGAATTGTAAATGGGGAATGCACATGCATTCAGGCACACTTCCTAGAGCTCACTTCTCAAATACAAAAGGCTTACTACCCAATAGGAAGACTCACTGTCTTACAGAAACATTCAGATTACATCCACAAGATTTTGAACTAAGGGAATAGCATCTGCTAATGCTTGATTATAGTTCCAGTTAAACACATAAACATTTTCTCACTCTTCTTCACATTTTACTTCTTCCTTTGAATGATTAGAACATTATTCACACACAGGACTCACACACTTCGCACACACACATCTTCAAATGGTATAAACAATTGAACATATATATCCATGACTAGGAATAACATCATCTCCATGTTGGCTTCAACAAAATATAAAATGAGTACAAAATGTCGGCCCAAATCATAAGCAATTTTCAATGTGCACCAACCAATGTTGGCCACAACATAGTAAGGAATCAAAACAACATCCTCAAACATGAAACACCTTAAGGAATTATTCCTCGAAGATCCACAATAGGCTACAATCACCCTATCGGCCATGAACATGAAAAATATGAACATGCAAAAGAAAATCACCAATCACGAGCACAATGATCAATGTAGACATACAAAATAGATAGAGCACGATCTAGAAACATCCATGAGCATCATGAATTACCATAGAAGCATCCGCAACAACTCAAATTACTAGAATCACATTATCATCTTTCAGGAACACCAACTGAAGCAACAAAACAACTGTCAGAAAATAGATACTCATAACTCGATCAAATCTTCATGTGGATTTTTGAAACTTTACATGGATAAGATAGATATAATCAACAACAAACCCTTTAATCCACAACCTCTTATCATCAATATACTGAGCTAGCTATTAGACTGAACTTCATTGCATCACTTGACAACCTACAACTTATTTTATTACAATTTTCTCAATATCCTCGACATATACAACCTTAAAGACATTAATGCCAATATTGTTGACATCAATGACAACCACATATCAGCAACATCCAACAATCTCCCCCTTTGGAATTGATGGAAACACATGATGTGAAAAACACCAACAACACAACTTTCTCTTAGCACTTTCTCCCCCTTAGATTTTGACTCTTTTCTCTTCAACTCTTTCATAGTTTTTCACACGATTCTTCTCCCCCTTTGACATCAATGAAAAAGATACACATTATATTTCTCCACACAAGCTCTGAACCACATTTATGAACATTTGACTACTCCCCTTGAGTAGTAGCCACCACAACATCAATTTGGATCAAGATTTAACTATGAAATGCATGGACTGATGCAAGTCAATGCATCTTAATTCTGATTAGGAGGGGTAATCACCCCTAGCTTCCCTCTGAGATAATCAAAAGTATCCTTAGGCAATGGCTTGGTAAAGATATCTTTAATCTGTTCCTTAGTGGGCACATACTCCAATATGACTTCCTTTTCACTCACCTTCTCTCTCAAAAAGTGAAACTTGATAGATATATGCTTGGTTTTAGAATGCAACACCAGATTCTTAGAAATTTAAATTGCACTTGAATTGTCATAGAATATAGCAATAGGTTCATCATACACAAATATGATATCTTTCAACATTTGCTTCATCCACAATACTTGAGGACAATTGTTAGTGTTATCAATAGATTTGCACCCTGCTGAATGCAAGATTCAACAACCTACTAAAACATGGAAACCTTCTTCAGATGTGGGTGATCTGAGCGAAGAAGGAATCTCCAAAGTGAGCTGGTTCTCCGAATGATAAATCCTATTTTAAATAATTCTTCTGAAGGAAAGAGTTAGAAAGATGGACTGAAATCAAAACTTAAAACTACTGATGATTAACTTGTTATTTTTGAAAGAAATCAGATTTTTCCACTCACAACAATTTCTCTATTACAATAGTTCTCACAATCTCATCGATACATGATTTCATCAATAATTCATATGAAGATTCACAGACATTGAATACATCATACAACCTGAAAACATGAAATCCTATGCAGAAAACTCATAAAAGTAGGACATTAAGGCTTCAAATTTGAAAACACAAAGACATCAAACTGCTGTTACCAGTCTTGAGACAAGAAAATGAAAAGAAGAACTCTACTGTATTACTGAAACTGAAAGAGTGTCTATCTAAAAACTGAGTACAAAAGGTTCACAAGCTCAAAAATGTGTATGAGCAGGAACTGAAATTTGAACTGTCAAGGAGAGACCAAAGACTAAGTCTTTTAGAAGATATCATCTAAGAAACCCTAATCTAAGCTCACAAGGAAGCTCAAGGAAAAAATCTTCAAACTGTCTCAAAAATTGCATAAAAGTAGAAAAAAGCATACTACTTTTATGATCAAACTGTCAAGCCTCTAAAAATAGGCTGAATCTGCTTTAAAAGCCAGAAAAACACCTTATCTCTTCAAGATGAGACCCAAATCCGACCAAGAGAAAAAGTCAACAATAATCTGCTATAAATAGCAAGAAATCATAAAACAATTTATAAGAGATTGCTTTATGATTCTGCTTTACAGGATTGCAGATTTTATAATTTGTCTATTTTTGCAATTAAAAGATTATAAAATCTTTTTGCAAAAGAATTACATTCTTATCTCTTAATACAATGCTTTGATTTTTTCGTAAAAAATAATAAAAATATCAATACATATCATTATCTCCAATTGATTTCTCTAAAATCAATTAAAATAAAAACCCTAAGTAGATAATTGACTTTTCTTTGAGAATACAAAAACCTAAGTGATAAAAATATCCACTTCTAGGTCATAAGGTATTCACCATTCATACCAAATCTTCTAATTTTTCTAAGGCACAAGATACAAGCCCTAAAGACTTAATGTATTGACCTAGGCATATGAATTCGCCCCCCCTCAAATATTAGCTTCATAATTTGATTAAATTACAATGCAAGGATTACCCTAATTCGAATTAACCCACATGCTTATTGACAAATGCAAATATTCTGGACAATTATAATGTGGCTCAAATTAGGGCATGAGAAAAAGATGGTCAAACCCTAAAATAACTTCATTTTTCAATGATCACTTGGAAAAAACACGAGCTCTGCCTGAGAGAACCCGCCACCATGATTGAGCTCGATTTGAACTAGTGTGCTTTGAGAAACTTCAATTTTGCCTTCTAATAGTCGAAACTTCATCTGGGTAAGCTTGATTTTCTTTGCTATTATGGCTCTTTACTTCATTCAAAGAGCAGAAGGGTTAATAAAGCCGCAACTTGCTCATAGTTGTTTTTTCTGACTTCCTTTACCTTCCTGTGCTTTTTTCTTCTTAGCCGATATGAGCTCGAACTCGAGCCTTGTTTGGAGTCCCATGAGAAAACTTGCTCGCGGATTATTGCTTTTGCTGTGCACAGGGTAAGCTATTTGTTCATAGCTTCTATGGCTTTTCATTTTTGTTCATTCTGGCCTTATGGCCTCGGCTAACACAACCTCTAATGCATTTTCTTTATATTTCTATGCCTATATTTTTTTATCTCTGTATTCTTTATCTTTACTGACCACGCTACATGAGCTCGCACTGGATATTTTCATGGGGTTTGAGACTCTAGTATATCTCTGGTTGCGGCTATATGCTCTCCCACATATATGAATTGGTGAGTTACGTTTGAAGCATATACTCTCTTCTTCAAAAAGCTTAAAACCTTCACTAAAGATTCCTTAGTCCTGTACAGGCCGCAACATGTGTATCTCAGAAAATGCATTTAAAAACAACGAATCCCTTCATGGGTATCATGAGAATTTGAATAAAACTGTATTTTCCTTATTCTGAAGCTCCACCCACCAAACGAACTTTGGATTTTTGTATTCTTGCTGTCTCATACAAAATCCTCACATGGGTTATCACTGCAATTGTATTTTCTGTATTTTAAAAGCAAACCCCAAATGTGGGTATTCGGGAAACAAAATATATTCATTGTACATTCAAATTATAAGCTCGACCCATGATGACTTGTGCTCTACTTGACATTCCTGTAGCTTGCTCATTGAATCCCTCAAGGGTGAATTGAAGATTTTAATTTGCAGAGTTGTGTTTCGAAACCCCAAAGTGGGTAAATAAATAGTAATGAGGAAATACCAAATTTATTTAGAGACCCATGTATTTTCTAAAAACTGTGATGTCCATGTGCAAATCTGAAAACCATTGTGAGTATATGAGAGAACAACAAAACTGTATGTGTAAAAATCTGACCCGATTCACATGGTATTCTACTTTCTTCAGCTTTCTTCATGGAAATGCTGTATAAATTCTGTCTTTAACAAGACCTTCTCCTGGGTATATAGAATTTTGAATATATCCTATTTGTATTGCATTGAAAAACTTGATATTCCTTTGGTTTTCGTTGCCTGAAACTTTCACATATTTGCATTCTAAAGGTTCCTCTTGTGCCTTCTGTTTACACTTCAGGCATCATTGACATGTTATGTTTTGAACTCTCATGCTTTTGTAAACTTGCTTATTCTGGAAATGAATCTTGTGTATCAGAATCTTTGCCAAATCTGTTCATGTCTATTTTGCTTGATACTTGTAACTGTTTGAAGATATAATAGAATAAATCTCCCACCATGCAAACTCGTTTGTGATATGAAAAGTCTGCAATTTCAATAATTGTGTAAAATCTGAGCTTCCTTTATTCATTCAAATTCTTACATTTCCACCATAGGGGCATTTAGAAACCTAGAGAAATCTATGTCATTTTGTTACACAGGTATACCACCATATGACAAAACTGAAAGCTCATTTAAAACCTTCTTGAATCTACATTTTGCATTACTTAAATATCAACTTCATACTATTTTTCCTTTGCACACAAATTTTTTTGGATTCCTTTATTCCACCACACAACAAACTCTTGCTTTCTATCCTTGGACTTCTGCAGAAATTTTAACTGAAACATTGTAATTCTATGGGATGCATTTACCTAATTGTTCATGTGTGCATAACTAATACTTCAGAATGACTTTCTGGAATGATCATTTCTCACCTTGTAATTCTTAATACTGTATTTGTATCATCAGTCAAACTGGAACTGATCGTTCATTTATTATTTGAGTGCATTGACTGTCTTTCATACTCTCGGGCTTCAACTTGGCACTCTTCATGCATTTTTATGCTCCACTTAACAAGCTGTTCCATAAATCTGTCCTCTTTCGTGATGAAAATTGAAACAAAACTCTTCATTAAGGCATAATGTATGCCTGTTCACTGTCCTTGGCTGTGAAAAAGAACACTGATGAACTGAACCTTGCATGACATATATGATCATGATGAACAAATAACATAGAACATGAACTATACAACAATGTTTGATATAAATGTACTTAGTTGAATTAATTGAGCTAGTTAAACTCACTATTCACCTGTAGCTTTTAGAAAAATATCCACCTAATTGTTATGAATGCACAGTTGGTTTAATAGCTTGATAGATAACTATGCTTTACTCTTTCAGTTGTATATCACTTCTTTTGATGAATATATGATGATGTAATCTTTAAATCAGCCCATTTATAATGAATAGGGCAGCATGCCGAGCTCTAACCTTGTGGGAGCTCATTTTTCTCCACATGCTTGGTCTTCGAATAATGATCAACATCGTGATTTTACCTATACCTGCACAATGAAACAAACAATGTTAGCATAAAAAATAGAATATGATGATCATGTTGATGTTTCTCCTTCAACTCATTTCTTCTGTACTTCTTTGATTGTTTCAGTGTATGATTAATAGAAGGCTACACTATTGTTGATGGTTCATATAGGTGTCTTCATAATCAGAGCCTCTGACATCCCCCTCTTTCCCCTTACAGGTCAATCGGAGCTCGAGTAGACAAAGGTGCACCATTCAGCGTCGACCATCGATAATCAGTCAATGATGATTATGCCGTTACTTATGTGATTTATTCTTTCACATCTTCCATAGTGTAGTGTGCTATTAACGATGCACTGTGACAGTCACATCCACGACTTGTGTGGATATTTGATTTCATCTTTATGCTTTTCATTTTGAAAAGAAAATGCATTCCAATGCAATGTTGTAATATCATTCTGATTCTTGCAATCAAATGAAACTATGTAAATATGAATCTTTATATGAAATAAATGAAAGCATTTAGAATGCTCTGTTGTTTATATGCTCAATTCTGTACTTCATTTAATTCTTGGAACATTGCATAGCACTCTGAAATTCTGATTTTTCTTTTAAATGCACCACTGTCACTTAATGAATAATGATAAAAGATGCAAACAACACTTAAACACAATCTGTAACTTCACCTTAAGATAAAACAATGTTCAGCCAGCTCCACCAATCGAGCTGAGGCAAAAAATTGGTAACAGTTAACAACAACAATGTATTCTGCCTTTGCAGTAGATAAAGAAATGACATTTTTCTTCTTACTTAACCATGAAATCAACTTCTTTCCCAAGAAAAATGCAGGTCAGCACTAGTACTCTTTCTTTCATTCACATCTCCTGCCCAATCAGCATCAGTAAAAGCACTTAGGGTAAGGTCATCATCTTTAGGATACCATAGGCCAAAATAAACTATCCCCTTCAAGTACTTGAAAATCCTCTTCACAACTGTCAAATGAGATTCCTTAGGATAAGCTCGAACTATCATCTCCTCCAAAAATGATATCATCAACAAACTATCATCTCCTCCAAAAATGATATCATCAACAAATACTTCAACAATCAAATCTTTATCATGATCAATCTTGAAATACAAGTTACTATCAACAGTACCTTTATTGAATCCAAGCTTCAAAAAATACTTGTCCAATCTAGCATACCATGCTCTTAGGGCTTGCTTGAGCCCATACAATGCTTTCTTCAACCGACAAACCATATCTCCCTGATCAGTCAATTGAAATCCATCAGGTTGCTCAACATACACTTCTTCCAATTCACCATTTAGAAATGTTGACTTAACATCCATTCGATAAACCTTGAAGTTTTTGTATGCAACATAAGCAAGAAATAGTCTCACAGCTTCAATCCTAGCAAAGGAGCAAAGGTTTCTTTAAAGTCAATTCCTTCCATCTGGGAATATCCTTTGCACACCAATATTACTTTGTTTCTGACAACTTCACCTTGCTCATTCAGTTTGTTCCGAAAGACCCATTTAGTTCCAATTACATTTTTGTCCTTAGGACTAGGAACAAGAATCCATGCATCATTCTTCTCAATTTGTAGTAGTTCTTCTTTCATTTCTTCCACCCAATGTTCATCTTTGCATTCTTCATTAACACTATTAGGCTCAGTTTTTGAGATCAAACAATATTCTTTTGTAATTTTTCTCCTAGTTTGAACACAAGTGTTCTTATAACCAATAATTTGATCTTCTAAATGATTTAGTCTTACATACCTTGGAGTCTTAGGATGTTCTTGAACTTCAAGCTCTTGTGATCTCACTTTTTCACTTTCACTAGTTCCTTCCTCTTGATTTTCCTGATTCACCGGAATGATCTGAACTTGATTTGAAGTTTGAAATTTCTTCCCTTTATCTAAATTGTCATTTTAATCGTCTAAATCATATCCACAAGTTCTAGATGGTCTAACTATGTCTTCATCAACCTTGAAATTAGCACTCTCAATTACTTTCCTCAATCTCTTATTGTAGCACCGATATGCTTTATTTTTAGTAGAATAATCAAGAAAGATTCCTTCATCACTTCTAGCATCAAAATTTCCTATATATTTATCTCTTTTGATATAGCATTTACTCCCAAAGATTTTGAAGTATCTAACAATAGGTTTATGACCATACCATAGCTCATAAGGAGTCTTACCAGTATCATCTTTGATTTGTACCCAGTTGAGAGTGTAAACAATAGTACTCACAACTTCTCTCCAGTAGATATGAGGAACATTTCCTTCTAGCATCATAGTCCTAGTAGCTTCTTGAATTGTTCTATTCTTCCTTTCCACAACTACATGTTGCTGAGGGGTCCACAGTGCAGATAATTGTTTCTATATCCCATGCTTTTCACAAAAAGAATTAAACTCATTGGAAGTGAATTCACCACCTCTATCTGATCTCAGAGATTTAATCTTCAGTCCTATCTCTGTCTCAACTATAGCCTTAAAAATATTGAATTTCTCCAGAGCTTTAGATTTTTCCTTTAAGAAAGTAACCCACATCATTCTAGAATAATCATCAATAAGTAACATGAAATACTTGTATCCTTGTAAACTTCTGACTCTAGAAGGTCCACACAAGTTAGTATGCACAAACTCCAACACTTCATTTGAACAATGTTGTTTGCTCTGAAATGAAACTCTAGTTTGCTTCCCTAACTAACATTCCTTGCATATGGAATTAGTAGGTTTTATCAACTTAGGTAGATCTCTCACAACCTGAGTAGAACTTATCTTGATAATATTATCAAAGTTTACATGACACATTCTCCTATGCCACAACCAGTTTTCATCAACTTGAGCAATTAGACAACTTTTACCAGCAACATTCAGGTGAAAGATATTACCTTTTGTTTTTGTACTAGATGCAATCACATTTTTGGAACTCCCCAATATTCTACACTTTCCATTCTTAAATTAAAGATTGTATCCCTTGTCAACCATCTGTCCAACACTTAAAAGATTATGCTTCAAACCTTCCACACATAGGACATCATCAGTATTATGCTTACCATCAAGAGAAATGGATCCTTTGCCACATATTACACCAGCTTTGTCATCACCAAATCTTACAACACCACCATCATACTTTTCCAAGCTCACAAATTTACTTTTATCACCTGTCATATGATGAGAGCATCCACTGTCAATCACCCATTCATCTTTTTCTTCAACTCTGGCAACTAGAGCTTTCTCCACATTCATGCAACTAGCAGATTTAGTAGGTAGAAGATCATTTTCTTTGATAGCAATAAATACCCATTCATCCTCACTTACATTCCCTTTATCAAATTCATCATTTGTCACACCTTCATCAATAGAAAAATAACACTTTCTTTGGAATCTAGGCTTGTTAGATCTTGGCTTATGAACTCTTTCCAGACATCTTGAGGCAAAATGACCTATCTTATTGCAAGAAAAAACATTTAATAGGAAATTTCCCTTTATACTTACCTTCTCCTCTGGCTTCTCTCTTGACAATAAGTGCTTCAAGCTCGTCTAGTTTTCTCTCTTCTTCTTCAATCTCTCTCATTTCCTGCTCATAATTGAACACCTTTCTAGAAGAACTTTCACTTGGATCATATCCCTGCTTATCCTTTCTGGAGATAGTAGCTTTGAATACAAACTCTGTCTTAGGAAGAGAATCACCAAACTCACTTAACTCAAAAGAAGTAAGCTTACCAATCAACATATCTCTAGTTACATTTGTCACAGTTTGAATCTCCTCAATAGCAGTAGCTTTGGCTTTGTATGCAACAAACAAAGATCTAAGCACTTTAGCAACAATCTCTGATTCTTCCAATGTTCCACTAGCACATCTGATACTACACACAAGTTCATTCACTCTTTGCATAAAATAAGTAATGTTCTCATCTTCACCCATTCTCAACATTTCATATTTCCTTTTCAGTCTTTGCAGCTTAGCAATCTTCACATGGGAATTACCTTCATACAAAGTTTCCAACTTTTTCTAGATCTCATAAGCAGTTTTCAGATCCATTACATTTGTCATCTCAAAATCAGTCAGAGCACTCAACAATGCTTCTTTAGCCCTGATATTGTACTCGACATCCTTAATCTCAATAGCAGTAGAAGGACCATTATGTGGGATGATATACCTATTCTTGTAATGTTCCAGTATGGTTCACCAATGCATCTTAGATGACACTCCATTCGAGTCTTCCACAAAGAATAATTTGTTCCATCAAATCTTGGACTATCCTTCTTATATTTCGCCATCCTGGATCACCTCAAGCTATTAAACTTCTTCTGAGGAACCCGCTTTGATACCAATTGTTGGCAATGCAAGGGTAGACAACTAAGAGGGGGGTGAATCAGTTGTCATAGAAATTATACAAATTAAACTTATTCTTAGATCTGATTAATAACCATGAAAGCACAAACAATCACCACATTAGAAACACACATAACACCAATATTTTTTTACGTGGAAACCCGGTTAGGGGAAAAACAACAGTGGAGGTTAATCCACAATATTATACCCTGTTAAAAGTATAAAGAATTATAAATGGGGAATGCAAATGCATTCAGACACATTGTATAGAGCTCACTTCTCAAATACAAAAGTTTTACTGCCCAATAGGAAGACTCACTATCTTACAAAAACATTCAAATTACATCCACAAGATTTTGAACTAAGGGAATAACATTTGCTAATGCTTGATTACAGTTCCGGTTAAGCACATAAACAATTGCTCACTCTTCTTCACACTTTACTTCTACATTTGAATTATTGGAACATCATTTGCACACATGGTTCACATACTTTTCACACACACATCTTCAAATTGTATAAACAATTGAACATATATATCCGTGACTAGGAATAACATCATCTCCATGTCGACTTCAACAAAATATAAAATGAGTACAAATTGTTAGCCCAAATCATAAACAATTTTCAATGCACACCAACCAATGTCAGCCACAACATAGTAAGGACTCAAACAACATCCTTGAACATGAAACACCTTAAGGAATTATTCCTCGAAGATCCACAACATGCTACAATCACCTTGTCAGCCATGAACATGAAAAACATGAACACACAAAAGAAAATCACCAATCGCAAGCACAACAATCAATGCAGATGTACAACATAGATAGAGAACGATCTAGAAACATCCACGAGCATCATGAATCACCATAGAAGCATCCACAATAACTCAAATTACTAGAATCACATTATCATCTTTTAGGAACACCAACTGAAGCAACAAAACAACTGTTAGAACACAAATACTCATAACTCGATCAAATCTTCATGCGGATCTCTGAAACTTTACATGGGTAAGCTAGATATACTCGAAAAAAAACCCTTTAATCCACAACCTCTTATCATCAATATACTGAGCTAGCCATTAGACTGAACTTCATTGCATCACTTGACAACCCACAACTTATTTTATTACAATTTTCTCAATATCCTCGACATATACAGCCTTAAAGACATTAATGCCAATAGTGTTGACATCAATGACAACCACATATCAGCAAAATACAACAGAACCATGTGATACTGGAGCATACATCACTTGGTGTCATGTCTATGCACTCGGTGGAATCGGTAGAATTGTTGCACGTTGTACCAGTCAATTAGATACGACTCAAACAAAGATCGGGGTTTTGGAAATGTCAGAACTTTATCTTTCAACAACTTTTTTAGAATAATAGTATAAGATTCAAATAATTTTGTAAAATGTCTATTACGTCCTAGGGATGATCCCACAATAGTGGTTTACACTTTTTGGCCAAACTTGACATTGAATTGATTTTTTTAACTAAATCTTCACTTTTAGGAACCTATAGCTACTAAACCATGAGGAATTTGAAGATGATGCAAAATAATGATTTGTGACATTTTGTTTGTAGATTCTAAATATATATATTTTAAAATTTTTGGAATAAAATTGTATTTCTTTTTCCATCTCCTTCGAAAACTAGTTTTTAATAGTAAACACCATTTTTAAAGAGTGATGTGTACTTTCTAACACAATTGTTTTTCTATGAAGGATAAAATTCCATTTTTTTTGAATTTAGGTTTGTAACTATGATATCTAGTGCATGCAATTGGTTTCATAGTGTTTTATTGAATATTTTTTTCTTGATTAGGTTTTGAAGTCAAACCAATTATAATTTAGACATACATTTACTTGCTAACACAACCTTTTTTGTTGGATCAAGGACATCAATGCCAAGTGCATAAATATTTTTCAGATTTTATTTGATAATCTGCTATTTTTCCACATGTGCAAAATATAGGGCTTGATTTTTGGTGAAAAATATACATTCACAAGAAATAAAACATAAATATAATAATCAAATTAAATATATTTAAAATTATACTTTTTGGGAAGCTTATAATAAGGACTACATACTTACAAAAAATAAATTTTAAATGAATTCATTTGATCCCCCAAAATGTAAATCAAAAGTGGTTTTTTATTACCATTTTGATAGGTGTAAAAGTGACTCCGTTATATGTATGGTTTAAAAATAGCAGGGTTCTATCCAAGGGGGTTTGATCTAAGGCGGTTTGATTAAACCCTCTTCAATTGAAATCCTTTAAATGAGACTTTTCATGGCTTAAATCATTATATTTTTTAAAAATGTGTGATTTTAGCAAAAATCAGGATGTCCCAAAAAGTGTAAACCACTATTGTGGGATCACCCCTAGGTATTTATCTTTAGATGTAGATACCACGTTTGCAATAGCCTTGTTCTTGCTAGAAATTGACACTACTGACTGGTTATTGGGATGGGAGTGCGAGGATGAACCCCCAAACTGAGCGATTGTTTGTTGGTATTCATGTAGTGCTACACATAGGTGTGTGAAGGAAGGATACTCATCAAGGCAAACTTCTCTTTCCACTATTTTTGTAAGTTCTCGATGAAGAATTTTTGAACATTGAATTCCAATAAAGGATAAGAGATTTGTGAAAAAAACACTTGATAGCGAGTGATGAAGTTAGTTACCTTTTTGTGGTTCCCTTGCTTGCATTGGATGAGATCAGAGAAAGCCATATTCGGTCTGATGTTAGCTTGGAATTACCTCAGGAATTGATTCACCAACTGATAAAATAAAAAGATTGAATTATCTGGTAGATTGTAATACCACTCAAGGGTGGTGTTCTTAAAGGATCATGAAAAAATATTTTCCATCAAAGCATCATGGTTGAAGAAGTCAGTGCACATAATTATATGCTAAAAAAATGCATCTGGGGGTCTCCATGACCACCATAATTTTTAAATTTTGGAATATTCATCCCTTGAGGGATAGGAGTGTTCAAAATAGTGATGGAAAAAGGATTGCAATGAAAGAAAGGTTGAAACATAGGTTGAGAAGAAGAGGCAGAAGGTTCGCCAACTGGTTTTGCATCTATCCCATATTCTATAATAAAGTGTTTAAGATAGGGTCAGAGGATGAAACAAGACTAGTGGAACCACCACCAGAACCACTAGAGCCACCGACCCCCATACTAGAAGGGACCCCACCACTAGGACCGGTATGTGCTCTAGGATTACTGCTAGGACCATTAGTAGTGGTAGAACTAAAACCCAAGGGAATCTTACTTAATGATTTGGGTTGGCTAAGGTCTAGTGGTGGTGTTAATAGAAGGGCTAGTCTTGGTCATACATATCGACACCCTAGACATCAAGACTTTTGTCTGTCTTTGGATAGTCTTGGATCCAAGGTCTCAAGTGATGCTCAGGTTAGGATTGTAGGATGGGACATGAGTGCCCATAATGTTTGCAAGGCCTCGAAGAAATTCTAGACCTCTCTGGTCCTTATCCAACATAGCTCTCAATTTGTTAATAACCGTAATGACTTTAGCAAGGGTTTTGTCTTTCTCTTAATACTTCTCAAACTCCATGATTCTTCTATCTAGGGAAATAATTTTCTCTATGGGGACCTCAAGTACATCATCTTCCTCCACAAACGAAGTGGAAGGAGAAGCAGGAGGGATAGGAACATGTGTAGCAACTTCTCCAAAGGGGCTAGGGAATCCAGTAGACATCCCTGAAATTATTTCCTCAAAGGTAGGACTGGTGACATTCTTAGATTCCATCCCTATATTTTTCAAAATCCTTATAACCACGTGCCTGGAGGTTGTAGACTGAGTTGTAAAGCTCATAAAGCTTCGTGACACACAAATCTGTAACACACCCAAGACACAAGAGAAAGATTTCTGACACGAAGAAATAAAAATAAGAACTTCATGTCAAGCTCACCAAAAATGTAGAGAAGGGGGATTTGTCACCCCCAAGGATCTCAGATCATGGAAGAGCCTAAGGGAATGAAATTCCCTAAACTATCTTAGACTACCTAATAAGTTAAATAAGAAAGGACATGCTAAAAAGGAAGGGCAAACATGACTCTATTTCCCTTATGCTTATAATAGGTGTTTTTCAAAATTGGGTGAGAAAACTACACAAGTCTTGGATTGTGAACCAAATAGCTCTCTATCAGGGGATGAAAACATAGGAGTTAGACTTCAGTGTACCACACTAGAGTCTTAGATATGCATTGGCATCTTGTACAGATAGAGGGTTGAGAAACATCTAGAAACTCATAGAGTCTACTGATGACCCGAATGTTATAGTTTTGCAATTTGATAGAAAAGTAAAGGAAATGCGAAGTACAACAAGAAAAATACTATAAAAGCTACTCTAATAATGAGATGAAAAATAAAGAGGAAGAGTGCCAACTTACTCAAGGGATAGTTTTCCAACTAGCTCCTAGTAAACAAACAACACCTACACACAGGGTGACAAGAAAAATGTTGAGGCTGTGTTTGGAACTTGCCTTAGTCAAGTCCTCGTTTTGATGCTCCCACCTCCATGGACAATCAATATGCAATGATATGGAGAAAAACGATAAAGAAGAGAATATAAATGACACAATGAAGTAGAGAGCAATGACAAATTGGATGCTACTCTACAAAAATGATAATGCAAGTAAATATAAAGCATAATATCACCTTCCTTTCTATGAGAAGTCAAGGTTGAGAGAGGAAGAGGAAGATAGCTGACACCATGCCAACGAGATAGAGCTTCATGAACTTGCAATGACAATGGTCTTGGAGAAGGTGTTGTAGGAGTCAAGTAAGAAGTTGGTAGCAACAAGAAAGAGTGAGAATGAAGGAATAATGTTGCAAGAATGATCAAGAAGTGTTGTAAGAATGAAAGAAGTTGCATGAGAGTGATAAAATGAAGTTCAAATGGGTAAATGGAGGCAAACAGTCAATTTTTGTAGGTCAAGATTTGATAGGGAATGTTACATTTGCAGGCACCTAGGAATTGTAACACTTTTGCAGATTCTAGATGTAAGAATCTTTATCAAGATGGTAGCATGATGTGTAGACGTATGCACAACACATGTGCGTCCCCAACAAAAAATCCCTCATTGAAACAAAATGATAGGAACACATGGGTAAAGCGGGATAAAAGTGGTGATTATTTACATTATCAAACTTGTAAGGCCAAAATGAGGGTAAATTAATGGGGAATTTTCCTAGGTGAAAATTTATGCCATTACATATATTAGGATGCACTGTGATCCCAACTCCATCTTGATGACAACTCACATGAGTTATATCTGGATTCTCTTGTTTCTTTTGGTCACATCTTGCTCATGACTTGACACATTTTGGTTCATATTGATTCACATCTCAAATTGAGAGCCTATGGTTAATGATCTTGAATCTTGCACCTGATTCACATCGGGTCACATCTCAATTTGAGGACCATTCATTATGTTTAATTTTCCTGAATATTCATGGTACTTATTCCTATGGATCAATTTTAGTCACAGTTCAACTGTAGGCATCAAGATGCAAATGCAACTTCTAGATTCTTACATCATTTTTCTCAATCTTTGAGAGCTCCTAGGGGTGCAGTCCATCACTACTTTAGAGGGGGTCCCTTGACCTTACTTCATCCTCTCATTAGGGGAGTTTTTCCCACTGGGTTTTCTCCTTTTATTTTCTGAGGGTTTTTTCTCTTTATTCATGGGTACCCGATTAGGCCTTGTTGTCAAGACCCATCTTTGTAGCTTCTATAGGATTTTCTCCTAAGTTGCCCTTAAGGGGGGGTATTAGTGTAAAAGATTCCTTTTTAACACTCACTTAAGCTTACTTAGTATATTTTTATCTACTTACATTTATTTATTTAAGTAGTTAGTTTATTAGTTATTTACTTTATTTTCTCTAGATTTGGATAATCTTTTTTAGATAAGCTTTCCTTCTTAGATAAGATTTCCCACTTTATTGCATATGCCAACTCCAGTTGAACTCCATGATTTATGTGAGATCCTGGATTACCTCATGCATTTCCTTGCTCTAGATAAGGCAATGGATCTTTATATATTTTACATAAGAAAGCACTCTCATTTTCTATATAGAATACAATTTATTCTATCATATTGTTTTTCTTTCATGCTTTCCTAATATTTCATTTTATCTTGGGTTTATTTAGCAATAAATCTTACACCTAGAAAGAATGTTAGATACAAAATTGTAATAAAAATTGGAGTGCTCTACAATAATCTTCAACAATGCTACTCCTAGAGCCCAAGTGACCTGAAAGTACTTCAACCTAACCTTTGTCTTGGCATGATTAGTGAATGTATCTTTCATAATATTGTAATTATTACATACCTTATCAACATAGCTCAAAATACTAGACAAATTGTTTCCCAACATGTTGTCAACCAGGTTTGAAATATTTTTGGCTCCTCCTTCCTTTCCCATTCTTATTTCCTCTCTACTTTGCTTAAGCTTTTCTGTTAAATTATTAACCTCAAGGGTTAAGACTGTATTTTCTTATGAATCCTTATCCTCAATTGCAACTTGTGGATGTGGTAGTAATCCTATGAACATATTTACCTACTCTTGTAGTTTCAAATTAATGACATTATTTTTTTCCAATTCTTCCTCTAGTTTCTTTATTGCTACTTCTATAAATAATGTTGTGTTTATAGTGAGGGTGGCTTCTTCAAGGGCACTTGTATCCCCTAATCTCCTGACTATTAGATTGATAATAAGTTCATTTATATCATTGATTACTTGGGGTTTATTGGTCTTTGAGAAAATTAACCAAATTGCCAAAGGTCTCATGCCTTGGATTAAATCTAAACCCAAAATATAGAGCATCAACTTGCACTTCTGATTACAACATAGGGTCATTCCCCTGTTGTCTTAGAATAGTATCAAATGCAATTATATATCCCACCCTTCCAACAATAAACAACCACCACTCCTTACAAATTCCCCACCCCTCTAAGGTGTCATGGCAACCATTTTTGCATCGACTTCTTTCCAAAATTGAGCTATAAGATCCTTACTTTCTTCTATGAGTTGTTTCCCTTTCAATCTCTTCTACAACTCTTCTCCTTTATTTCTAAGTGCAAAATATTTAAACTCTTTGGTGGTGATGAATTTATCATCTTTCATGAATTCAAAGCAAGCTAGAGCTCTTACATCATCCATTACCTATTCTCCATTCTTAAAATTGATGAGCAATCTATCATCTAAGGGTATTTCCACAAAAAATATTGAGGATGGCCTTATAATCCGCCCCATTCCCAATTCTTCAAGTAAATCCTCATCATCTAAGGGGAAATCCACAAGGGATTCCACACTTGGGGCTATATGTTGTAGGGGTATAACTTGTTGTGGACTTCGTGGCACCTCCACTTGAGAAGGACTTGGAACATCCACTAGTGGGATAGGTACATTTGCAAGCAAGTTGTTGGCATTATCCAACATTGTTTTGATCCTAATGATAGGATCTTAAATCTTCAAATATGAACCTTTAAAGGAGGGATCTCCTTGCTTCCTCTTTCCCTCCACAATTTGGATTCTCACCCATTGTTATCTTCTCTTTGAGGCTTTTTCTTCTATTGAGTAATTTTTGATCAAATCTTTAACATTGTCACACTCATACAAAAAATGCAACCAATTTGATGCTAATCCTAGCATTATGGATAAAATGCTTAGGATCACACCATATAACTTTTTCCACCTTCATTTTGTATAGGAGCAATTTATTCAATAATAGCTCCAATCCCTCCCTAGTTGTAACCTAAAAGTCCGAGAAAACAATTGTAGAAGGGAGGATGAAATTCTTATAGTTTCTAAAATGAGTTTTATCAAGCTCATTTAACTACCATATGATCTCCAGAAAAATAATTCTATCTGGGACTATTCTCGGTAGCACATGTGGTGTGATAAGGGATCCATAAACCCTAATAACCATTGCATCTAAGTAAAAGAACCAATCATCCCAGTTGTGCTTGATTCTTGCCTCTAGGTAAAAATCCTTAGGCCTCATAAATTTCCTTGCTTCCTCTGAAAGCCTTCAATCCATAGGTTGGCCGAAATTCCTTAAGACTTCTCTTACAAAGAACTCTTCAAAGACAAGATAATTTGACTTATCATAGTCTTTATCCCAAATGTAAGTCCATTATTGTATTGGAAACAACTTTTTTGTGCATCCTAAGACCTTATTTGCATATGGAAAGACCAGATATTCTTCCCATTGAACAAGATAATATGGAAAAGCAAAGAGTATCACTTAAAATGGACAACATTATTGTCCTTTTTAAGTGACCTTAAGGCTTTGTGAATTTTCTTTGCAACATAGCCTACATAATCATATGACTTGTTGACATCCCTGCTCTGAAAGTCTACAACCAACACCATAAAATTCACTAGAATCTAAGGTTTGTAATCCATGCCCAATACTTGACAAAGCGAAAAATAGGTTCTTATGAAGTAATCTTCAAATATATCATAATTGAATGGCTCCAACTCCCCATTGGAAAATCTATTTAATTCTCTATTTGGCCCCCTATGAATGAAACTTGGAAACCATTTAACTCTGTAACTATCCATACATGCCTTTGATATTCTCTGGCCAATTTCCCCAAATCTATCGAAAATTGAACATTAAGGTCAAAATTGAATACCTTACATATGTAGGCTCTATTCAAATTCATCAAAAATTCTTCCTTTGTGGTGTACACAACCCTTTTCTCTGGGTTGTAAGTTTGTGCGATTACTCTAGTAAGGTCTACATATATGAATACATTGGGCACTACTATTCTCCCAACTCTCAATATCCAAATGTTGCAGATAGGCTTGTTGGCCAGGGATTTTTCAAAAGCATGGTTGGAAAGCATAAGGAAAGCTAAGGTGCGGAAACAACTCTCCTAACGTCAAAACCTCAAGGAAGAATGCAAATATACTTTTAAATTTTCAATTACAGTCCAATTAAGATACACTTGAAAGAAATAGTAGAAACAGAGAAATGAACATACACAGATGAACACCAGATTTATGTGGGAAAACCCTTACGGGAAAAAAACCCACCACACCAAGAAAAAACCCTTTGTATTACAGTAATGAAATTACATACAGAGTACGGGCTTCACTCTCTCTGATGTCAATTTACAACAACATTCACAATGATCAACCTTGTACATAATATTCAAGTTACAATACTCTGAGAATTAATTTCACACTGATCATACATCACACTGTTCATCCAACCATTCGTCCAACTGTAGATCGAACCGATCACAATATTCAATCTCTGAGTATACCCATGATGCCCATGGTTTGTCAATCTTCCTCTTAGTAATGGCCACAACAGTCCAACTACTAGCAGTTCCCATTCTTCTCCTTGATTGGTTGAGGACAAACCACATAGGATAGTCAATCGGTCAAAGGCGTTCAACTTGTGTCGCATGTCGGTGAGACACTAACCGTGTCTCCCCGATGCCACAAGTCCAATTGTCATTATCGCCAAGAGTCGTCCCCATCGGCAAGACGTCATACTGAATGCAAGTCCACCTTGTGAAGATCTATCAACAAGAGTTCAGCTATCGGCGAGAGTCATATCGATGTCCAAGAGTCATGTCGACCTCAACATTCCCATCGGTAAGACTACCGCTATTCGCCAAGAGATCATACTGAAGTCTTCAAGTTATACCGAAATGAACAACCATCGGAAAGACTTATCACTATCGCTGAGAGGTAATACTGAGCCCTCAAGTCATATTGAGCACCAAACAGTCACCAGGAGTCATACCGACAATAGACTACCCCATCGCTAAGACAAACATCCATCACTAAGACTTCATACCGAAGCCTTCATGTTATCCCGATGACTTCGAGTGTAGCTATTCAACGAGACATACCATCTATCGCCAAGAGGTCATAACAAGCCTTCATGTTACTCTGATAACTACTGTCACCAGGGGTCTCACCGAAGACATCTGTTAACAAATACATTTAGCTCTGTCGGTGAGACTTCCACTATTCGACGAGACATCATGCCGAAGCAAGCCTTTCGGCCAAGGATCTCCCCGACAACCATTATGAACAACCTGTCAGCCAGAGATCTCCTCGAGCAGTGAGAGATAGAAACTGTCACAGCGATCAACATGTCACAATGATAGGCTCCATTCGACAAGACTATAACAAGGTCTCAGCAACCTGGACATTTCACAAGATTGCACAACTACTAGTCGGCCAGACAGAGTGAATGTCACACCGACTTGGCTCTTTCAGAGGTTTCAGCTTGTGAGATTGAGACACAATATTCCAAAAATCTCCCACTTGACAAAGATCACACAGGCACCTCCAGAGCACAACAAAACTACTGACATTCATGGGCACTGAGGCCCATCGAACTAGCACACCACCTGAACTTGTCTGTGCTCATTGGCTTCGTCAATGCATCTGCAACATTCTCTAGAGTATCCACTCTTCTAATGAGACCTTTCCATCCTCCACCATATCTCGTGCAAAATGATACTGTACATCTATATGTTTCATCCTGGCATGGAAAGTAGGATTTTTTGCCAAACAAATAGCACTCTGACTGTCACAGTAAATTGTTATTTTCCCTGCATCAAAACCAATGTTAGAACACAAACGTTTTGACCAAATTGCTTCTTTACAGGCATGTGTTGCTGCCATGTTTCTGCCTCTGTAGTGGACAAAGCGACTACAGCCTGCCGCTTACTCATCCAACTCACTGCACCACCATTCATCATGAAAATATATCCACTGGTGGATCTTCTGCTATCAATGTCCCCTGCCCAATTAGAATCCACATAGGCTCGAATGCTGAGAGTCCTCTGTGATTCAACCAAGTTCCCATGGTAACACAAAGCATATTCTGAAGTGCCCTTCAAATATCTAAATACTCTTTTCACAACATCCCAATGTGTCCTTCCAGGATTAACCATAAACTGACTAAGTACTCCCACTGCTTGGGCAATGTCTGGCCTCATACAGACCATTGCATACATTAGACTGCCAACCACACTAGTATAAGGTACACTAGTCATGTCCTCCATCTTAGTAGGAGATTTTGACAGTCTTCAATGAACAAATAGCTTCGTTCCCTGCAAAACTGGAACAACTAGCTGCTTATAATCATTCATGCAAAATCTCTCTAGAACAGTCTTGATATACTTACTCTAACTGAGCCAAAGTTTTCTATTCTTCTTATCCTTGGTTATTTCCATTCCTAGAATATACCTTGCTGCACCAAGATCTTTCATTTCAAACTTTGCAGACAACTGAGACTTAAGATAAGAAATCATTAACTTACTATTGCCTATGAACAACATATCATCAACATAGAGAGCAATAATAAGAACTCGATCACCTTCAGCTTTATAATACACACAATGATTAGATTTTGATCTTACAAATCCCAATGACAAAAAGAAAAGTGTCAAACTTTTGGTACCACATTCTAGGAGACTGCTTTAAACCATACAGAGATTTTTTCAACTTGCAAACTAATATTTCTTTACCTTTCTCCACAAAGTGCTTAGGCTGGGACATATAAATTTCTTCTTCCAGATCACCATGAAGAAATGTTGTCTTCACATCCATCTGTTGAACCTCTAAGTCATACACTGCTGCAAGTGACAAAAGGAATCTGATAGATGTCAGCTTAGTTATAGGAGAAAAAATCTCCCCATAATCAATTCACTCTACCTGGGAATAACCCTTCACAACCAACCTCGCCTTTGTACTTTTTCATACCGCCATCCAAACCTATTTTTTTTTAAATACCCATTTGCAGCCAACAACTTTTCTCGCCGTGCAAGGGCACCAAACTCCAAGTATCATTCTTTTCTAATGATGCCATTTCTTCATTCATGGCTTCCAACCAAGAGTTTGAATCGACATTCTAAATGCCTCTTTCATAGTCCTAGGCTCATCAGTGCTAGAAATTAAGGCATAGGCACAAGTAGAATATATCAAAGAGAACCCATACCTATCAGGTTGCTTTCTTTCATGAGTTGACCTCCTCAATTGCTGAGGCTGAGGTTGCTCTTCTTCTTCAGAACTTTCAAAACTGCTCGAGCTCTCCTTAGTTTCAGGTACATTTTGAATTTTCAATTCCTCTTTATTTGGTGTCAGAGGAATTTCAACTACATCCTTTTTGTTTTCTGACTTTGTCTCTGACTGCAGATCCAAGGTAGAAGGCTTCAACTCATGAAAGATAACACTTCTACTGTATAGAACCTTCTCCATATCAGGATTCCAAAGCTTGTATCCTTTTATGCCAGCACTATAACCAATAAAAATACATTTGACAACCTTGTTCTCCAATTTAAATCTTTTCTCATTTGGCACATATGCATATGCCTCACAGCCAAAAACATGAATGTGTCTCAGAGAGGGATTCTTTCCAGACCATGCTTCTAAAGGTGTTTTATCAACAAGAGCAGAATTGGGAGAACGGTTTATCAAGTAACATGCTGTAGCAACTGCCTCAGCCCAGAACTTCTCCTCCAAACTAGCACTACTCAACATACTTCGTGCTCTCTCCATCACTGTCCTGTTGAACCTTTCTGCAACTCCATTTTGCTGTGGAGTGTAAGGTGTAGTTTTATGTCTTTTAATTCCATGATCTTTACAGTACCTCTCAAAATCATCAGAAAAAAATTCATTGCCATTATCAATCCTTAAACATTTTATTTTTCTTCCTGTCTGATTTTCTACAAAGTTTTTAAATTCCTTAAACCGACTGAACACTTTTGATTTACTTTTCAAAAAATAGACAAATGCCCTTCTTGAATAATCATTAATAAACGATACATAGTACCTTTACTTAGACAAAGAAGGAACATTCACTAGACCAAAAACATCAGAATGTATATAATCAAGCAAACCAGAAAATTTGTGAGGACTGGAATAAAATGAAACATGGTGCTGTTTTCCATATATACAATGTTTACAGAATTCAAATTCGAGGTTACAATCATCAAGCCCTTCAACCAGGTTTTTATTCTTCAAGGTTTTTAAACCTTTCTCACCAATGTGGCCTAGCCTATGATTTCAGAGCATAGTCTTTTCTACTGGAAGTTTAACTTCCATAGAGTTTATAGAATCAAGAGCTTTTTCCTCTTTTCCTCCATGAGTAGCTTTCTGTGACTTTGCAGAGACACTATTGCATTGAACAACATGTGCATCCAGCTTATACAAGGTACCAATACGAGCACCCCTTGCTAGCACCATAGAGCCTCTAGTCATCTTGCAACCATTTCCAGAGAAGGTGACTTGCACTCCAATGTCATTCAGCTTACTAACATAAAGTAGATTTTGAGCCAGACTTGGTATATGCATTACATCATTGATTCCCTTCACTCTTCCATCAGTGGAATTGAATTCTGACTCTCCCACGACCAACAATTTCCAAAGATGAATCATTTGCCAAATACACCTTTCCACCATCGTAGTTTTCATACTTCGTGAACCAGTCTCTATGAGATGTCATGTGGAAAGATGCTCCAGAATCAATCAGCCAAACAACATCTGATGCCTACGTAGCATAGCCAAGGCTGCAATGAAGGCGTCTGCATCACTCTAAGAAGAATCATTGTCGGAAGAATTCTTCTTCTTCTTCTTTTTCTCCTCTTTGCAATCCTTTCAGACATGACTAGGTTGCCCACAATTCCAGCACTTCACCTTGGACTTCTTGCCAGGAGACTTTGATCTCCCCTCTGATTTGGATTTGGACTTCTTGTCCTTCTTCTTGCCTTTTTCTTTCGATCTGCCTCTAACAGCAAGAGCCTCCTTCACCATCTCAGAAGATTTCCTTCTCATCTCTTCTGATAACAAAGAAGCAACAACATCTTCCATCTTAAAAGTAGATGTCGTACTCCCAATAGCCATCACCAGGTGATCCCAAGAATCCGGCAAAGAACATAATAACAGCATACAATGATCTTCTTCATCAATCTTCACACCCACAAATGTTAACTGTGCAATCAGCATGTTGAAAGCATTCAAATGATCAACAACAGATCCCCCCTCCTGCATTCTCAAAGAGTACAACTTCTTCCTCAAGAAAAAATTATTCACCAAGGACTTTCCCTGATAAATAGCTGCCAATCTTTTCCACAAGGAAGATGCAGTCTTTTCTTCATGAACATTCAGAAGAACAAAGTCTGCTAACCAGAGCCTTATTAGCCCCTTTGATTTTCTATTTGCAAGGTCCCAATCCTCTTGCTTCATGCCTGTAGGCTTCATTCTAGACACAACAAGCCACAGATCATGATCAACCAAAAGATCTTCCATTTTGAGTTTCCACAACTCAAAATTGCTGCCATTGAATTTCTCAATTTCAAAATTTCCTGATGTGCTCGCCATCTTAATCTGTAATTCAAATTACCAAATTCTACAAGACTTCCACTGAAAAGAATTGACACAAAAAACCCAACGTACCCACAAGGATAACACAATTGGCCAGGCTCTGATACCACTTGTAAGGAAAGCTAAGGTGCGGAAACAACTCTCCTAACATCAAAACCTCAGGGAAGAATGCAGAGATACTTTTAAATTTTCAATTATAGTCCAATTAAGATACACTTGAAAGAAATAGTAGAAACAGAGAAATGAACATACATAGATGAACACCAAATTTACATGGGAAAACCCTTACGGGAAAAAAACCCACCACACCAAGAAAAACCCCTTTGTATTACAATAATAAAATTACATACAAAGTATGGGCCTCACTCTCTCTAATGTCAATTTACAACAGCATTCACAATGATCAACCTTGTACAAAATATTCAAGTTACAATACTCTCAGAATTAATTTCACATTGATCATACATCCAACTGTTCATCCAACCATTCGTCCAACTATAGATCGAACCGATCACAATCTTCAATCTTTGAGTATATCCATGATGCCCATGGTCTGTCAATCTTCCTCTCAGTAACGGCCGCAACAGTCCAACTGCTAGCAGTTCCCATTCTGCTCCTTGATTGGTCGAGGACAAACCACGTAGGATAGTCAATCGGTCAAAGGCATTCAACCTGTGTCGCATGTCGGTGAGACACTAACCGTGTCTCCCCGATGCCACAAGTCTGATTGTCATTATCGCCAAGAGTCGTCCCCATCGGCAAGACGTCATACCGAATGCAAGTCCACCTTGTGAAGATCTATCGACAAGAGTTTAGCTATCGGCGAGAGTCATATTGATGTCCAAGAGTCACGTCGACCTCAACATTCCCATCGGCAAGACTACCGCTATTCACCAAGAGATCATACCAAAGTCTTCAAGTTATATCTAAATGAACAACCGTCGGCAAGACTTACCACTATTGCTGAGAGGTAATACTGAGCCCTCAAGTCATACCGAGCACCAAATAGTCGCCAGGAGTCATACCGACAATAGACTACCCCATCGCTAAGACAAACATCCATCGCTAAGACTTCATACTAAAGCCTTCATGTTATCCTGATGACTCCGAGTGTAGCTATTCGGCGAGACATACCATCTATCGCCAAGAGGTCAGAACGAGCCTTCATGTTACTCTGATAACTGCTATCGCTAGGGGTCTCACCGAAGACATCTGTTAACAAACACATTTAGCTCTATCAGCGTGACTTCCACTATTCGATGAGACATCATGCCGAAGCAAGACTTTCGGCCAAGGATCTCCCCGACAACCACTATGAATAACCTGTCGGCTAGAGATCTCCCCGAGCGGTGAGAGATAGAAACTGTCACAGCAATCAACATGTCACAGTGATAGGCTCCATTCAGAAAGACTGTAACAAGGTCTCAACGACTTGAACATTTCACAAGATTGCACAACTGCTAGTCGGCCAGATAGAGTGAATGTCACACCGACTTGGCTCTTTCAGAGGTTTCAGGCTGTGAGATTGAGACACAATATTCCAATAGAAAGAGCATACCCCTGTATTGGAATGATGGGGTCTCTACAATTCTCATTCTTATCAAGAATTATGTCTTCCAAAATTCTCAAGCCTTGTGACATTCTGGGCCTCTTGGATGACCCAGGAAATTGAGCCATAATATCATCATCTAGCCCTCTCTTCACACCCTTTGATGTTTCAACCATGACTTCTTATTTTTTTAAGGTTTCAATTTATACAAAGTAGGGCTTAAAATTTTAAACTTCTAAGAAGATTTCTTTAAAATTTTAAACAATTCACCATCCTTCCAAAGCCCTCATTTACTTTCTATTTCTAGCAAACCAAAAACCTTCCCTTTTTACATTGGAATGTAACAAAGAAGGTGTGAATTAACTTACAAATTTAAGCTTGCTATAAATCCTAGAAATGACATAGAAAACCCTCATTCGCCTAAAAATCCACAACAAATTTTCTCTGCAATCTTCGTTTTGTACTTTGAATGATACAAATGCATGTAATTATGCCAATACAATAGAAAATTAGGTCTAGATACAAACCAAATCCACCATTAATGTTTTCACTTGCTTGAGGGCACGACCAGTGATAGTCATTCTTCATTTTTGAATTTGGATTGTCGATTTGATGAAGATCAATGATATTCAAAGAAATTTGAAGTCCTTTCCACGAAGAGAAAAGCATTTCATGTTTTGTATTGAAGTGGGACACATGTCAACATTCTGGGAACTCATAGAAATAAAATGGAAACTTTATGAGCTTCCTTGACAAGGCTTTCCTCTGTGAAACAATAATAAAGAGTAGTAAGAAAACACATGGAATAATTTTTATATCTTAGGGAAACAAAGACTTGACTTAATTAATATTACCCCAGGAAGATTTAAGCTAGCGTGAAAAGAAAGCAATGCTTGTGGCTAACATGATGTGGTGACAACTCAAGACCATATTAAAGATACTTTTAAGAGACTTGCGAGAATAAATTGTTGAGATTAAAAGCTTCCTTGAAGGTTATGACTAGCTTGATTCAATTAAATTCTGATACTTGGCATTGACTAGGACTAATGTGGGACCATTTGACAGGCTCATCTTCAGATAACTTAAAAGCCTTTTAAAAGCATGTGCACAAATGAACAACTTAAATTACTATGAAAAGGGGCCAATAACACATGGTTTAAAAGACATTGTGGGACACTTTAACACACCAGGAACCTAAAGAGTAAGTCACCAATCATAAAAGACCGAAGGAAACAAGACATATGACTTGATTGATGGAGAACCCATATAGGTCAACAATGAAGGGAAACTGATGGTCGTTTCACAAGTTTGTTGGGGGATAATAATAAAATGAGAAGTGCTTGTGAATTGAAGGAAATGTGCAAAATAATGTTAGGTGTAAAGTGGGACTTGACAAGGTACAAGGGGTTAAATGGTACATTAAAAGTGCATAAAAGGAACAAGCTTAATTGGTGCTTGGGAAAATGGGGCCAGTTATAAAATGAAGTGGAGGCATTGGAGGTGTAACTTTAGGGACCAAGTGGCCAAGGCAAATCCAGTCAACGAAAAAATATAACAAAAGTGCAAGGGCTTGGCAAGGGTTTAGGGTTTTTTCACAACCTTAGAGCAATTTTTAAAGAAACCCTTGCAAGTAAAAGGAAACTTAGAAAAATTCAAAGGATCTAGATAATACAGAGGGCTAAAATTTTAGACAAGTACCACCAAGTTTTTCGATCATACAAGAACCACATCTATGATTTTATCCTTAGACTAGATAATGGGCATGGTCCTATTCCTAGTTGTTTAAATTTAGATTCACACTTTTCAAGGTTGATAATTTTGGGATCTAATTGTTATCCATTGGTACGGTGCCAATTTTTTTAAATTGTGTATCTAAGGTTGTGTACTCAAAGACATCATCCTAAGACTCTTTCACATAATTTAAGAAAGATTGAAACATGATTTAGAAATCAGAAGTACCAAATGAACATGAGTGTTTCTCCTCTCATTGGAATTAGACATCAACAACAATAAGATCAATATTCATTGTCAACTTCTCAATTGAAGCTCACCACAAAGACATCTATCAAATACAATCACACATTAACTTGCATCCAACATTGAAAAAATTCAACAATCAACTCATTTGCATCATTTCTACCACTTACATCAACATTCATTTCTATCTCTTATCTCTTTTTATTATTATTAACTCAATTCAGACAACTAATAGAAGTTTCATTCTTCAACGCTCATTAAGAAACTTCAAAACTATTTATCACCATAATATTTTCCTTACACAAATATATAAAATGTATAATTTTCTACAAACACCAAAGATCTATTTTTACACTGGACAAAACTACAACCATTGAAAAATAAAGAAAAAGTGATTCCACTCGGAGTTGTCTTTGTCTGCAGGGATGCAAGGAGTAATAATGCATGGCTGATTTACTATCATTAATTTCCTAAAATCCCCACATCTGTTTCACCACGATCTTGAGAACTTATATTGAAGGAAGTGTGGTATGCGTAGGAAGACTTTATTTCCCACCGTATGGTAAAAGTGCTCATTACTACATCCTTGCCTCGTCATTAAGGGAATTCATGAAACTTCCTGGTCCAATGGGTGTACATACAAAATGAAATAATTAAATCAATCAATCTATTCCAGATTCTTGAATTATGTGACATATAACGAGTTTCATTGCAGATTTTGTAGAGTTGATGTCTCAATTGCTGAAAAAAAAAACTCAAGTATTAGGGACATGGCTTGTTGGATATTCATTTGGCATTGGTTGAATAATGGCTTAATATTTTCAATCATGTTAATGGGTCTCAGATGGAACATTTAAAGAAATTGTAGGTAGTGTAGGTAGTGGTTGTTTCACATTTTTATGAGGGATTGTAGAAATTGTAGGCCGTTGAAGTAGATGATGTTTAAGTAAAGTGAGTATTATTAATCTGTCATTCCTTACCTAATAATAATAGAATTTTGTGACCATATCTTAACAAAATCTACACTACAGTTGAAAAATAAGAAACAATGATCATTTCCATCATTATCAAGACCAATAATAGAATATATACTTTCCAAAACTGGAAGACATTGCAAGCTTCTAATAGTTAGATTCAGATAGTAGGATCCTAAAGGATGGGTACAAGCTTTCCTCGAGTCAGCGAGAGGAAAATTCAAATGCGAATATAAGAATGAGGCCAAGGTTGAGAAAGATATGAGTAAGGTGAAGGGACGGTGAAGGGAGTAAAAGTCAAGAATAGAGCCTTGAAAGGGATTGAAGAAATCAGTACCTTGGATAGCATAGACCAGGAAGAGAATACGACAGAGGATTTGATGACTTCAAGAGGAGAAGAAGAGAAGGATCAAATAAAATATGCACTTATACAAAATACAGACAAGTGTCACAACTGCAAATCAATTTAGTTCACTATAAGAATCTAAAGTTAGATAGGAATTACAGCACCACCAACTAGGCCTAGTTTGACATCTTATCCCTCGTTTGACATCTTCCAAGCTACCTTTAGTCCTTTGGTTAAAAGATACTGATAAATCTTTTGCCGAACGAGCTCATGTCTGTCATGGATCATGATGTTGTACTGAAATTAAAGTATGATAAAGATGATGACATGCTTCAGGAGAATCTCATCTAAGCAGGCTAGCAGGGATCTAGAGATGGCAATCTTGCAAAAAGAGTAGGAAGTTGTCAATTTTAGGAAGCAAATCGAAGGCACAAAAGACTTTGAATTCGTACTTGTTCTAGTGTATGACGACATTAAAGATCAGATTCAAGTACTAACAAAGGAAAATGAAGAGCTTAGGATTAAATTTATATAAAATAAAAGTAGAATTATGTAAGGTCTGGGTCAGTAGATCGATGGTAGGTATTGGGTACTTGTCAGTTAGAGGTTGATGGTTTGAATCCCAGTCTTTAGATCTGAATTTTAATTTTATTGAAAAAGACAGATTTATGTTGGTTGCTAATAAAAAATGGAAACCCAATAGATTGTTATGCTATTGGATGGAGCAGTGGAGCAGTGATGGTACTAAGTACCAGAGTCAAACTCCTTATTTATTTAAGTGGAGATAATGAAAGATTGTAATGAATTTCTTCGTATAACAAAATAATAAAAATCATATATACAAGTGATGCAAATGAATGTATACTTTTTTATATATCTAGATTGATTTTATTATATCAAAAAAGAGAAAATTATTTATTTTCAATCACTTGTGTAATTATCAAATATTCATTAATAACTAAAAACTACAAAAAATACAAACTATTAACCTTTGAGTTATTGATCAAACACATGAATACATATAACTACAAATTAAGTAATATGATGTAATATCTTTAGCATTCCCCTCTTAATTTCATCATATTTCTTATTGAGGTAGGGATACCAAAAGTTGAATTGGGACAAACACAATAGTCCAAACAATCCCCTATTGAACTATGACTCTAGATCAACATTTCATTGTCATGACCACCAAAATTTCATCATTTTCATTATCAAAATTGTTCCTCCTTCACCTTCATTATCCAAGCTACCAAAACTTCACTATCCTAGTTACCAAAATTGTTCTTCCTTCATTGTTTTGGCTACTAAAACTTTTCATGTCTCGGTTACTAAAATTGTTTCTCCTTCCTTGACCTAGCTACCGAAAATTTGCATGTCTTGGTTGCAAAAGCAGTCCCTCCTTCATTGCCCTATCCACAAAAGCTTCTCATTGTCTTGGTTACCAAATTTTTAGATCATATTCACTGTCTTGGATACTAAAAAAATTCTTTGTCTTGGTTACCAAAACCTTGTCTGATCACAATTCCCAACATGACATAGTTCCCAACATGACATAAAATTTTAGATTGTAACTGTAAATTACAAAAAACAATTATGAGAAATCAATTAAACATAGACATAAAATTTGGGCTTGAAAGCTCAAAGTCTCTCACTCATACGTTCTTTGCAAAAAAAACCAAAGATTCATTAACCTTTCTTCAATGAAAAATTTACAATTTATAGTATCCTCTTGCGTAACTTCCCATAACCATGTAAAATATTTTTTAAGCTCTCAAAATATTTCCCCAAGTTATATAATGTGTTATTTTGACATTAATATATCAACCTTTATAAACATAAAGTTTTATGTCAAATTTTTAATCAATACATGATACTTTAAAATTGGCATGTGAATAGTTGAAAGTGTGCTTTTTTGGATTCAAGTGTATGTGATTTGTTTGCATCAACATTACAGATCACTATCCATTATCCATCATCAGAATGAAAAAAGAGTCGTAGGAGAAAAATCCACACTTTCATCAATATGGACTGTGGAATCTAATGTAGATTTAATGCGAATAGATGTCATTTATGCTCAAGCATGTTCTTATCTATTATCATTGTCAATTTGGATTCTTTCTTCTTCCATTTCTAGATTATCACCTTGTACATATTCTTTTAAAATAACCAAAAATTCCTTTAACATATTAAAATTTGGTCCATACAAGTATATAAAATGAACACCCTTCAAATGATAGTATTTTAAATCTTTTGGGGATTATATTGTGTTAGAAGCTGCCCTTCAAAAGTATTGAACAAAATGTTTATTTTGAAAAATTCATTTATAGTTTCTTTATTCATGCTTTGCTTGATTGAATCTAGTAATTTTCTTTGTCACAGAGTTGACTAGGTTTACAATTCATTGATCATTGAAGAAGGAACAAGGAATTGTCTTGATAAAAGTTTGAAGGTTTGATTGTACCATTATCAAGGTCTCTCACATTTTAAAAAAGAAGCTTTTGTTCTTTCAAAATTTTGATTATCCACTTAATTGATTTAAACAAGAAAGTCTAAGATTATCTTTTTTTGAGTACAACACCTAACATTAAGATGAAAAAATTCATATTTTCCATTTGTTAGAACTATGGTAAATTATCCTCTACTAATAATAATTCGTCAAAGTTTTCCTCTAATTCATCAAGGAAACTTAGGTTATCATTAATTTCATGATATAACTTAATAGATTCTTTAATAATACTTAAACCTTGTGTCAAGAGAGATTTTTTCCATGCCCTAGTTGCTTAAATGACTCCTCCCATTTCACCTACAACTTATAAGTTTTTGTTCAAGGTAGCAAAAGAGTTGGTGTAAGTGAAGATGAATCATTTGGGCCAACGTGGTATTGAATGTAAGTAGTCAATTGTCCCACTTGAGTTTTCAATTTCTCTTTGGATTATTCATATTTGTTCATCCCACTCAAAATGGCAGCTATAGCTATTTGCATATTTTCCTTTTCCATCCCTCTCATTTTTCATCTAGGATAAACTTTGTAATTTAATAATATATTGTTTACATATCTCTCTCTTCTTTATCATAAATGTGAATGACTATCTCTAATATTCTTGATCGTTTGACAACCATATAAATGAAAGAGAGGAATCTTACTTTTTAGAGTGGGGAGGTACTTTAAATAATGCCACAACAACTAAAAAGTCATTAGAAATAAAAACAACCTCTCTTTTTTCCCTTTTGAAAATGTTATCTAACCATATTGACATCTCCATCTCTGATAGACTTGCTTATTAAGATAACTCACTATATTTTGAAGTGGAGGTCATGGAAGAGAAGTATGTTGAAGTGGAGACCTTTAAAATGGTATAGACTCATGAAAAGAAGGGTACAAGCTTTCCTCGAATCAATAGAGGAAAACGCTACTTCTTCATGCTACTTTTTGTCGTTTCTTAATGCTACTTCTTCATCTTAGACAACACCTACTCAAGAAGGACCCTTGACTATGGACCATGTGAGCTCACATGTTTACCAAAGTTATATTTGATATCGTTGTAACAGAGTAACTCCCATATATGAGCTGCAGGTTGAAGGGAAAGTGAAAGGGAGTAAAGTCAAGAAAAGTGCCTTGAAAGGGATTGAAGAAATCAGTACCTTGGATAGCATAGACTAGGAAGAGAATACGACAAAGGATTTGGTGACTTCAAGAGGAGAATAGAAGGATCAAATAAAATATGCAGGTCTATACAAAATACTTAGATCATGGTGATGGTTGTACCCACAACTCGAAATTCTATTCTATCCACCCCTTCAGTTACAGACAAATGTCACAACCCCGAATCCATTTGGTTCACTAAAAGGATCTAAAATTACACCACAGATAGGAATTGCACCACCATCCACTAGCCCTGGTTTGACATTTTACACCTAGTTTGACATCTTCCAAACTACCTTTAGTCTATGGTTAAAAGATATTCATAAATCTTGTAAGTCATGGATCATGATGTTGTAGTGAAATTAAGATATGATAAGATGATGACATGCTTGATGAGAATCTCATCTAAAAGGGCTCGCTGTTGGAATCACTTGATAGAGAGTGAACCACTTTCTCTTCCCGCACCTACTGGAATCTTATTACAAAGTCTTTGACAAAACATTCAACCTTAAACTATCTTCCCTGAACCTCCACATAGATCCGGTGCCATAAATTGAACATTGATTATAGGAATCTCACACAAAATTTAAATACACAGATTTCCTACCTCTCATGCCTTTATTATGAAATCTAATAGATAACATTTTTGTTTTGGTTGCATTATTTCATCCACCACTATACAAATATTTTTTTATGGCACCTTCCATGACCTGGAGCTTCTTGGAACTATCAGCCTGTTCGATCTGTCTTTTAATTTATTCGATCTTGACATTGAGAGTTTCAAATTTAGAATGTAAATTATTATAATCCCCATCCTTAGAGCTCTCTTATATTTGAGAGTGCAAAATAGTAGTATCCTGAACTTCCATAGCTATAGGGCTAACATTGTTAGCCTCCACCTTATCATTCTCTTCAAACTCTTTTCCCTCACCATCCTCATTGTCTCCTTCCATCTCATTTTTTTCCACTTCCTATATCCTTGACTCTCCTCATCCTTCTCTTCATAGTCTAAAACATCCCCTTCCTCTGAAATCTTAGTCTCTCCTAGGCTATTAGGAACATACTCCTCTTCAAAAGAGTCTAGACCCTCCCCCAAGGCCACCTTTTTACCCTCTTTGTCTTCTTCCTTCCCTTTGGAGGTAGCTTTTGCAAGTCTGACCAACATTCTACCTTTGAGAGGGGCCGAACCACTATTAGGATTGGCATCCTTATCATCAGAAATGGTTCTAGGGGAAATGTACCAATTACTAACCATGTTCGAATAGCTGTTTACTCCATGCTTACCTGACCCCCCAATAACCGTTTATATTTTAGCCATTACATTGTTTTAATTATGTCAATAAATATTTACATTTTACACCTATATATGTTCACCACTAAATGTGTAGTAAACCAAAAAAAAAAAAAAAACATCTATTGGTACATATATGTTTTCAACACAAGACAAGTTGCACAAAATAAAGTCATTTTTGCATTAATATAAGTATATGTATGTTTACAATTACCACTCTATGCAAGTGGCTCAAAGCTTCAAATACTTTGTATTTACATGTAGATATGAATAGTTAATGGTGCAAAATGTGACATAATATAAAACATTTATCATCTTTATGAGCTATCAATTGCACTTTCACCCACACTTCCTATCACATCTTCATGCATTAACTCCATCTACTTTTGGTACCTGCACACACACTTAATGGTGTAAGGCTCCCCAATAAACCAAATATAACCTATTTTAATTCATATATATGATTGAATTTATGCAAGCCACCTATTTTTTCAATTAAACCAAATATAAAATTGAATTCCTAAAAGCCACGACAGAACTCAGGCATAAATGGCCACTGCAAAATGAAATGATAGATTGTTTCCCATGAAAATTCAAATTTGAAAATCAACCACCACAATTCAATGCATTCAATTTATACATTCAAATGATTTTATAAGAGGGAATTTCCAGGATCATTTTCATTACGAATTCTCCTCTGCTTTCATTGAATATCCTCTACAAAATTCAGAGCTTAGTGAGGAAACCTTTGCACATTCCTCTTAAAAGGGAGCATATTCAGGTTGGTACACCTAGAATAACTAAATTCATGTTTTCATTTATCAATATACTGTTTTATATTTATGTACTTAGTTTCATTTATCAATATACTATTTTATATTTATGTACCCAATGTTTACATTATTTTGAGGCATACAAATTATTTTGTTTTTAGTCAGCTGTTCAAAATCAAAGAGTCCAAATTTACAAACAACAACATCATCCATTATTTAATCATATTACAGTTACATTTTTATCACCTGCATACATCATACATCATACATCAAAGATAATAACAACATTATCCTTAGTAAAGCTTTCCAACTACATACATCAAATATAATAACATTATCCATTTTTTAATCATATCACAGTTATATCCTTATCTCCTGCATCTTATCATTACTATTAAGCTTTCCACTTGCATACATCAAATTTACATTCCTACTTGTAGTTTGTTGTATTTTATCATCATTTATCTGTATGGCATAGAGAGTTTCATTGAAATGATTTTTTTTTGACTTCATACTATGAAATCATTAAATAGAATGTGAAATAAATACAACATTGTGAGCTTTTATTCTTAATCCCTTGTTAATAATCATGAAATTTAATGGGTATATAGTTTTGTCCCAATTTATTGAGCGGTTTTAGGATTACACATCATGCAAACTCTCTTGGTTTTAGGAAACCTCTACCCATTCATTCCCCTTATATTTTGCACACAATGATATGGGTTAATCTATTTTCTTCCACTTATTTGCGTAGAGGTTTTATTTTTTCAACAATTACAATTAGCAGACAATGATATATTCTTATCTATATATGCATATATATATGCATATGTATCTCATATACATATACATACATATATATATATATTAATATTATATATACAGTTCATGCCATACATATATAGTATACACACATATATATATATCAATATATATATTACATATATACATATACATATATATATATATATATATTATTATATATATACATACATATATACATATACATATACATATATATTTTACATACATATATATATATATATATATATATATATATATATATGTATAATCTTATATATATATGTATAATCTTATATATATATATATATATATCATATTAAATATATAAACAAAATGTAGAAATATATGTATATTAGATTAAATATATTTCCAATTTATATAACCCTAACACTTCCATACCATCAAATACTTTCACCTTGCTCTATGGCTGTCCTTGCATTAGGCTACTGTCCAAGTCACTGGCATGTTTGATTAGCTTTCTTGAGGACTCATAGATCCGAAAATATGTCCTTTGTATTGCACTGCCATGTAGGGTACCCTGATATGCAATATAGACTGCATCTTTCAACTTCATACTACCATGAATCTTCAAAACCGCGAGAGATAATTATGAAGGGGCTAAAAATTCCCTGGCGACCCATAGTGAAGTAGACGTATACATGGCATGTAGTGCACATCATCATGTGGTTAGGTAAATAAATTTCCCCTCACCCTCCTAGCATTAAACCTTTAAATATGTCCTTTATATTGCACTGCAATGTAGGGTGCCCTGATATGCAATATAGACTATATCTTTTTGCTTGATACTGCCATTTTCTTATTGTGACCTTTGTTTTTAATTACATATTCCTTTTATGCACTATCAAACAACATATGCAATATATCCTTATTACTACAATGACCTATGTAACATCTAATGTCCTATTTGACTATCTTCATCTAATTCTCACACATATTTTGGTGCCTCTATGAACCGTCAAGGCATGATTTTAGTCCTTCACACATTTTGTCAAAAGGTCATAAATGCCTTGCTACTTATCCTTTTTGTGCTACATAATGACACCTTCTCTTTGTGTTAATCTATTTTCCTTTCACTTGGCATTTTGTATGTTCAATAATGGGTTTCAGTTGGCATAGAGGGTCATTCTGCATTTTGCTATGTTTTACAATCATTTCTCTGTATGGCATCAAGGGTTTCACTGTGATGATTTTCTTTATAGTATACTATGAAATCATTACATAGAATGTGAATGAAATAGAACATTATTCGATTTATTTCATAATCACTTGTGAAAAATCATTAATTTTAATGGGTATTGGGACAATGTCCCATTTTTTTACCAGTTTGACAATTACACATCAAACATGTCGTCCACGTGATATGTTGTCCTTACATTTTTACAAACAATGATTTGATTTAATTTGTTTTCCTCCACCTATTTTGTGAACTTCACATGACTGTATGGATGTCGTTTAGGGTTTCATTATAATGTGAAATAATTACAGTGAATTTTAAGTAACTATAATTCTATGTAAGTTTAGATTATCTTTGTTTCAGTAATATGTCAACACACACAGATATATATGTGTGTGTGTGTATACACAAAAAAAAACACATATATACATATACATATGTATACTTATAAATACATACACACATGCATACATACATATATAGTTGTTTATGTACATGCACATATATAGATTTTAAAGCACATACCATGCACTATTTGATTTAAACAAGTGAAACCCAGGATTACATGAACTTGTTTATAGATATACATACACAACCTGAATGTAAGGGTGTAGTCTTAAGCCTTTTGTGATCATTCTTGTTTATTTTTTAGATTTTTAGACACATATTTATGCTTCAGTAACAAGTTATGCTAGTGTTACTTTCTGTGCAAGTTAAGTGGAAAATCATGGCATCGACTAAAAAAGGAAGAAGGTTGTAGGAAGAGGATAACATGCGATTAGAGTCACTCATGGGGTGCACTTCATTGAACCAGAGTTTGTTGAAGAAGTGCATGCAATTCCCAACCGAGAAGATGTACCCGACTCTGTGAATGAAACAACCGACACATTTGAAGTCGAATTGGATGCTCAGCTAAATGTTCAACCCGTTGTGTAATTGCCCTCACCTATACCCATTAGACAGTGGCCATATGTTGATATGGAAAGAGCAGTTGCCAGTGTCGAAGAACACATGTCAATTAGGTCTATAACAATCAAGTGGGGTATCCAACCTAGCAATTTGAGGGCGTGGCTGTTAGGAGTTACCACCACAAAGAGGAGGGGTCCACATACCATTTTATTCAAGGAGGAGACTGAAGTTGTCCAATGGTGCAAGGACATGGAATAATTGGGCCACAGACTGTAGGTAAATCAACTACAAGCTACAATTTCCCAAATAACTAGAAGTCGGCCCAATCCATTCACAAATGGGGTCCTCGAGAGGTCACAGTGGGAAGATTTTCGAAGAAGGCACCCAGATTTGGCAATCTGAATAGCTGAAGGAGTGGAAAATGATAGAGCGATTATGGTTCTTCCTTTTGTCATGGTAGCATTCTATGACAACCTCAAGAATATCTACAACCTTAACCATTATGGATCGAGCCGAGTTTGGAACTATGATGAGACTGGTATTTAGGCTGGTAGGAATTGTGGCATGAGGGTTATTGCAAAATTGGGTGCAAAATGTGTACCACATTTGGTATAAAAAAGTAGAGAGTGGACCATAGTGCTGGCTTGTGTAAGTGCGTCTGGGTTAAGTATTTTTGCGTTTTACTTGTTTAAATCAAAGAGGCACATGCAAAAATATATCATAAATTGTGAGATAGGGGAATTGATGGCAGTCCAAGAACATGCATGGATGAAAAAGGAACTATTTGTCAAATGGTTAAAACATTTTGCAGGTAATGTCCTTAGAGGGGTTTCTGACAAACAGGGCCCTTCTCATTTTTGACGGTCATGGCAGCCACCTAGCTTTCAAGACCATAAAAGAAGCAAGGAGTTTAGGAATAGACTTTGCTAACGCTACCTGCACATACTAGCCACAAGCTACAACCATTGGATGTCAACGTTTTTGTTCCTTTCAAGGATTATTTTAGAGAGCAAAGAACCATATGGAAAGCAAACAACCCACATATTGATATCGAATGTGAAGAGTTGGCAACTCTTGCAAGCCAAGCTTTCAAAAAAGCATTGAAACCAAGCAACATTGTTAGTGGGTTCCGTAGAATAGGAATTTGGCCACTAAATTAGTCAGCCCTTGACAGGGATATGGGGCAAGTGAGGGCTATGTTGTTGAAGAGGATGTAGCAACTGTTGGAACATAAAATGATGTAGTCACAATGGAAGATTATCAACAGTTTATTGTAGCAGAGGCCTGCTTGAGACTATTTGGTTACAATGAGGATCAGATAGATGGTTTTGTGCGAGAATACGATGCAATGAATGTGCCATCTAATATTGTAGCAAAATGTAGTGAGGGTGTTGAAACTGCAACACACAATCATAGTTTTCCACCACAAGGCAGCGAAGCAGAAACCCAACCAGTTCTTGCAACATGCAATGATGTTAGAGAAACTACATTAGCAAGCCTGAGTTTTCCAACTCAAGTAAGCTAACCAAAATGGCTGAATGAAGCATCTAGAAACCTTGGAGTGCAATTAAATTCGACAAAGGAAGAAGTCAAATTTTCTATACCATCCCCACCACACATTGGTCCAGCTGAAGTAATCCATTACTTTACTACTATAAGGAGTTGGGAAGAGCGAACTGGTGTTGAAAGTGAAGATGAAAATGCAATCAGTGAGGAAGACACTGAGTTTGTGCCATGCACCCAACAGGATGGACAACAAATGACAAGACCAAACAACATATTCTTGAGACTTCCAGTGTAGAGGGTGCAAGGAACATCACGGGGAGGTCATTCGAGAGTGCTTTTCCTTAGTAGACAGGACTGCAAGTACTAACATCTAATGCCTTCATTGAAATGTACAATAAACAAGAGGCACAAAAGAAAAGGAATGAGGAGTTGTAACAGCGTAAGAAGGAGAAAATGATGTAGAGAAAGGTAGAATGTGAAGCAACCGTAATTGAAAGGGAAGTAATGAAGGTGGAGAAGAAAGCAAGGAAACTAATAGAAGATGAGGAGAAGATGATTATAATGCAAGCAAAAGTCATTAGACAAGAGCAGGCGAAGGATGAACGACTACAAAAGGTAGCTGAAAAGAAAGAAAAACAAGCAGAGAGAAAAAAATGCAAGTCTATAACTTGGGGAATCCTATAGCCCCCCAACACCCTATCCTACTTGATATGATGAACATATTATCACCAGCCTTTAGAGCTATCAACAATATGCAAGTTGGGAGTGCCTCCCAACAATTGGGATTGATTGTAGGCGCAAGCCAAGCATTGCTTGCTCAAAGAGAAACTTGACTTCAAACCTTTCTTAACCAAGTAACAACTCCTACAAGTGGATCGAAGTTAGCTATTGGTGGATAGCTCACTCCACCTCCTTTTCCTAGCAATATGAAGAACTGATAATGTTCGTAATGAATTTTGTTTTTTGATCGATGTAGCAGTATATTTTGATGATCTGCTTTGCATAGCAGATCTGCTTATCTGGTTCAAGTTATAACTTTGATATGATTATAAGATCATGATAATGCTGCTGTTGTTATGTTTGGAACCTCACATTTGTAATAGGTGACAAGAAATTGAATAAAAGGTTTCAGTAATATGTTGATATGTTTCAAGTATGTTTCAACCATGTTTTTTTTGTGGTACCACCAAATCAATGATTGCAGTTTGATTAAAGATATAACTTTGATATGATATAAAATGTCCTAATGCTGCTTTTGTTATTTATTGGAACCTCAAATTTGTATCTCTTATATGTTTGTAGTATGTTTCAGCCATATATTTTATGTGGTATCACTAATTCCACTATGTTTCAATGTTTGTCAATAAAAAAATAAAAATAAATTTGATTACAAAATTAAAAAACACATAATTATAATTGTTTGTTCATGTATGGATTCTATTGGGTAAGACATATATGGTCGATGTAGTTGCCTTGGGTGGGAGGAAGTTCTTGATAGTAGCATTATCATCCATCCTTTATATACATGATATGATTGACCACTCAAATCATCTCCATCTGGATGGATAGATAGATGATGATATGATCCAGTTGCCCATGAGGTGTCTATCCACGGTTCACCTGGTCTGCTTGTCATGTCAGATAGAAGTCTCCAACATAGAGTTGAGAGTCGACCTCTAGAAAAGAAAGAAAGTGGATGGAAGAGGCTAGTCATGCTGGATGAACTTGTCGATTAGTTGATTAATCGGGCCCTACCTTCCCCCTACTCTCCTCCCCTATCTAGAAAAGGTGGGGGGCTTGGGTTACTTTTCCAGTCATGTGGGATAGAGAGTAGAGAGTGGTGACTCTAGTGCCTAGAATGAGTCAACCAACTACAACTTACATGATTCAACCAACCACTTAGCTTACAATTAATGGATGGATCAAACGTCTCTTTACTCCCTTAGTCTCTTTTATTTTTCATTCCAATCCAGCCCAATCAATGGGGATAGGGAACTATGACTATAGCAACAAGCTTAGATCAATGCCTAAAATGTTGGGACGGGTGGAAAGCTACACGCATGGCACACTAAATCAACTACCATTGGATAGTAGGGGGAGTCCCACTCTGCCAATCCAATACGGTGCTCACGTTTGATTCAAAATGAATTCCCTCCAATTGCTGTCATTGCTAATGTTGACTGCCCCTATCTATATATCTAGCTAGCCCCATTCTTTCAGAGATAGAACAAGATCCAAGTGATCTTCACCCGAAAGTGGAAGGAATGGATCATTCACCTCCCTCTCCATTGAGGGAACCTTGCCTTTGGGATAGGTCATAGCTATCTGGTCATCCCTCGCTATCTATCTCACCCGGAATGTCAACTATACCCTCCCACCCATCCCTTGTGAGTAACCCCTTGTGTTGCAACCATCGCACCCACCCCTATTGTATGTATTGGCACTGAAGCCCCTCAGTTTGACAAATAGAATTCCCAACTACCCCTATAATACCCCCACCTGGGTGGGAAACTATAGTTTCAGGCCCCTACAATTCTATAGGCTGTTGCCCATACAGGGGAACTATAATTCAGGTGGGTGGGAAACTATAGTTCCACAGGAGATTCCTAGGGAGGGAGTGCTGTGAGATGGATCGAAAGTTAGAGGTGCGATCAATGAGATTAATGGCCTAGAATTAGGGTGATCATCCGATCCAAGCCGACTTAGTCTGGTGGATATCGGGGAGGGTAGTTGACCGGCCCGCCTAGTGCCTTCCCTATGGCTAAAGGTGGAGTTGGATCAAGGAGGTGTGGTCTGGATTGAGGTTCCTAAAAATTTCTCATGGGTTGACCAACCCCCTAGCCTATAATTCCCCCCCACCTTGATCGGATCCTCCCATTGAGGTCTCTCTCCGGACCGGGGTGGGGGTGGAATTCTAGTATGCCTGAGAATAACATTTGATCGATGTTGGTATGGCCGATATGATATAGGGGTGAATCCTTTGAATGAAGCCTTTGGAATGGAAGTGAGTAGTGTTGAGTCTTGTTTGATCAATGCTGGTCAACTATAGCCAGACGGGGTGGAACTATAGGGTGCCCAAGGGGAATTATAGCTCGGTGCAGCTCAGGTTTAACCCCTCCCCCTTAATTGGTTGGAATGGGTGTTATGCCCAGTACCCAACTATTGCCTCCCACCCAAGGCCCATCTCTATATCCTCCCACCACTCCCCCTGCCATCCCCCCGCCCTCCCCTTGATGGGGTCTTGGGTGGGAAGAGATAGGGTCACTCTCCACCACATCTCGTTTGATAGTGCCTCATGCGTCCCTAAGAAGGCCGACCCCATTTGTCCTGCTGGAACCAACTGTACGAGCTACAAATCAGATCAAGTAGTTGTTTCAACCACCTTTCCACCATGTATTGGTGTTGATTGAACTCTATTTGTTTGAGGACTGGAATAATATTTAGCATGGGGTTTAGTTACATGTATTCTGATTCCGCACGGGGTTTAGTGGTCTAGTTGGTGTTTTGCATAGGTTGGTATTGTTCTTGGTATGGATTCTATACATCATATATATACATATATATATATCACTATCAAAATTTATTTGCATGCACAACAATACATATAAGCAATACTATAGATTAATTATATATATGTAATGCCCCGTCATAATAACCTAAGGAATGTTGCAATAGTGTATAAAAGTGAAATAATTTTTTTTTATTAAAAAAGTAATAATATTAAGTTAATTAGTTGCATACATTCACTAAGTTATGCGACGTTACACTACTTGAGTTTCCATAGACGACTTTAGTATTTCGCATTGCATTTATTTAATTAATCATAAACTTAAAAATAAACATTGCATATCATTTGAAATTCCATTCAAGATAATATAAAATACAAATATGATTTCTTACATTGCATTGATAAGATATTACAATACTCATTCATCTGATGAGGTAGATCAATAATAGTTACAATTACAATTTACAAATGTTCACCTCATATTCAATTGAGGGATGTTTTCAATTACAAGATTTACAATTTGCAATAAAGAGATACACATATGTATCCAAGTACGAGCTCTCCATCCATGAAGCTCTCGATGCCGTGATCATAAACTGGGGACCCAACGGAGTAAGGAGCACGTTCCACCCAACCTTGTGGTACCCGTAGGTCCACCCTCCGTGCTAGGAGATAGTAATATGGTTACCTAGACATAATCTACTAACCCTAGACACAAGTACATAACTAACTGATGGTTACATTGCTTCCAGATTTAAGACAATCAAATGTACTAAGTACACAAGTTAGACTGTTATTTTAGGTGGAGTGTCATTACAATATTGCAAAGGTTACCCTGGTGTTTCTTCCTAGGTTCCGACCCCCAACTTGGGTTACCTTGGTAACCTCTTACGAAACCCGGCCCCGTTTGCAAGCTATTGTGGAATCGAATATCTTTTAAGGTAACAAGATATCGACTTTCCATTCCAGGCCTTCTCAACTTATACTCAAGACTGAGCTAGCTCAAGAGTCCATAAGTGAGGCATATTAATCTTGTTAAAGGTTTTTAATCTAACTACTGTGTTGTTTAGTTATCACTGACTTACTAACTCTTTGTAAGTTACCCTGACACCACTTTGTGTGTCGGCCCTCACATAGAGCCACTCCCCTAAACATAACAAATGAATCTAAGTTTTATTGACTAAGGTAGACAAGGTGTACATATTACAACATAAAATTTCTACACTTTCATAATGAACATCAAGTCTATGTTCACAAACTCAGGTGTCTAAACACCATACAATACCACGTACACATCCTTAGCCAACACAAGAATTCAATTAAAACAAACACATTTCCCCACGTTATCCAACTTGTCTGGAAGACTTGTTCATTTAAAACTTTCCCAATTTGCCCAACAAAGAAACAGGATTTAAAACAAATTGAAAAATAAGTCTACATTAGGATATACTAAATCCAATTCAAACAATAATTTGAAGTACCTAAATTATTCATAAAATAAAATTTAATTTATTTTTCCATACAATACGAAAATCAGATCTACAATTTACCTAATTTTCATAACCAAATAATATAATAAAAACAATATAAACTCCAGAATAACAACCTATTCTAAACACAAATATCTTAATCATGATAATTAATTATTAAAATATTTATATCTAATAAATTAATTCTTTTAGATATCTTAGTTAAACATGATAAAACTTTCAATTATTTTAACAATAAATAAATATATAATTATAAATACTATATATATATATAATATACATTATATATATCATGTATGTATATACATAATAAATATAATATATATATATATATATGAATAATTTTTATTGCCAATAATTACTAATTAAAAAAAAGTTGAATTTAAAATCCGCAGAGTTTTAAAAACTTAGGGTTCGAAGTTAGGGCCTTGCCCTAACCCGCGCACTGTGGGTAGGGTTGCCTTCGCAGCTCGCCCCACAGGCTCAGCCGTGGCGGCTAAGCCAAGTGCTGCCCGCAAGGGCGGCGCTGGGCTCGGCCCTCGCCGCCGTGCCCCTGCGGGGACGGCTGCGGGTAGCCCCGCCACGGGCGCCGACTCACACAAAAAGTTATATATATATATTTTTAATATAAAACATAAACAAATTTAATAAATTAAAGATTGATGGCAATATAAAATCGCGTACGACGATTTCTGAGTTCGCTCATTACTGCGAATTTCAATAAACACAATCATTTATATATATACATTTATATATGTATATGTGTATATAAATCCAATACATTATATATATATATATAACTGACAAATAACATTAAAATTACAGTAACTGTATAATTATTTTCCACAAAGTTTTCAAAGGAAATTGGGAAAATTTTCAATCTGAACAATTTATTCCCAAAATTATAAATACAATTACTGAGGTTTTCATTATAGATCTCCAAAATGATCTCCAATTTTAACAGATGATTTTAACATAAAACCTTCAAAGATTTTGTCAATTTCTTCTGTAGGTTTTCTACTGTTTGAAATAAATCTATGTTTTGCCCCTTTTATTTCTCTATAATTCCTTGTTTTCACAATTTAATAAACAGAGAGGAAATCAAATTTCGTAGAATTATTTTCTAAATTTCCAGAGAAGAAATACATAAATTTTAATAAAAACTAAAACTTTCTTTTCTCAGACATTCCTTTTCAAAAACAAACAAAATAAATATCACAAGATAAATACCTGTTTCCTGTGTTTTGAAGATCTTAGTTGTTGGAGAGAATCTTCTGCCTGTGGAATGCAATCCTCCAAATCTTCTTCAAAACCCCAAATCCAAGAAAGCTATAACCAACCACACAGATCTTCCAAGCAAAGGAATCTTCCACAAATATACAACCAAAACAGAGGAAGTAACAATTTCTTTAAAAATGATTTTTACACAGCAAAATTATTCTTTCATTTCCCATGAAGAAAAATTAATAACCCCTCTGTGTTTCCCAGATCCCAGATAATATCCGTGAACAACCTCAACCATAAACAATAAATTCAACTCGTACACATGTCGAGAAGTACAAAATATCTTTTAACAACTTCTCGACAATCTTTCCTTTCAAGATTTGCATGAATTTAGTTTATTTAAAATTTAAAATTTTCAAAATACAAAATTTTATTTACAAATAAAAATGCCATTTCCAAAATAATAATTAATTTCAATAAAATCTATTCACACATTTAAAATAATTTTAATTTAATTAATTTAATTAAATAAATTTAATCTTTATGATCAAACCATTTAACCAAACAAACTAATTAATTAATTAAATAACATGTAAAACTAATTTCTTTAACATTTAAAAATTAACTTAAATAACAATATATTAAAGAATAATAACAGTAAATTAAAGAATACTAACCGTCATTAAAATTGACAAAATTTACCTTTCAAGCAATAAATCCAAACAGAAAAAGACAAGACAATCTATGACTCTGAACTAAAACAGACGATGTACTATGACCGGGTTATAGACTAGACTAGGATAAACCATGCTACTACCTCCCAATCAACATTTCCGTTGAGTCTTGACACGCTCAGACCTGAGTAACCAGGTGGAGTCGGTGTCATGTACCTACAATCCTGCAACCAAGCAATAACATGCATATATATATATATAAACCATTGTATAGGCACACCGTGCGGAGAAAATCACAGACATCATAGGGCACTCGCAAGCGAGTGATGCAATTTCGTTCTCCACACCAATACATGTCACAACAGACTGACAACTTAAATAACAGTTAGTCCATCATAAAAATATACATAGCAATAATCATTTGAAGGAAAACATCTACGCTATATCAAAGCATGTCAGAAATCAAATATCGCAATACAATGTATCATCATGTCACAAAGTGAATCCACTGTCGCTCAAAATCAACGATCAAAATATCCAAACAAAATACCAAAGTCTAACAGTGTGAAAACATGCAAACAAAAACATAAGCAAAAATGGAGGGGTACTACAATATACACACACATATAGCTATATATGTACATACATATATGTATAACAATATATATGTATGTACATGTATACCTATATATATGTATATACATACATATATATAACTAATCTAATACTAATTAATCTCATAATTAATGTATAATATTACTCAATTCATCTATTTTTCAATCATATATATAAAAACACATGTTGTCTACTAGGTCATTTCCAAAGTAAATTCAAAGAAATAACTTGTGGTTAATGCTTGATGTCTTCTGTTTATTGTGAAGAAGTCCTCGTATGCCTGCCATTAAGAGTCCAATGTACTTACATATATTCATCTAATCAAATATGCATGTGTAAGAATTTTTTTTTATGAACACATTATAACAAAAATAATAAACATATCACAATGCATTCAGAGTATTTAAATGTCCCTATATAGTTTAGTGTGTTAACAAACACAGATTTGTTGATATGTTGATAATCCACATACTTGGTGAACAACTCTCGATGCTCTCACTTGCTTGCAAAAAAAATGTAATAAACGAGGGTAGTAACATTCCCACATCAAATGATCCTTACAATATTGCATGCCCAACAATAAGAGTTTTGATTGGAGCATTATAATCCACAATGTTTTGATCATTTACAACATTTCGCATCATGTATACGATCCTTACATACATATACACATATTTTGTTATGAACAAGGGAACATAAAAAATGTGTTTGGATCCTTAGATACATTCATACATACATATGCACATGAGTTTCACTAAGGATAAAATTATCTTTGATGGTATTGAAGAGTCATGGTAGTAGTCTATATTGCATATTAGGGCACCCTACATGGAAGTGCCATAGAAAAGACATATTTTCAGATCTATGAGTCCTCAAGAAAGCTAATCAAACATGCCATATATAAGATTATACATATATACATACATAAATATGTATACATATATACATACATAAATATGTATATATATATACATATATATATATGTGTATATATATATATATGTATATATATATATGTGTGTGTATATATGTATATATGTATATATATGTGTGTGTGTGTATATATATATATATGTATATATATACATATATATACATATACATATATATGTACACACACATATATATACATATATACATATATACATAGATATATATATATATACATATATACATATATACAATATATACATATATACATAGATATATACATATATACATATATATGTATATACATATACATATATAAGCGTATATATATATTACATATACATATATATGTATATATATACCATATGCATGCATATGCATATGCATTATATTATACATATATATATGTATATATATATATATACATGTATATGTATATGTATACATGTATACATACATCATATATACATATGCATATATATATGTATATGTATATATATATAATCTCATAAGAATATATCGTTGTCTGCAAATTGTAAGAATACATATATGTATATGTATATACATATACATATACATTCATACATACATGTATATGTATATGTAATCTGATAAGAATATATCATTGTCTACAAATTGTAATTATTGAAACAAATAAAAGCTCAACCCAAATAAGTGGAAGAAAACAGATTAACCCATATCATTGTGTGCGAAATGTAAGGGGAAAGGATGGGTAGAGGTTTCCTAAAACCAGGAGACATTGTATGATGTGTTATTATATTTGATGTATGCAGTTGGAAAGCTTTACTAAGGATAATGTTGCTGTTATTATCTTTATGTATGATGCATGTAGGTGATAAAAATGTAACTGTGATATGATTAAATAATGGATAATGCTATTTTGAACAACTGACTAAAAACAAAATAATTTGTATGCCTCAAAATAATGTAAACAATGATTCCATAAATATAAAACAGTCTATTGATAAATGAAAACATGAATTTAGTTATTCTGGGTGTATTGACCTAAATTTTGCAAAGGATATTCCGTGAAAGCAGAGGATAATTCGTAATGAAAATGACATTGGAAATTCCCTCTTATAAAATCATTCAAATGTGTAAATTGAATCCATTGAATTGTGATGATTGATTTTAAAGTTTGAATTTTCATGGGAAACAATCAGTCATTTCATATTGCAGTTGCCATTTATGTCTAATTTCAATGGTTCCTTGAATGAAAAATATCAAATTATGAATTAAAAAAACACCTAATTCAACATGCGTTTGTATGTGGTCCCGCTCACATTTAAATGTGGGTTTGCTGGGTGGGTGCAATTTATTTACCCGACCACATGAATATGTCCACTACATGCCACATATATGTCTACTTAACAATGGGTATAAGCTAACTTCACCACGTCTTGTCAGACAACTTTTATCCCTAACATAATTATCTCCTCCGATTTCCATCACATTATTTCCACACGCATCCTTCATCCCGTATAATATATATAGGGTCATATATATTGAAAATATATATAATTTGATATACATATATATCTATATAAGATTGTATGGATTATATATATATAATCTGAAATAGGTATATATATATATATATATATATATATATGGATTATATGTACATGCATATACCTATATTATATTATATATATATATATGTATATAATCTTATATAGATATATATCTATATATAAGATTATATATACATATATATCTAATCTTGTATATATAGATATATATCTATTTAATCTTATATACATAGATATCTATATCATATTAAATATATAAATATGTATATATACATATATACATAACTTGTTATTGAAGAATAAATATGAGTTTGAAAATTTGAAACATAAACAAGCATGATCACAATAGGCTTAAGACAACATTATAACAATCAAACTATGTATGTATATCTACAAACAAATTCATGTAATCATGCGTTTTACTTGTTTAAATCAAATAGTGCATGGTTTGTGCTTTAAAATCTATATATGTGTATATTTATATGTGCATGTACATATACATATTTCCAAATAGCAAACAAATATTAAAAACAATTTGTAGTGTGAATGTTTGTGCAATGATGAACACACCAATAGAAGTCTTATCTATTCAAGACATACATGATCTGCATGGATCAAACCATCCACGGTAGATCATGTATATCTCTAATAGATAGACATCTTTCAATGTCTATAACTATTCATTCATTCATGTATGGATAGACATCCATACAATGTTGTGAATTTAACAAGATAAGTGGAGGAAAATAGATGATCACAATGAGAAGATCAAACATAGAAAATTCATTCATGCAAACCTTTATCAATGTCACTATGTAGCACAAAAAGGATAAGTAGCAAGGCATTGATGACCTTTTGACATAATGTGTGAAGGACTAAAATGATGCCTTGACGATTCATAGAGACACCAAACTATGTGTGAGAAGTGGATGGAGATAGTCAAATAGGACAACATATGTCATATAAGCCAGTGTATAAATAAGGATATCTTGCATATGTTGTTTGATAGTGCATAAAAGGAATACCCCTTTAAAGGAAAATTCACAATAAGAAAATGGAAGTATCAAGCAAAAAGATAGTCTATATTGCATATTAGGGCACCCTACATGACAATGCAATATAAAGGACATATTTTAAGATCTATGAGTTCTCAAGAAAGCTAGTCAAACATGCCAGTGACTTGGACAATAGCCTAATGCAAGGATAGTCATAGAGCAAGGTAAAAGTATTTGATGGTATGGAAGTGTAAGGGCTATATAAATTAGAAATATATATAATCTGATATACATATATTTCTATATTTGGTTTATATATTTAATATGATATATACATATATATAAATATATAAATATACATATTTATATATATAAATATACATATATATATATATAAATATACATATATATATATATATATAAATATATATATAAATATATATATATATATATATAAATATACATATATATATATATAAATATATATAAAATATATATAAATATAAATATATAAATATATAAATATATATATATATAATACACACACACACATATATATATATATAATTATATATATATATATGTATATATATATATAAATGTATATATGGTGTATATATATATACATGCATATTATTACATTATTACATATTACATGTATACATTACATATATATATGTATATATATTTATATATATATATATAGATATGCATATACATATATATATATGCATATATATTTATATATATATGTATATTTATATATATATATATATATTATATATATATATATATATATGTATGTATATATATATATATATATAAATATATACATACACATATATATAATAAATATAATATATATATTGTGTATGTATATATATATATAAATATATACATACACATATATATAATAAATATTATATATATATATATTTATTGCTCTAAATATATGAGTATCTTTGTACTACATATTGTTTTGGTGGCTCTTAATGTTTTCCAAGGTTAGTATTGTGTAGCAGTTTTCCCTCAGTGATTTTTTTTGTTATTGCAATTGTCATGCAGATTGCTTCTGATGGTCTGAAGTACCGTGTGTTTGAGATTTCTCTAGCCAATCTTCAGAATGATGAGGATCAGGCTTACAGAAAGATTAAGCTTCATGCAAAAGATGTTCAGGGTAGGAATGTTCTTACAAATTTATGGGTAAGCATTATATGTTCAATCACTCTTAAGGTTTTTGCAATTTTATGCTTTATGCATGCATGTTTGAAGTTTCTATTGTTTGATTGTGCAAGGTATGGATTTCACCACATACAAGCTCAGGTCTTTGGTACACAAATGACATACATTGATAGAGGCTCATGTTGATGTCAAGACAACTGATAACTACACGCTGGGCATGTTTTGCATTGCATTTACAAAGAGAAGTCCTAATCAGGTCAAGTGGACATGCTATGCCCAATCAAGTCAAATAATACAAATAAAAATGGCTTAGCTAGATATTGTTGTTGATTTCTTGGTTACCAAATGCTTGTTTCTAGATTCGTAAAAAGATGACAAAAAATATGGTTTGTGAAGCTTCATGTATTTGTTTGCTTTAATATATATAATATGATAAGAACATATCATTGTGTGTAAATTGTAATTATTGAAAAAGGAAAACCTCTACCCAAATAAGTGAAAGAAAACGGATTAACCCATATCTTGAAACCACTTAATAAATTGGGGCAAAAATTGTATACCCATTAAATTTCATGATTATAATAGAGGGATTCATAAAAAAATTCGACAATGTTCTATTTAATTCACATTCTATGTAATGATTTCATAGTATACCGTAAAAAAAAATCATAGCATTGAAATCCTCAATGCCATACACACAATAATTCCACAATGCAATGAAACTCTTCACGACAATAGACATTTGCTGTAATTATTTCATAGTATAATAAACCCCAACATGACATCCATACAATCATGCGAAATTGACAAAATATATGGATGAGAATAGATTAAATCAAATCATTGCTTGAAAAATTGTAAACAAAATCCGTGGGTCCACTAAAACATCACGTGGAAAAATGTATCACGTGTATTCCTCAAATCGGTTAAAAATTTGGGACATTATCCCAATACCCATTAAAATTAATGATTTTTCATGAGGGATTCTAAAATAAATCAGATAATGTTCCATTTCATTCACATTCTATGTAATGATTTCATAGTATACCATAAAGAAAATTATTACAGTCAAACCCTCGATATCATACACATAAATGATTGTAAAACACAGTAAAATGCACAATGACCCTTGATGCCAACTGATACCCATTATTGAACATACAAAATGCCAGGGGAAAGGATGCAAATAATGTTACCTGGTAGAAGAGGACACCATGCAAAACCTTGAACATTCGTAGGAGGTTAAGAGGATGGCAGGAGAAGGAGATGCAAGGAGAAAATGTGAGAGAAAACCACAAGAGATAATTACTTTAGGGCTAAAAGTTGCTCAACAACTCATGGTGAACTTAACCTATACCTGTGGTTAAGTAGACATATATGTGGCATGTAGTGAACATATTCATGTGGTTGGGTAAATAAATTGCACCCACCTCCTAGCAGACCCATGTTTAAATATGAGCAGGCCCACATACAAACACACGTTGAAATAGATGTTTTTATAATTCAAAATTGAATATTTTTATTTTTTTTGGCTGTATAATAAATGGGTAGTGGCAAAGTGGTAGTGATGTAGCAGACAGAGCTTTAAAAACACCTTTTTGAACACCTCTCACTTTATGGGTTCAAGCAAACACGTTTTAACTACCCACAAGCTGAATTTTTCTTTTTAAGCTAATAACTCGCTTACGGATAGACCAAAAAAAAATTGAAGAAATTTGATGTATTCTTCACTCTCTATGGATGCACGAAGTTAGCCCTAGAGACTAATGGTACGTTTCCCCTAGTGGGATTTTTTTGTTTTATTTCTTTAGACTCCACCTTCCTACATTTAGACAAACTAGGGGAAAGGGGGGGTTTCCAATTTTCAGGGGTGATTTTTATGAGATCCTCCAAGGACGGTTCAACAATGGGAGGAGAGGGGTTCTTATTCTTTTTCGTCTTAGACAAATTCTCAAGAGAATGGGGCTTATTGTCAATTAACTCTATTCAAACAAATCTCTTAGGTGTGAGGGTATTCTCAAGGAGATTGACAACAAGGTTCCTTTGTGAGGTAGTAGCTAAGGCGTATTTGTAAATAGCCCTAATAAGCCCTTGATGTAAGGGGGGATTAGCACCATTTTCCATACTTCGTTGAAGGGAAGAGAAAAGGAAGATGGGGAGTTTAATCTTCTCAAGATGATGAACATGGTTTAAGATAAGAAAATGATATCCATGAATAAACATAAAATGCCCTTCAAGAGTGAAGTATTTCATAATAACCAAAATTACATTGTGATAGGGAGTTAGAAGTTTTGATCTTGATTACCTATTTTGGAATCTTTTGGGTTTCTCCTTGGCCTTGAAGAACTTGTAGTTGAAAGCTTGATAGTTTTTGGAGCTCTTCTTGACAAAATTTTTGCCTTCATATTTCAGACCCGTGGCTTGAGCAATCATATTAGTCATAACAGTAAAGTGTAACCCTCCAATTTGGACTTCACCTTCACTCTAGACATTTGAAAACTTATAGCTAAGAGCTTCATTGTATCATTGCATAGAATAAAAAAAGATGTGAATCCTACCCTATCAAACTGACCCCACAATTCTTCATTCTACTTTAGGGTATCACAGTTCCTTGGTTCAATCCTCTTCCTAGGGCCCCCCACAAAATCTTCACCAATCAAATAGTCCCTTCTAAGCAAACGATAGTCTTCTCCAAAGCCCTTTTCATCAGAAGGGAAATCACTAGCAAGGAAAAATATATAGAATTCAAGCTAAAATTGGCAACTTTCATTTGGGAAGGCTTTTGTTTAGACTCACCAACAATTATGAGAAAAGTGGAGGTTTGGAAGCATCTCGAAGGTAGATGTCTTGTGTGTCACTAATGCTCGTGATAGAAATAATAAAATTCTAGGCATTAAAAGGGATTTTTTTTCAGGTTTTCAATCTGCACGAATCCACAAGCTAAAACAACTAAGCGAAAGTCATTTCAAAGGGCCACCAAAAGATTATTCACATGAGACTTAGTAGAGATAATAATATTCTCTATCATCCTAAAATTCCCCCCTTAAAATTTTCCCATGATATCTTATAAATATTGGCTTTCATCATAACATTGATCTCCGTCTCTAAATAATTAGAGATGCTAGTATAATCATTAAGGTACATCCACACCATACTCACAATAAACCCACAAATAATCATGAGCCAATAAGCAACTATCCCTTTATAATTTCCTTGATTATACATCTTGTTAACCGATATCATTATAATAGAATTAACAAAATAATAATCACCTTCCATCCTTTGACAAAGGATTATAAACAAATTCATACTTCTCCTTATTAAAAATATCTTTTATACGACTTAGAAGTAAAGGATGCTCCCAATAGGTCTAATTATTGTGCTTAAGATCTTCATTATCCATAGCATCCGTAACAAAATTTCCTTCTCTATACAAGTGACAAATTTTGTAGTGTTGAAAAGTTTTAAGGATTCTTTTGCAATCATCCATAACATCCCTCAGCTCCCACTAAACTATCGCTTCCTCAATATTTTCTATTATTAGTTTGGAATCACCTTCAATGATGAACTTAGTGTATCTTTTCTCCTTTAGATGATTTAAACCAGCCCAAACAACCCTTGCCTTAGTGACATTGTTATAAACAATACCTAAAATTTTACCATGGCCTTCTATAAATTTCCCTTAGTGATTTCTTATGACCCCCAACTCCAACTAAGCCCAAATTACTCTTAGAGAAACCATCAAAGTTACATTTAATCCAACCTATGTCAGGAGGAGACCAAACAATGTTTTTTTTTGGTTAGGTGTTTTATCCAATTGAAGTTTGTAAGGTCCTATTTAGCCCCCAATTTTTCTTTATTCTAATTTATTTATAAGAGGGAATATGCTTGGTAGGAGCATATATCCTAGCATTTATGTTCTCCTGAATCTAGCGTCTTATAGCCATACAAAGATCTTTTATGTTTCTAGTAGATTCCATAAATATTTTATTATTTCACTCCTTCCATAAACCCCATGCTATAAAAGGAGGAGCTTGTCTCTAAAGGTCAACAATTATATTATGGGAGTAATGGTAAACATTCCAGCTATCCAAAAAAAAAATTAATGAGGAAGGAAAAACCCATTTAGTCATAAGGATAGAGATAAAGAATGACCACACCTCTCTTGAGTAGGAGCAATAAAAGAATAGATGCATTATTGACTCCTCACCCTCATTGCAAAGATAGCATTTGTTGACAAATTGGAACCCTCTTTTATTTAAGTTGTCAGTGGTAAGAATCTTACCATAGGCAACTGCCCACCAAAACAAATCACCTTTAGAATCGAGTTTTTTTATCCAAACCATGTTCCAATGGAATTCATCCTTAGTGATCGAAGGCTTCTCCATAACTTCATAAATTGACTTCACCAAAAGGATTCCCAAATAGTTTTTAGTCCAAATCCATTCATCTTTTTTGTATTTTGAAAAAAATCAGCCTCACCAACTTTCTGAAGTAAGATGTGCAAAGCAACATCCTATTTTTGCTATCTCCCTCCCCTAAGATTTGCTCTAGTTAACCGATTTTTGAAATTTTTCCATTTAGGCTTCAATCCATCCTAGTTGATATACCCAACAACCTGTTTACCAAGATTTCTTATAAGCTGTGTTTGATTTGAAGAAAATTATTGTTGGAGGATAAGGAGGTGCCATTAATCCAAACATCATCCCAAAATTTAGTATCTTTACCATTTCTAATTCTCCTTTTAACTCCCATTTTTAGCACTCCTCTTATTTTAAGAAGAATATTCTAGAAATCATAACCATAAGGAAGCTCCTTTGCACTAAGAAAGCAACCAGTTGTTCCCTATTTCTCAAATACTTTTCTCTTAATATTTTAACCCAATATTTAGCACCTTCAAATAGGTACCAACCCATTTTAGCAATGAGAGCTTTGTCAAAAAGCTTCAACCTTTTGATACCTAGACCACCATCCCTTTTCGAAGTACACACCTTTTCCCAACCCAATAATTCCATCATGTTTTTCTCCTCAGTGCCAGACCATAAGAACCTCCTTTGGATCTATTCAATTTTATCTGCTATCAAAATAGGGATATTAAAGAGGGAAATATAGTATATTGGGATATTTTGTAAAGAAGCTTTAAGCAATTGCAACTTCCCTGCTTGAAGTTTAAGAGTTTTCCTTTCCAAGATATAATTCCAATAATTACTACTCGGTTTCTTAGAGATAAGCGAAAGACCAAGGTAAGAAGCAGGGAGAGTAGCATCCTAGTAGCCAAGAATGCACACCACCCTATCTTTAACAAGAGTCAACATTGAATAAGTATATCTTACTTTTATTGTAATTAATATGCTGACTCAAAACTATAAAATAATAATTGAGGATGGATTTCTAGTGACTAGCTTCAACAATCGATGCTTCACCCAAGAGAATAGTGTCGTCCACAAACTACTAATGAGAAGTCGGAGGAAGAGAGGAAGTGGCCTTGAACCCTTTTAGAAATTTTATATACAAAAGCTTTTATATGTTTCTTTTGAGAACCTTAGCTAGAACTATATAGAGGTAGGGAGAGAGGGGATTCCCTTGTCTTATTCCCCGACCACAAGATAAAAACCCCTTAGGAACCCCATTCACTAGTACATAAAATCTAGGGGTAGTGACACAAGAGGTGATTAATTTGAGAAACCTTTCATTGAATTGAATTTTTTTAAGGACAACTATAAGAAAAGGCCAGGACACCCTATCACAGGATTTTGAAATTTCCAATTTCAATGCCATCCTTGGTTTATTGTTGAGCTCCATAGAGTGGAAAGCATCATGGATATATATTGCTACATCCAGAATATTCCTCCCTTAAACAAAACCTTTCTGGTTTTTATCAATCAACTTGTTTAGAACCACCTTCAATCTATCCATAATAATCTTTGAAAAGATCTTATAAGTGGTATTATAGAGGTTTATAGGTCTGAAATATTGCAAGGATGAAGATTCTTCCTTTTTAGGGATGAGAGAAATTTTGGGAAATGGTCAGTGCTCCCCTCGCAATTCGTGATATGGACTAACCGTCTCCCATGGATATGTTAACTCTGGCAGCTATATCAGGCATTAACAGGTCAACCTTTTCCTGCAACAACAACCATGGGGAAAACAATTGGTATTAGAGCCAAAGGTGTTGGGTTCGAATCCCCTCGGATTGCGCTGAGGGGGAGATTGTTGGAAAATGGTTAGCACTCCCCTCAAGAATCGTGACATGGACTAACTGTCTCCCATGGATCCATTAATTCTGGCAGTTTTATCAGGCATTAACAAGTTAACCTTTTGGTGCAACGACAATTGTGGGGCCAACAAGCAATAAAAGTGGAATTGAGTTGATTTAAAATTCTACTTGATCTAAAGAAATCATGAGCTGAATTTAAGAGATCCTTAGAAGTAATAGACACAAATTCTTGAAAAAAGGTAGGACGAAACCCATCTAGCATCAAGGCTTTGTAAGCTGCAAAAGAGAAGACAACATACTTGACTTCCTGAAGGGAAACAACTTTAGTTAGATCCTTGAGATCTTGCTCAGAGATAACTTGGGGGGATCACCTATAGGAGGTGTTCAAGCTCATCAGGGTTAGTCATAAAATCCTTCTAAAAATTTGAGAAGAAAGAAACAACTTATCTAGAAATTTCCTCTTTCAAGTTAAGGATAGAACCATCATCTTTAATAAGATATCTGATCTTATTTTTGCTTCTATGTTTCATCGTAGATTGGTGAAAAAACTTGGTGCTTCTGTCACCTTTAAAGAGCCATTGGACCCTATATTTATGTTTCCAAAAAATCTCTTCTTTCTTATTGACTTTAAACCATTGAGCCCTTAGATCCCATTCCTTGTCGCAAGTGGCCTCATCAACATCACCTTTCTCCATCAAAATTTTCAGCTCTTTTATGTTGTCTCCAATAGATTTCTTGATGTGAAAGATGTTACCAAAAGAGAAATTATTCCATCCTTTGAATCTTTCCTTGAATTTCATTAGTTTATTAGCTAAGCAGTACATTGGGGTTCCAACACAAGGTTTATTCCACCATCTATCCACAAGAGCTTTAAAGTTTGGTTGGCGAGTCCACAAAATTTCGTATCTAAATGGGAACGGTCCCTTGGCAACTTTATCCTCCCAAAAAAGAAGAGCATTATGGTCTGAGCTAGATCTATGAATAACAAATAAAGTAAGGTTCAAAAGGATGTTCCATTTTGATGAAATAATAAAATAATTAGTTTGAATTGGATAAGGTGGTTTCCCTGATGCCTATTAGACCATGTAAACAAATTGCTAATCAAGGGAACATCAATGAGGCCCATAGAGTTAAGAAACCTTGATAGATCCATCATGCTGTCAAAAAAATCCTCCAGGCCACCTTTTTTTTTGAAGGGAACAATGGGGAGTTAAAGTACCCTCCAAGCATCCAGTAGACCTCTTTGTTTCTTCTAATTTTGTTTTCTAAAAAATCCGAAAGATTCAGTTTGTCAAGATGAGAATTTGGGCCATAAATATTTATCATATTCTATTTCTTTGAGGTTATAAGATCTTCAAAAGAGACCATCAAGCCAATATTACTAGAAAACCCCATAGCGCCCCTTAATCTAAAAGGGTTCCAACAAGTAGCTATACCCCCTGAAGCTCCATCAACATCACTAACAATATAACTGGCACTAGGCAAAAAATGCTTAACAACTTTGTCAAAAGTATCCTTTTCATTTTAGTTTCTTGGATCAATAAGATATTGGGTTTAACATCAACCAAACAAATCTCAACCAAATGTTGTTTATAGGGACTATTTAGGCCCCTAATATTCCAAGAGATCATCTTCATAAGTAAAATAGAAGGAAAAACAACACCACCTTGATGCTGCAAAAAGAGGAAGACCTCTTCCCCTTCTTTTTTGACTTAGTTCCTGAAAGTGATTCCAAAGTCTTTTTCTTGCCTAAGGCTACATCTCTGACAATATATTTATTTCTACATTCCTTTTGAGATGAACTTCCCACTTTGTTCCCTCCCCCCACATCAAGTTTCTTCTTCTTTCTAGATTTGTAATTAATTTGTGTCCAATCTTCATCAGCTGCACCATCAACAAGAGAGGAGGAAAAGCCCAACTAAGCCATAGCATCCCTAATGTTTTTGTTTTGGTTTGAAGGTAGGTGTTGATTTTCATCCTTTAAATGTTTCTCTTGAGGAGAATTTGGAGGAAGAGAAACCATTCCCAGACCTTTTTGAGAATCGATCTCACCCTCCTCAAGAACTTCGTATTTATCTTCAAGGTGATTGATAGTTTTTCTTTTTTTAAATTGACAAAGCTTCCAACTAATTATCCTCCATGAGAATGTAATCTAAACACTTCTCACTCTCTTGCTTTTCCTCTCCCATCTCCTTTTGAAACTACTCTTCAGAACTTTGTTTGAGATCATAGGAGGAGTCAACAATTTCTCCCTTCCCAATATGAGACTTTGATGACACGAATAAATATTCTTTTAGGGGAAAAGTAGATTTGTTCCCAAAGGAAGTAGCTTCGTAGCTTCCTTTCCTTCATTAACTTCCTTATTATTCTTCAGTAAAGAAGTACCTGAAATTAACACATTTTCCTCCACAGGAAGAACCTTGTGAGGGAAAGTATTCAAAAGGTTCTAATGGACATTCCCAATCATAGCCATATCGTTGATTGGAGGAGAGGAGTTAAGCTTCAGATCCATCTGCCCATTATTAGAATCTTGGATCCTCATATTGCAAGTACCTTGGAAATGGCCAAATTTCTTACAAATTTGATAGTAAGCTATAGCATTTTCATATTCCAAAGGTTGAATCCATTTACCAAAATTTGGAATTCAAGGCCACGAGTAGGGAGGATAGTGTTAGCTACCATATTAACATATATTATAGAAAAAACAATCTAGTCTTGGTTGAGTTACCTTGTTTTCGCCAATAGGCTACCAAAGGAATCAACAATCCCCTTAGAATACCATTATTCCAGAATTCCAAAGGAAGGACTAGGAGGTGAACCTAGGTGGGGAAAACTATTCCAAGATCAAAAAATGGTTCAAAACTAGGCTTCCATTTACACCCGCGAGAGATAAAAGTTTTAAAGCTGGGTATCAAAGCCCAAAGGAGCCCGCAGTAAATGTAAGTGAATGAGGAAAACGATCTAGAATGCATCTACACTTCTAAATAAGACATAATAGCAAAGATTCAAGAGAATTTAAACTAATTTAAATGCAGGAACCTCTGAAACTATCCTATTGCTTTCTAACTCTAAAGATCTCTCTAATCTACTTTGCTCTCAGATTTTAGAAGCTAATTAGATTATTGAAATGACACTTAGAGAATGAGAATTCAAATTAATTCTATTCCTATATGATTAAATAATTAAAACTACTATAATGGCTGCCATGACTGCAAATGCTGAATGCTGGATGAATGCTGAATGGATGTTGGATGAATGCTGAATGCTTGAATGCTGGATGCTTGGAAAACCTGCAAAGTAAGATTGCACAAGTTGGGATCCATTTCCTATAGCCAAAGAGTTGTATTTATAGCTTTGTGACAACACATTTGCACAGGGATACGGGATAAGAGGTTGGGATTCAATCTAGAGAATTGAATGGCATAAGATGAGAAGATGGAGCTGATCATGGAAGATTGTTCCTCCCCATGAAAGCACCAGGCAAGATGAGAGGAAAGGTGGTTGAGAGGACTTCCTGCAGGTTTGTCCCCGAAGCTCTTCCCGTGAATGACAATAGAATTAATTAGATTTTGAAACTTTAATTTTACTGGTGAGTGATAAAAGGAATATGATTTATGCATTAATTTAAATATTTTTGGTTTATTTAAATTTAGCAAAGAGGAATAAATAATTTAATAAAACAAATTATAGAATTTGTTTATTAAATTAAAATAAAAGGAATATGATAATTAAATTAAAGATTCTAGGATATCTTTATTTAATTAAGAAGAAACGTGATAAGGTAATTAAATAACACAAATTATTAAAGCTGTGTATTTAATTTAAGATAGAATATAAAAATTGATAATAATAATAATTAAATATAACAAAGTTTTTTAATTTTGTTGTTGAAATTAAGAGAAAATAATATGATGAAATAGGAGAATTAATAATGAACTTAATATAAATAAATATTTCCTATTTATTTATTAGAGAGTAGATAATTTAAGATTAATTAATCAAATAAATTCATTATTTAATTAGTGAATTCTCTAGACCATTTTAGGTGTCTCACGGTAAACCGCGTTAATCAAATGAATTCACTATTACAAACCTAAAGAGGAACAAGCCTTTAGCCATAACACTAATGGCAATGCTACCTTTAAGATTCTAGATTGAGTCAGCCCATTCCCTTGCCTGGTCAATATTCAGATGGTACGCTAAGAACTTTCCCACCAAAGATAGCTTCAGATCCTTGATCGCCTCATTCATTGGCACACCAAGAATTTCCATTTCTAAACCATCAATAGAGTAGGAGGTAAACATCATACTCTGATTTTCCATAGCTAGCAGACTTCTACCAACTAATTTATCCATAAATGAAAGATGATCCAACTAATTTATCCACAAATGAAATAAGATCCTCTTTAGAGAGGAAGGAATCTAGGCTGTAGGAAGGAGACATAAAGGACTTGCCAGGGGTACAAGCTATAACCCCCGCTAATGAAGAGGCAACAAACCCCGATGTTGTACCAACTCGAGGAACAACATTTTTGGATGGGGGAGCCTGCTTGGGTTCCCCACTAGACCGAATCATCTGTCAAACCCTGAGAATCTCTGAGATTTTTTTGAATTGCAGAGCACACACAAAAAATAAATTACTATGTTGCCTCATGATTTTTTGTTGCATATATCTTTTTTAATTAATTTTTGAAGTTAAGAGTAATTATAATTTGGGCTTAGGTGTATGTTGTAACACATAACTTGTTTTGTATGTTTTGAAATGATTTTTTTTTAAACAAGGACATAAATACCTAGTGCACACATATTTTTTAATTCTCTATTTTTCCATTTTCCACATGTATGAAACAAATACCTTGATAGTTTGGTAGAAACCTACATTCCTGCAAGAAAAAAAAAAAAAAAAATAAATTTAAAAATATTTAAAATTATAATTTTTTGAAATATTATAATAAAGGCTATATACTTACAAATAATAATTTCTAAATGAATTTATTTGATCCCTCAAAAGGTAAAGAGAAAGTATGTTTTTTTCAAAATTTTGAGAGGTGTGAAGGAGACCCCATTGTGGGTATGATTGAAGACTAGAGGGGTTTTATCCAAGGGTTTTGATCTAAGGGGGTCTTATCTAACCCTCTTTAATTAAAACCTTTTACATGGAACCCCTCAAAGCTTAAATGATTAATTTTTTTAAAAAAATATGTGATTTTAGGCAAAAATTAGGATGTCCCAAGTTTGGGACCCATTATTGTGGGATGACCCTTAGACCAATGCTTCATAATTGGCCACATTATTAGTGTAATTGAATTCAATTGATATGATTATTGACAATTCTCTCCTCATGGTAAGACTAAATATATGCTAGCTTCAACTCCAATTCAATAATTTATGCAATCAAAGTATATCTTTCATATTTTAGCATTGTCATTTTCCTTTTATGATTTTTGGGATGATCAAGGCTTCTTCATGAGAAAAATATGTTCCCAAGATAGTTTCTTAAATTATTATATCGATTACACAATATTTATTAACCATCACCCACAATTTGTCAAGTTCTTCATTTGGGAATAGGCTGGTAGTATGAATTTCATCATAGATTTTTAGAGAAGAAAGCTCATACTCTATTACAAATGAATTCCCAAGATCTTTGGGGCTTAAAGGTTTGAGGTCAATATGATTCATATTCAAAGGTTTAGGGGGAATATATATTTTTTCGTATCTAGTTCTCAATAAAATATGGTTGTAATCTAATTATGGATAACCTCTTTTTTTTTGTAGCGAATTCTTTGGACAAGCATAGGCCAAATGTAATGGGAAACTAAATTATGGATGCATCTTGGAGAACCTCAAAATTGTGGAAAATATATAGTGATAAGGGAAGGTTTTTAACAACTTCTACTACATTAACATGAGTAGCATCCAATTAGACCACTCCTTTGGTGGTGGGCGCATAGGTTAGTCCCATTACATTGATAACTTTTCTTGGCATCACAAAAATAATTGAGGTAGAATCCATTGTAAAATTGAGAATAAATTCATCTTTACACAAAAGAGTTAAATAGAATGAGTTCAGTTTATATCTGTTTATGCCAATTTTTATAATCTATAGAATAGTAAATGGGCTATGTGCTACCTATAGTGCATCTATAACTTGATTCTTTTTCTTTCCTAACATATTTTACTTCTTTAGAGAATCCTTAAGAATCTTCATCTACTTAGGGATTAAGAGAACATCCCAAAGTAGTAAACTAATCACAAATTTCTTTAATTTATCAACAATATTGAATGGATTGGCATATTAAACTAGTTGTCCCATGTTGGATGCCCAATGTACTCTTGGCCTCTCGATTGGGGAATATATTGTTTGCTTCTATTTTGGAGGAGCCTTTAGTAGTCTAGTTATTTTGAGATCATTGATCTTAGCACCAATTAAAACTAAGGATTTGGGAGTACAAGTAGTATATACACAAAAAAAGGGGAATTTAATCTCCTTCTCGAGTAGTTGGAGTAGATTTCTTTGCTTAGTCTTGTTCTTTTGGTGCTCTCTTCTTTGCTTTAGTAAGTTATTTTTATTAAATTTGTTGTCTCCCAAAAGTCAAGGTTGTCTCTCAATGCATATGTTTCATAATTCTCATAAGTCACAAAAAAATTCTCCTAGGTATATGATTTTGAGCCTATCAAGGCATAGAATATTTGGGTGTTTTGGTTATTATTATGAGCTCAGAAGGAAGGAGGGCTCACTTATGCTTAATAGTTTTGAGGGCATACAATGGGAGTGTGAGGGATTAAACAAGCATAAAAACACAAGTTAGGCTCCTTAGTGTAATTATTTTACATAACATTCAACTCCCTATTGGGGTTATAAAGAGTTTTTTAAGGGGTATCACTTCCTTGAACTAATGGGTTTTGTAGTTGGCTAAGTGCTTTACTACTTGAAAGATTGGCCTTTATTGATAAATATGACTGCCCTAAAAGGACTTTAATCTTGGCTAGCTCGGTAGTTGTATTGTTGCATTTAAGGATGTTGATTATTAGAGTACATGAAGGCCTTTGCATGTTGGTAAACATATTTTCTTGTTGTGGTCATTCATAAGAATTGGTGTGACTCACCCAATGGGCAGTGACACATGTTATAATAGTTAGATAAATTACTATTGAACAAGCAATTTTTCTTTGTGTTTAAGATGCATAACTCTCTTGTGATATGGAGGTATTTTAGGATTTTATGTACCTTTTATTGAATTGTAAATGGAAAACACACATAGAGAAACCCTAGATGAGAAATGTAAGAAAATCATCTACAAATTCCTCAAGAATAAATGAAGAAAAAAATGGAAAAAAATGGTAGAGTATGTAGAATTAAATAGAAAGAAGAGTTTAATCCTAGACTCCCACCAACAATAGGAAAGATGAAGGCTCAACCATTGAATACTTTTCATGTGAAACACGATATAAAGCATGAAGAAATGTATTTCCATACAAGACTTAAGAATAGTGTAAAAATTATCAAGAATGAGAAAGATAACAATATATGGACCATTCTTCACATTCCTTCACAATTGAAAATAATTTTTCAATATTTGTTGTGCATGTTAAATAAAAAGAATAATAAAGAACACATTTCAAATTAGACATCGAAATGACACTAAAATCCTAGGAAGAATTGGACACAAAGTATTGTAGAAGTCTTCACTTTCTTCTTAACAAGTTCCAAGTCTTGTCAAATTCTCTATACAACCTATTGTGCATTTATAAAAAGTAATTTTTAATCACAAACTCCAATTATCTCCACTTCTTACAATTATATAACTTCACATTTGTATAAGGAAGAGTTGTTCACTTTCTTGTACAACCATTTTATTTTTCCTTTTACACATTATTTAAATCAATCCCAAAGCCCCAAGATGCACATATATTTAATAACTCATTTAAAATAGACACATTAGAAAGATTGATATGACTAACTTTCTAATTAAATATTGTTTAAACTTGATGGATATCAAATTATCACAGCATTATGTCAAATAACTTATGTAGCTATTAGCACTCATTCTTAAACTTTTAATCAATCATTTCACAGGTATGTCTCTATTATCACCACATCAAACTCTATAATGTATTAACAATCAAGATCTAAGCCAAGCTCATTGCTGATTATAATGGAGTGAGTTGCATATGTAACATTTTCCTTACCAATACTTTGAATATCCAACATTAATATTACTATGGTGACAAGGGGTGCGCAACACAATCATCAGTCTTCTCTGAAGCATACCTTCCATTCAATTTGTTTCTGAATGAATAAGTCATCTTGGATTATGGAATACTTTTAGGATGGGGAATGATTTGGATGCTACACTTTATTGGGTGTAATATACTTTTGACATATTTTATGTTAACTAGCTTTGGACTTAGGAAACTATCTCTACTGGGATTAGTTGATTTAAGAATTGTCAATTCGCTAATGGTATGATTCAAGAATATGATCAACTAACCTTGGTTACATCGTGTTCCTCTTCATTGTTTTTTGCTTCTTTTGTAATCATCGTTAAGTCTATCTCATATCTAGTTCTCTCACTTTCCTGTAATATCTATGTCCATACTTTTGGTGACATCTTCTATTTCTTTTACAGTACCTCCCAGACACACTTATTGGGTTGTCATCTACTTTCTCTTCTTTATGCAAGGAATCTTCATCAATTGTTTGGGCGCCTATTACTTTTTCTATGTTCTTTTCCATTGCAGAGTCCTCTATTTCATTAGCTATAATTGCTATATCATCGCTCTCAGTAACATAATCATCAAATTCATTTGAAATCTCTATTATATCCATCTTTTCAAAAAATTCAATTTCACCTAAATAGTTCATGTCACTTGTATTATTCTCACTTCAGCTAGGACTAATATATTCATTTTAGTCATGTTGATCCACTAATAAAATTTATTACACATAGATAAGTATATGTGGTTTCATGAGGAAATCTTGAGATAATTTTTTATAGAGATGCTTTCAAATATCAATTGGAAGAAACAAAATCTAATGCAAATCCTTTCTATTACACCTTGATGGATGCTGAAGTGTGTAGCAAGGAAAATGTGCAGCACCTCCTTCAGCTTTCCCTCTCCACACAATACAGTGAGATAGAGATGAGTAATAGACTACAATGGTAATTTATGTTTGTGATTGGGGCATGAATGATGTGCAGTGTTGCTCAGACCAGGTTGATAAATCCCTTATGTCAAACAGTCCATGTGCCTTGTTTGTACTTGTGACTGCAACATCTAAAAATATTCCTCCAATTATGCTTAGATGGTTGTCCATACCTTGTTTCAAAGCTGCTATTTTGCTACAGGAATGCAGGAAGCTCACAGTGGTTATGGAATTCAGTTTTACACCTGCCAATTACATTTCCTTGAAAGTTTTTAAACCCTTATAAACAAATCCATGTTGTACACTTCAAAATGGTGTTTGAAAGTTTCTACCACTCATTGAACAAATCCACCTTGTGTGCAACCTGCAACAATGGTGTCCATGAGGCTATGGGTAGAGGAGGGTACAGGAAGTTGCAGGAAGTGGAACTTCCCTTGCACTTTGCTACAACTGTGGTAAATTATCCTCCAATAAAATAATTCATCAAAAATTTCCTCCAAATTATCATTAATCTCATGATATAACTTAATAGATTCCTTAATAATACTTGAACTTTGTGTTAGGAGATATTCTTTTCATGCCCTAGTTGCTTGAATGACTCCTCCCATTTCACCTACAACTTATAATTTTTTTGTCCAAGGTAGCAAAAGAGTTGGTGCAAGTGAAGATGAATCATTTGGGACAAGGAGGTATTGAATGTAAGTAGTCAACTATCCCACTCGAGTTTTCAATTGCTCTTTGGTTTATTCATCTTTGCTCATCCTACTCAAAATGGTGGTTATAACTATTTGCATATTTTCTTAAATTCCATTCCTCTTATTTTCCACCTAAGATTAACTTTTGTAATTTAATAATATATTGCTTACATAACTCTCTATTCTTTATCTGATATTCTTGATACTTGGACATCCATAAAAATGGAAGAGAGGAATCTTACCTTTTTAGAGTGGGGAGGTGCTTTAAATAATGCCACAACAACTAAAAATCCATTAGAAATAGGAACCTCCTCTCTCTTTTTCCTTTTCAAAATGTTATCTAATCATATTCACATCTCCATCTCTAATGGATTGAGATATCAAGATAATTCTCACTATATTTTGAAGTGGAGGTCGTGGAAGAGAAGTGTGTTGAAGTGGAGACCGATAAAATGGTATAGACTCATGAAAAGAAGGGTACAAGCTTTCCTCGAATCAGTAGAGGAAAATTCAAATGGGAATAT
>VDFB02281492.1:541176132-541236993 GCA_007258455.2 Sequoia sempervirens
ATATGCATATATATATGTATATGTATATATATATAATCTCATAAGAATATATCGTTGTCTGCAAATTGTAAGAATACATATATGTATATGTATATACATATACATATACATTCATACATACATGTATATGTATATGTAATCTGATAAGAATATATCATTGTCTACAAATTGTAATTATTGAAACAAATAAAAGCTCAACCCAAATAAGTGGAAGAAAACAGATTAACCCATATCATTGTGTGCGAAATGTAAGGGGAAAGGATGGGTAGAGGTTTCCTAAAACCAGGAGACATTGTATGATGTGTTATTATATTTGATGTATGCAGTTGGAAAGCTTTACTAAGGATAATGTTGCTGTTATTATCTTTATGTATGATGCATGTAGGTGATAAAAATGTAACTGTGATATGATTAAATAATGGATAATGCTATTTTGAACAACTGACTAAAAACAAAATAATTTGTATGCCTCAAAATAATGTAAACAATGATTCCATAAATATAAAACAGTCTATTGATAAATGAAAACATGAATTTAGTTATTCTGGGTGTATTGACCTAAATTTTGCAAAGGATATTCCGTGAAAGCAGAGGATAATTCGTAATGAAAATGACATTGGAAATTCCCTCTTATAAAATCATTCAAATGTGTAAATTGAATCCATTGAATTGTGATGATTGATTTTAAAGTTTGAATTTTCATGGGAAACAATCAGTCATTTCATATTGCAGTTGCCATTTATGTCTAATTTCAATGGTTCCTTGAATGAAAAATATCAAATTATGAATTAAAAAAACACCTAATTCAACATGCGTTTGTATGTGGTCCCGCTCACATTTAAATGTGGGTTTGCTGGGTGGGTGCAATTTATTTACCCGACCACATGAATATGTCCACTACATGCCACATATATGTCTACTTAACAATGGGTATAAGCTAACTTCACCACGTCTTGTCAGACAACTTTTATCCCTAACATAATTATCTCCTCCGATTTCCATCACATTATTTCCACACGCATCCTTCATCCCGTATAATATATATAGGGTCATATATATTGAAAATATATATAATTTGATATACATATATATCTATATAAGATTGTATGGATTATATATATATAATCTGAAATAGGTATATATATATATATATATATATATATATGGATTATATGTACATGCATATACCTATATTATATTATATATATATATATGTATATAATCTTATATAGATATATATCTATATATAAGATTATATATACATATATATCTAATCTTGTATATATAGATATATATCTATTTAATCTTATATACATAGATATCTATATCATATTAAATATATAAATATGTATATATACATATATACATAACTTGTTATTGAAGAATAAATATGAGTTTGAAAATTTGAAACATAAACAAGCATGATCACAATAGGCTTAAGACAACATTATAACAATCAAACTATGTATGTATATCTACAAACAAATTCATGTAATCATGCGTTTTACTTGTTTAAATCAAATAGTGCATGGTTTGTGCTTTAAAATCTATATATGTGTATATTTATATGTGCATGTACATATACATATTTCCAAATAGCAAACAAATATTAAAAACAATTTGTAGTGTGAATGTTTGTGCAATGATGAACACACCAATAGAAGTCTTATCTATTCAAGACATACATGATCTGCATGGATCAAACCATCCACGGTAGATCATGTATATCTCTAATAGATAGACATCTTTCAATGTCTATAACTATTCATTCATTCATGTATGGATAGACATCCATACAATGTTGTGAATTTAACAAGATAAGTGGAGGAAAATAGATGATCACAATGAGAAGATCAAACATAGAAAATTCATTCATGCAAACCTTTATCAATGTCACTATGTAGCACAAAAAGGATAAGTAGCAAGGCATTGATGACCTTTTGACATAATGTGTGAAGGACTAAAATGATGCCTTGACGATTCATAGAGACACCAAACTATGTGTGAGAAGTGGATGGAGATAGTCAAATAGGACAACATATGTCATATAAGCCAGTGTATAAATAAGGATATCTTGCATATGTTGTTTGATAGTGCATAAAAGGAATACCCCTTTAAAGGAAAATTCACAATAAGAAAATGGAAGTATCAAGCAAAAAGATAGTCTATATTGCATATTAGGGCACCCTACATGACAATGCAATATAAAGGACATATTTTAAGATCTATGAGTTCTCAAGAAAGCTAGTCAAACATGCCAGTGACTTGGACAATAGCCTAATGCAAGGATAGTCATAGAGCAAGGTAAAAGTATTTGATGGTATGGAAGTGTAAGGGCTATATAAATTAGAAATATATATAATCTGATATACATATATTTCTATATTTGGTTTATATATTTAATATGATATATACATATATATAAATATATAAATATACATATTTATATATATAAATATACATATATATATATATAAATATACATATATATATATATATATATAAATATACATATATATATATATAAATATACATATATATATAAATATACATATATATATATAAAATATACATATATATAAAATATACATGTATATAAAATATACATATATATATATAAATATACATATATGTATGTGTATGCTATATAAAATATACATGTAATAATATATATATATAAAATGCTCTATCTCAATATATATATGTATAAATGCTCCACATATATGTATGTATATATGTAACCTCGGTCTCATATATATATGCATTATATATATGTATATGTTATATATAAATGTATATTTAATGTATATTATATATTAAATATACATGCAATATAAATACATGTAATAAATATCTGTAAATGTAAATGTAATACATATAAATATATACATATATATAAAAGATATGTATACATATAAAATGTATCATATATGTATAAAATATATGTCTAATATATATGTAAGAAATATATATGTAATAATATGGAAAATATGTCACATGTAATATGTAATAATAATACATGTTTAATGTGAGTATATGTATGTGTGTAAGCCTCTTTATATATACTCATATGTCTCCTGTCTCTATATATTATATATATATATGCTTTATATATATATATGTGTTATATATATATGTATTTATATATATATATATATATATGTATTTATATATATATATATATTTATATATATATGTATATGTATTTATATATATATATGTATTTATATTATATATATGTGTGTATGTATATATATATATATAAATATATACATACACATATATATAATAAATATAATATATATATTGTGTATGTATATATATATATAAATATATACATACACATATATATAATAAATATTATATATATATATATTTATTGCTCTAAATATATGAGTATCTTTGTACTACATATTGTTTTGGTGGCTCTTAATGTTTTCCAAGGTTAGTATTGTGTAGCAGTTTTCCCTCAGTGATTTTTTTTGTTATTGCAATTGTCATGCAGATTGCTTCTGATGGTCTGAAGTACCGTGTGTTTGAGATTTCTCTAGCCAATCTTCAGAATGATGAGGATCAGGCTTACAGAAAGATTAAGCTTCATGCAAAAGATGTTCAGGGTAGGAATGTTCTTACAAATTTATGGGTAAGCATTATATGTTCAATCACTCTTAAGGTTTTTGCAATTTTATGCTTTATGCATGCATGTTTGAAGTTTCTATTGTTTGATTGTGCAAGGTATGGATTTCACCACATACAAGCTCAGGTCTTTGGTACACAAATGACATACATTGATAGAGGCTCATGTTGATGTCAAGACAACTGATAACTACACGCTGGGCATGTTTTGCATTGCATTTACAAAGAGAAGTCCTAATCAGGTCAAGTGGACATGCTATGCCCAATCAAGTCAAATAATACAAATAAAAATGGCTTAGCTAGATATTGTTGTTGATTTCTTGGTTACCAAATGCTTGTTTCTAGATTCGTAAAAAGATGACAAAAAATATGGTTTGTGAAGCTTCATGTATTTGTTTGCTTTAATATATATAATATGATAAGAACATATCATTGTGTGTAAATTGTAATTATTGAAAAAGGAAAACCTCTACCCAAATAAGTGAAAGAAAACGGATTAACCCATATCTTGAAACCACTTAATAAATTGGGGCAAAAATTGTATACCCATTAAATTTCATGATTATAATAGAGGGATTCATAAAAAAATTCGACAATGTTCTATTTAATTCACATTCTATGTAATGATTTCATAGTATACCGTAAAAAAAAATCATAGCATTGAAATCCTCAATGCCATACACACAATAATTCCACAATGCAATGAAACTCTTCACGACAATAGACATTTGCTGTAATTATTTCATAGTATAATAAACCCCAACATGACATCCATACAATCATGCGAAATTGACAAAATATATGGATGAGAATAGATTAAATCAAATCATTGCTTGAAAAATTGTAAACAAAATCCGTGGGTCCACTAAAACATCACGTGGAAAAATGTATCACGTGTATTCCTCAAATCGGTTAAAAATTTGGGACATTATCCCAATACCCATTAAAATTAATGATTTTTCATGAGGGATTCTAAAATAAATCAGATAATGTTCCATTTCATTCACATTCTATGTAATGATTTCATAGTATACCATAAAGAAAATTATTACAGTCAAACCCTCGATATCATACACATAAATGATTGTAAAACACAGTAAAATGCACAATGACCCTTGATGCCAACTGATACCCATTATTGAACATACAAAATGCCAGGGGAAAGGATGCAAATAATGTTACCTGGTAGAAGAGGACACCATGCAAAACCTTGAACATTCGTAGGAGGTTAAGAGGATGGCAGGAGAAGGAGATGCAAGGAGAAAATGTGAGAGAAAACCACAAGAGATAATTACTTTAGGGCTAAAAGTTGCTCAACAACTCATGGTGAACTTAACCTATACCTGTGGTTAAGTAGACATATATGTGGCATGTAGTGAACATATTCATGTGGTTGGGTAAATAAATTGCACCCACCTCCTAGCAGACCCATGTTTAAATATGAGCAGGCCCACATACAAACACACGTTGAAATAGATGTTTTTATAATTCAAAATTGAATATTTTTATTTTTTTTGGCTGTATAATAAATGGGTAGTGGCAAAGTGGTAGTGATGTAGCAGACAGAGCTTTAAAAACACCTTTTTGAACACCTCTCACTTTATGGGTTCAAGCAAACACGTTTTAACTACCCACAAGCTGAATTTTTCTTTTTAAGCTAATAACTCGCTTACGGATAGACCAAAAAAAAATTGAAGAAATTTGATGTATTCTTCACTCTCTATGGATGCACGAAGTTAGCCCTAGAGACTAATGGTACGTTTCCCCTAGTGGGATTTTTTTGTTTTATTTCTTTAGACTCCACCTTCCTACATTTAGACAAACTAGGGGAAAGGGGGGGTTTCCAATTTTCAGGGGTGATTTTTATGAGATCCTCCAAGGACGGTTCAACAATGGGAGGAGAGGGGTTCTTATTCTTTTTCGTCTTAGACAAATTCTCAAGAGAATGGGGCTTATTGTCAATTAACTCTATTCAAACAAATCTCTTAGGTGTGAGGGTATTCTCAAGGAGATTGACAACAAGGTTCCTTTGTGAGGTAGTAGCTAAGGCGTATTTGTAAATAGCCCTAATAAGCCCTTGATGTAAGGGGGGATTAGCACCATTTTCCATACTTCGTTGAAGGGAAGAGAAAAGGAAGATGGGGAGTTTAATCTTCTCAAGATGATGAACATGGTTTAAGATAAGAAAATGATATCCATGAATAAACATAAAATGCCCTTCAAGAGTGAAGTATTTCATAATAACCAAAATTACATTGTGATAGGGAGTTAGAAGTTTTGATCTTGATTACCTATTTTGGAATCTTTTGGGTTTCTCCTTGGCCTTGAAGAACTTGTAGTTGAAAGCTTGATAGTTTTTGGAGCTCTTCTTGACAAAATTTTTGCCTTCATATTTCAGACCCGTGGCTTGAGCAATCATATTAGTCATAACAGTAAAGTGTAACCCTCCAATTTGGACTTCACCTTCACTCTAGACATTTGAAAACTTATAGCTAAGAGCTTCATTGTATCATTGCATAGAATAAAAAAAGATGTGAATCCTACCCTATCAAACTGACCCCACAATTCTTCATTCTACTTTAGGGTATCACAGTTCCTTGGTTCAATCCTCTTCCTAGGGCCCCCCACAAAATCTTCACCAATCAAATAGTCCCTTCTAAGCAAACGATAGTCTTCTCCAAAGCCCTTTTCATCAGAAGGGAAATCACTAGCAAGGAAAAATATATAGAATTCAAGCTAAAATTGGCAACTTTCATTTGGGAAGGCTTTTGTTTAGACTCACCAACAATTATGAGAAAAGTGGAGGTTTGGAAGCATCTCGAAGGTAGATGTCTTGTGTGTCACTAATGCTCGTGATAGAAATAATAAAATTCTAGGCATTAAAAGGGATTTTTTTTCAGGTTTTCAATCTGCACGAATCCACAAGCTAAAACAACTAAGCGAAAGTCATTTCAAAGGGCCACCAAAAGATTATTCACATGAGACTTAGTAGAGATAATAATATTCTCTATCATCCTAAAATTCCCCCCTTAAAATTTTCCCATGATATCTTATAAATATTGGCTTTCATCATAACATTGATCTCCGTCTCTAAATAATTAGAGATGCTAGTATAATCATTAAGGTACATCCACACCATACTCACAATAAACCCACAAATAATCATGAGCCAATAAGCAACTATCCCTTTATAATTTCCTTGATTATACATCTTGTTAACCGATATCATTATAATAGAATTAACAAAATAATAATCACCTTCCATCCTTTGACAAAGGATTATAAACAAATTCATACTTCTCCTTATTAAAAATATCTTTTATACGACTTAGAAGTAAAGGATGCTCCCAATAGGTCTAATTATTGTGCTTAAGATCTTCATTATCCATAGCATCCGTAACAAAATTTCCTTCTCTATACAAGTGACAAATTTTGTAGTGTTGAAAAGTTTTAAGGATTCTTTTGCAATCATCCATAACATCCCTCAGCTCCCACTAAACTATCGCTTCCTCAATATTTTCTATTATTAGTTTGGAATCACCTTCAATGATGAACTTAGTGTATCTTTTCTCCTTTAGATGATTTAAACCAGCCCAAACAACCCTTGCCTTAGTGACATTGTTATAAACAATACCTAAAATTTTACCATGGCCTTCTATAAATTTCCCTTAGTGATTTCTTATGACCCCCAACTCCAACTAAGCCCAAATTACTCTTAGAGAAACCATCAAAGTTACATTTAATCCAACCTATGTCAGGAGGAGACCAAACAATGTTTTTTTTTGGTTAGGTGTTTTATCCAATTGAAGTTTGTAAGGTCCTATTTAGCCCCCAATTTTTCTTTATTCTAATTTATTTATAAGAGGGAATATGCTTGGTAGGAGCATATATCCTAGCATTTATGTTCTCCTGAATCTAGCGTCTTATAGCCATACAAAGATCTTTTATGTTTCTAGTAGATTCCATAAATATTTTATTATTTCACTCCTTCCATAAACCCCATGCTATAAAAGGAGGAGCTTGTCTCTAAAGGTCAACAATTATATTATGGGAGTAATGGCAAACATTCCAGCTATCCAAATTTTTTTTTAATGAGGAAGGAAAAACCCATTTAGTCATAAGGATAGAGATAAAGAATGACCACACCTCTCTTGAGTAGGAGCAATAAAAGAATAGATGCATTATTGAGTCCTCACCCTCATTGCAAAGATAGCATTTGTTGACAAATTGGAACCCTCTTTTATTTAAGTTATCAGTGGTAAGAATCTTACCATAGGCAACTGCCCACCAAAAAAAATCACCTTTAGAATCAAGTTTTTTATCCAGACCATGTTCCAATGGAATTCATCCTTAGTGATCAAAGGATTCTCCATAACTTCATAAATTGACTTCATCAAAAGGATTCCCAAAGAGTTTTTAGTCCAAATCCATTCATCTTTTTTGTATTTTGAAAAAAATCAGCCTCACCAACTTTCTAAAGTAAGATGTGCAAAGAAACATCCTAGTTTTGCTGTCTCCCTCCCCTAAGATTTGCTCCAGTTAACTGATTCTTGAAATTTTTCCATTGAGGCTTCAATCCATCCTAGTTGATATACCCAACAACCTATTTACCAAGATTTCTTATAAGCTGTGTTTGATTTGAAGAAAATTATTGTTGGAGGATAAGGAGGTGCCATTAATCCAAACATCATCCCAAAATTTAGTATCTTTACCATTTCTAATTCTCCTTTTAACTCCCATTTTTAGCACTCCTCTTATTTTAAGAAGAATATTCTAGAAATCATAACCATAAGGAAGCTCCTTTGCACTAAGAAAGCAACCAGTTGTTCCCTATTTCTCAAATACTTTTCTCTTAATATTTTAACCCAATATTTAGCACCTTCAAATAGGTACCAACCCATTTTAGCAATGAGAGCTTTGTCAAAAAGCTTCAACCTTTTGATACCTAGACCACCATCCCTTTTCGAAGTACACACCTTTTCCCAACCCAATAATTCCATCATGTTTTTCTCCTCAGTGCCAGACCATAAGAACCTCCTTTGGATCTATTCAATTTTATCTGCTATCAAAATAGGGATATTAAAGAGGGAAATATAGTATATTGGGATATTTTGTAAAGAAGCTTTAAGCAATTGCAACTTCCCTGCTTGAAGTTTAAGAGTTTTCCTTTCCAAGATATAATTCCAATAATTACTACTCGGTTTCTTAGAGATAAGCGAAAGACCAAGGTAAGAAGCAGGGAGAGTAGCATCCTAGTAGCCAAGAATGCACACCACCCTATCTTTAACAAGAGTCAACATTGAATAAGTATATCTTACTTTTATTGTAATTAATATGCTGACTCAAAACTATAAAATAATAATTGAGGATGGATTTCTAGTGACTAGCTTCAACAATCGATGCTTCACCCAAGAGAATAGTGTCGTCCACAATCTACTAATGAGAAGTCAGAGGAAGAGAGGAAGTGGCCTTGAACCCTTTTAGAAATTTTATATACAAAAGCTTTTATATGTTTCTTTTGAGAACCTTAGCTAGAACTATATAGAGGTAGGGAGAGAGGGGATTCCCTTGTCTTATTCCCCGACCACAAGATAAAAACCCCTTAGGAACCCCATTCACTAGTACATAAAATCTAGGGGTAGTGACACAAGAGGTGATTAATTTGAGAAACCTTTCATTGAATTGAATTTTTTTAAGGACAACTATAAGAAAAGGCCAGGACACCCTATCACAGGATTTTGAAATTTCCAATTTCAATGCCATCCCTGGTTTATTGTTGAGCTCCATAGAGTGGAAAGCATCATGGATATATATTGCTACATCCAAAATATTCCTCCCTTAAACAAAACCTTTCTCGTTTTTATCAATCAACTTGTTCAGAACCACCTTCAATTTGTCCATAATAATCTTTGAAAAGATCTTATAAGTGGTATTATAGAGGTTTATATTTCTGGAATATTGCAAGGATGAAGATTCTTCCTTTTTAGGGATGAGAGAAATTTTGGGAAATGGTTAGTGCTCCCCTCACGATTCGTGATATGGACTAACCATCTCCCATGGATATGTTAACTCTTGCAGCTATATCAGGCATTAACAGGTCAACCTTTTCCTGCAACAACAACCATGGGGAAAAAAATTGGTATTAGATCCAAAGGTGTTGGGTTCGAATCCCCTCGGATTGCGCTGAGGGGGAGATTGTTGGCAAATGGTTAGCACTCCCCTCGAGAATTGTGACATGGACTAACTGTCTCCCATGGATCCATTAATTCTGGCAGTTGTATCAGGCATTAACAAGTTAACCTTTTGGTGCATCGACAATTGTGGGGCCAACAGGCAATAAAAGTGGAATTGAGTTGATTTAAAATTCTACTTGATCTAAAGAAATCATGAGCTAAATTTAAGAGATCCTTAGAAGTAATATACACAAATTCTTGAAAAAAGGTAGGACGAAACCCATCTAGCATCAAGGCTTTGTAAGCCCCCAAAGAGAAGACAACATACTTGACTTCCTGAAGGGAAACAACTTTAGTTAGATCCTTGAGATCTTGCTCAGAGATAACTTGGGGGGATCACCTATAGGAGGTGTTCAAGCTCATCAGGGTTAGTCATAAAATCCTTCTAAAAATTTGAGAAGAAAGAAACAACTTATCTAGAAATTTCCTCTTTCAAGTTAAGGATAGAACCATCATCTTTAATAAGATATCTGATCTTATTTTTGCTTCTATGTTTCATCGTAGATTGGTGAAAAAACTTGGTGCTTATGTCACCTTTAAAGAGCCATTGGACCCTATATTTATGTTTCCAAAAAATCTCTTCTTTCTTATTGACTTTAAACCATTGAGCCCTTAGATCCCATTCCTTGTCGCAAGTGGCCTCATCAACATCACCTTTCTCCATCAAATTTTGCACCTCTTTTATGTTGTCTCCAATAGATTTCTTGATGTGAAAGATGTTACCAAAAGAGAAATTATTCCATCCTTTGAATCTTTCCTTGAATTTCATTAGTTTATTAGCTAAGCATTACATTGGGGTTCCAACACAAGGTTCATTCCACCATCTATCCACAAGAGCTTTAAAGTTTGGGTGGCGAGTCCACAAAATTTCGTATCTAAATGGGAACGGTCCCTTGGCAACTTTATCCTCCCAAAAAGAAGAGCATTATGGTTTGAGCTAGATCTATGAATAAAAAATAAAGTAAGGTTCAAAAGGATGTTCCATTTTGATGAAATAATAAAATAATTAGTTTGAATTGGATAAGGTGGTTTCCCTGATGCCTATTAGACCATGTAAACAAATTGCTAATCAAGGGAACATCAATGAGGCCCATAGAGTTAAGAAACCTTGCTAGATCCATCATGCTGTCAAAAAAATCCTCCAGGCCACCTTTTTTTTTGAAGGGAACAATGGGGAGTTAAAGTACCCTCCAAGCATCCAGTAGACCTCTTTGTTTCTTCTAATTTTTTTTTCTAAAAAATCCGAAAGATTCAGTTTGTCAAGATGAGAATTTGGGCCATAAATATTTATCATATTCTATTTCTTTGAGGTTATAAGATCTTCAAAAGAGACCATCAAGACAATATTACTAGAAAACCCCATAGCACCCCTTAATCTAGAAGGGTTCCAACAAGTAGCTATACCCCCCGAAGCTCCATCAACATCACTAACAATATAACTGGCACTAGGCCAAAAATGCTTAACAACTTTGTCAAAAGTATCCTTTTCATTTTAGTTTCTTGGATCAATAAGATATCGGGTTTAACATCAACCAAACAAATCTCAACCAAATGTTGTTTATAGGGACTATTTAGGCCCATAATATTCCAAGAGATCATCTTCATAAGTAAAATAGAAGGAAAAACAACACCACCTTGATGCTGCAAAAAGAGGAAGACCTCTTCCCCTTCTTTTTTGACTTAGTTCCTGAAAGTGAGTCCAAAGTATTTTTCTTGCCTAAGGCTACATCTCTGACAATATATTTATTTCTACATTCCTTTTGAGATGAACTTCCCACTTTGTTCCTTCCCCCCACATCAAGTTTCTTCTTCTTTCTAGATTTGTAATTAATTTGTGTCCAATCTTCATCAGCTGCACCATCAACAAGAGAGGAGGAAAGCCCAACTAAGCCATAACATACCTAATGTTTTTGTTTTGGTTTGAAGGTAGGTGTTGATTTTCATCCTTTAAATGTTTCTCTTGAGGAGAATTTAGAGGAAGAGAAACCATTCCCAGGCCTTTTTGAGAATCGATCTCACCCTCCTCAAGAACTTCGTACTTATCTTCAAGGTGATTGATAGTTTTTCTTTTTTTAAATTGACAAAGCTTCCAACTAATTATCCTCCATGAGAATGTAATCTAAACACTTCTCACTCTCTTGCTTTTCCTCTCCCATCTCCTTTTGAAACTACTCTTCAGAATTTTGTTTGAGATCATAGGAGGAGTCAACAATTTCTCCCTTCCCAATATGAGACTTTGATGACATGAATAAATATTCTTTTAGGGGAAAAGTAGATTTGTTCCCAAAGGAAGTAGCTTCGTAGCTTCCTTTCCTTCATTAACTTCCTTATTATTCTTCAGTAAAGAAGTACCTGAAATTAACACATTTTCCTCCACAGGAAGAACCTTGTGAGGGAAAGTATTCAAAAGGTTCTAATGGAAATTCCCAATCATAGCCATATCGTTGATTGGAGGAGAGGAGTTAAGCTTCAGATCCATCTGCCCATTATTAGAATCTTGGATCCTCATATTGCAAGTACCTTGGAAATGGTAGGGAGGACAGTGTTAGCTACCATATTAACATATATTATAGCAAAAACCAATCTAGTCTTGAGTTGAGTTACCTTGTCTACTGCCAATAGGCTACCAAAGGAATCAACAATCCCCTTAGAATACCATTATTCTAGAATTCCAAAGGAAGGACTAGGAGGTGAACCTAGGTGGGGAAAACTATTCCAAGATAAAAAAATGGTTCAAAACTAGGCTTCCATTTATAGAGAGACAATTTTTTTAAAAAACTGATATCAAAATCCCAAGGCCCACCCATAAACACCTTAATCAAATAGATTCATACAATACAAACCTAAAGAAGAACAATCCTTTAGCCATAACACTAATGGCAATGCTACCTTTAAGATTCTAGATTGAGTCAGCGCATTCCCTTACCTGGTCAATATTCAGATGGTATGCCAAGAACTTTCCCACCAAAGATAGCTTCAGATCCTTGATCGCCTCATTCATTGGCACACCAAGAATTTCCATTTCTAAACCATCAACAGAGTAGGAGGAAAACATCATACTCCGATTTTCCATAGCTAGCAGACTTTTACCAACTAATTTATCCATAAATGAAAGATGATCCAACTAATTTATCCACAAATGAAATAAGATCCTCTTTAGAGAGGAAGGAATCTAGGCTGTAGGAAGGAGACATAAAGGACTTGCCAGGGGTACGAGCTATAACCCCTGCTAATGAAGAGGCAACAAACCCCGATGTTGTACCAACTCGAGGAACAACATTTTTGGATGGGGGAGCCCGCTTGGGTTCCCCACTAGACCGAATCATCTGTCAAACCCTGAGAATCTCTATTTCTATTTCTATTAACAAAGATTTCTATTTCTATTAATCATATCATATCATATGCAAGTTACATTCAACAAGCATTCAGATTCTGATCATCCATATCGCACTAGGCGCAGGAGAGAGCATAAGTCTGAGATGCAAAATAGGACTTTTTCTAAACAATAGACTCCAATCCTAGACAACTCATGCCAAGAATGAGGCGTCCTCAACAATTTAAAGGAGAGGCTGAGCTTGTTACCTCATGGAATTTTACAATTAATTTGGAATCCATCCATACGCTTTTGACACGCGTCCCACTAACCTACCACACTATGGAGTAGACAGCTGTTAAGCATTCTGCCGTAAACACTGACATAGTGAAAGGAAAGAAAGTCACTTTTAGGACACCTGTGAGTGAGAAGGGCCCACTTAATACTCGTAAGTGGCTACAGGGATCTTGCTTTTTAAGACAGGGTTGCATCCTGTTGTCACATCTTAATGTGGGTGACATCACGGCATAGACAAGCCCATGTGCTAGCCATCAGAATGGTATTGGATCTAATAATTGATATGGTAACTCATGGTATGCTCGTATCCAATCTTCAGTTCTGGGGTTAAAAGCATAATCAATTTGAACCACATAATCCTGAGAATAAGCCTGGTCTAATTCAACTCTTCTGGCAAGGAGTGCTGGTTTGAGATTGATTTCCATATTTTCAATTTTTACTTCTGGTCTCCATCTGGCTTCAAGAGGATATAATTCAATTCTAGGGAAACGATATCCTGTTCTTGGATAATGCACCAAGTATTGAATCATACAATCATATATTGTACTCCTCAATTGTGGGTATAATAGATTCAAGAATTCTTCCATATCAAGATTGAATCTGGCGCCAACAATATCAGCATATTCTTCAAAAGTATCCTGATCAAAACTTATACAAGTGACGAAACCAAATTTTAGTCCTTTTAACAAATTCATCTTACTTTGTTTTGACCAGTTCATACCAAACAACCCTTTGATGCGGATATGGATAGAATTGTTTCCACACCAATACTTGATTGGAGCTCTTGCTAAACCAAAGGATTCTTTGAATTCTTCTTCTTCATCTGAATCTATTAATCCTTGGTCATGATGATAATGAATTAAATTTTGCATATTTCGAAGCCATTTATTCAAGAAATATGATTCCAGCAAAATAATAATTATTTCCTTGGGAAGAGTAGGAAGAGTGATCATGTTTCCATTACCATAATTTACCATGTACATGGCAACACCATCTAGTCTATACCAATCTGGAGAATTAAACTCAAGATCAGTATATATGGAACCTACAAGTTCTCTGGTCAGGGCATCAGCTAATGGATTATTCTCACCTTTTATCCATTCAATGTCAAAATCATAACTCAGAAATTCAAAATACCACCTAGCAATTCTACCCTGAGCAATATCCTTATTAGGTTTCTTTTTAAGCAGGCTTCTCATGGCTTGACTGTCAGTTCTTACTATGAATTTTACTGGCTTGAGAAAGATCTTGAATTTCTCTATTCCTTTTTTAACTGCCAGTATCTCCTTTTCATAAATATGATATCTGCTTTATGTTCTGTGAAAGTTCCAGAGCGATAACCACATATATTTTGCTTTCCATTTCCTTCTTCCTGTATCAACACGGCTGACCAAGTATTGTCAGAAGCATCAGTGTATAAAAATAAAGGTAAATCAGAAGCAGGAATTTGCAGGGATGGAAAATATTGGCATTTTGCCTTAATTCTTTGGACTGCCTCTGTAGCCTCTAGAGACCATCCTTCTTGGCCTTCTTTTAGATGAGATTGGATGACTCGGTGATCTTCAGCTAAACCTCTATAGAAAGGAGAGACATAATTTAAACATCCCAAGAATCTCTGAAGTTGTTTCTTGTCTTGTAGTATATCTGGGAATTCTTGGATCCTCTGTAAGATGTGTGTCTGAAGTTGGATTTTGCCATTATTTAGATGTAAATCAAGGAAATCAATTTGGATTTGTCCAATCACCATCTTTTTAGCTGTTAAGCATATCCCATGTTTTTTGATGGCTGCATAAAGTTCCTCAAGATGCTGCAAATGGTCAGTGACTGAATCAGAGAAAATAAGGATATCATCAATATAGACAGCACAAAAATATTTCAAGTGTCTTAATGCTTGATCCATGCATCTTTGGAAATATGCAGGAGTAGTACATAAACCAAATGGCATAACGTTCCATTCATACAATCCTTGTGGAACAGAGAATGCTATCTTGTATCTGTCTGATTCTTTTACCTTAATTTTCCAGAATCCTAATTTACAGTCAAACTTTGAGAAGATCTTCTTAGTGGCAACTCTTCTAATTAAATCAGTGCTAAATGGTATGGGATTTTAAATGGAAGGATAATGTCATTAAGAGGTCTGTAATTGATACATAGTCTCTTTTTTCCTCTTACCTGTTTTGCTCTTTTATTTACTAAGAATGCTGGACATGCAAATGGACTTTTACTGGGGCGGATGAAATGCCCATCAAGTAGTTCTTGCAGCTGTTCATCCATTTCTTTTGTTTCTTTTGGACTCATTAGATAGGCTGGCTCATGTGGAATGACTGATTGGAATTCTGGCCTAATCTGTATTTCACATTCTTCATGATCTTGGGACCAGAACTGTAGAGGGTTCATGCTGCAACAATTTGTCTCAAATCTCTGTCTAATTTCACTAAACACTTTTGGAATCTTTTCTGCTAGTTCTTTCACTGACTCTTTTTGTCTCTTTTTCCCAGTATTTTCAAATTTATGATTCACAATTTTAAGTGCAGGGATTTCAATCTGTCCGTCTTCATGTCTCAAAGAGATCTTATGTTTCCAGAACTGAAGTGGCTCATATTTGGTTAGAAACAAAAAACCTAACAAAACGTCATCCTCTAAATCATTGTACTCAATAAAATCAGTGATGAATATTTTACCCATAATTTCTATGTGGACATCTTGTGCATACCTTCCCATCTGAATCCTTTCTCCATTTATTGCATAACTATGTGGAAGATCAGGTCTTTCTTTCCAAAATTGGGGAGGAATGGCATTGGTTTTAGCCAATGATCTTGAAGAACTTGTATCCACAAATGCATCTAGGGGAATCTTTTTGAATCCTGGAAAATGGAAATTAATTATGATATAATTACCATTGTTTGCAAGTAAAAGAGAGCATGAATTTTCCCTTGTTTTATCAATAAGGCTATTGCTGCTACTACTGGCTTCTGATTCTTCCTCGAAAGCAGATTCTTTTTCAGACTCAGCTTGTTGGAATAAAATATCTTTAATTTCTCCCACTTCAGCAGAGAGATTTCTTATTTCTTTGTGTTGAGTTTTGAGCAATCTTTTTAAATCTGCAACATCATTCATTAGTAAATAAAATTTCTTAAAGATTGCAATGACATCGGTGTCAAGGTTAGAAGCTTTTGATTTGGAAGAATATTTTTCTTTTCCTTTTCTTTGCCATGGAGGGATCTTGTATCCATGATCTATTTCTTTTCCAACCCCTTTTGAAGGTTTTTTCTGTAATTTAAGCTGCTTTTCTACCTCAGTCTTATCTGACTCTAAGGTTTTCAACTTTGCCAAGTGTTGGTGGACAACTCTCTTTCTTTCTTCCTTTGTTCCTGCCATTTTGTAAGGATCTTTGGATTTTTCAATCTGAATATGAACCTTGAGATCTTATAGAGTATTCTTAAGAAGTGAGGTTAGAAAATCCTCATCTGGGTCTGAGCTCTCTGATTCAGGGTCAGAAAAATTCTGCATATGTTTATGACGATCCTTTACATCTCTAAATTTTAACATGAAACTAGAATCAAGAACAACTTCAACTAATTCATACAGATCTTGTAATTCTGTAATATTGCTACTATCAACAACTTCCCATCCTGGGTTATCTTGTTCAAACATTGCATAAATCTTTGTGCCATGATTTAATTTCTTAGGACAGTTAGTAGCATAATGTGTTCCTTTACAAATAAAGCACTTAATTCCTTTGGGGACCTTATTAGTTCTTTTTCGTAGCAAATACAGAGGCGTTTTATGGAATTTTCTTCTTTTATAGGGAACTGCTCTATATTTCTTTTTGTGTCCATATTTACCATGCTTGCTGCATCTAAAAGTGTATTCTCCTTCATGATGTTTTGTCCGTGAACACCTTTTACATCTGCATTTCCTACCACATCCCCTTTTCTTAAACTGTTTGAGTTGCTGGAAATCTTTGAGTTGATTAATTGGAGGAAGATCACAAAATTCTTTCAAATTACATGTGTAATTGTATTCTTCCTTATTGAGTTGGAGAGCACCCAACAAACATTGCTTTTCCAGCTTATATCTGATCAACCTTTTTATTGTAGGGAAACTCACATCATCAAGTTGTTTGTGCTCCTTTCTGATTATATAATCTTGTGCCCATGCACCTAAACCATAGGGTAGAGAGTTCAGGTAATATTGCTTTGTGGTTAGATCATGCATTTTATTTGCTGCAACCATATAGGATTCAAACATGCAGTTGTATTCATCAAATTTGGCAAGATTTTTAAGCTTCATAGATTGCAGAATCTTATTAGCTTCTAGGGCTTGATTAGAAATGTCATCACAGAAAAGATCTGTTAATAGCCATTTGAACTCATCAAATCCAGCTTGAAATATATCATCTTTTCCCAAATTTTTAGGATCCACTAGAATGGGATCTATTGATTGAGCAGGAATGTTTTTAGGCATTGGGCCTTGGTCTGCCAAATTATTCCACCAGTTTCTCAATTTTCCAGACATAAGCCTTACAACATAAAGAACCTTTGCAGGTTCGGTCCATGAACCACTTCTTTCAAACAAATTTTCCAATGTGTCAGTCCATGTACAGATGGCTTCATATGGATTAACTAATTTATCAATGTTTAAGATATAACCACTGGATGCATAAGGTCGCATCTGCTCAGGCTTGAGGTTCTCTATGACTGGTTCTTGCATTTCAATATCCATGTTTAACTTCTTCAATGATTCCCATGGTTCTTTTTCTTCTATTTGCTTATATCTAGAAAAATCTAAAACAATTTCCTCAAAGTCATTATTTACAGAGGAATCACAGTCACTAGGACTGTCAGAAACATTCAAAGTATCTACATCAGAAGATTCAACATCAGATTCTTTATTTGCATAACCAGGTTCATCCATGTAGACTGGTTCTTGTTGTTCTTCATCTATTCCCAATTCTGCTAGCCAATCTTTGAGTGGTTCTTCTTTATTAGCTAAAGTATGCTCTTTAACCTTAGGCATAGGGACATGGGGAGTTTGCTTGTGTAAGGGTTTCCTAGAGGTTGAAGCTCTGTCTTCCCCACTGTGCAGAGGTTTACTTCTTTGGATTAGAACCTTCTTTGGTTTAGGAGGTTCTACAAATTTTCCTTTTTTCTCTCTGTCTTCTTCTTCTGAACTATCCTTACCAACCTGGGATACTCTTATTTTCTTTATATGAATCCTTATCTTTTCTAATTTCTTAGCAACAGAGTCTAAGAGATTCTTATTTTCAATATCGGCAACCTTTCTGGAGGTTTCATTGGTCTGCTGATCAGCATAAATATTGGTAAGGTAGTTGTCTTGATGTTGTTGTGTAGAAATAACAGTTTTTACACTATTATGAACTTGAGTAACATCATAGTTGACACCGGTAATGTCATGAGATAGAGTTCCACAATAGTGTTCAACATTTTTTATAGCAGTAAAATGCTTTTGTTGAACTTCAGAGACTGTTTCTATCTTATTTACAGTTTCTAAAGCCTGGTCACCACTAAATCTAATATCTACAGCCATGTCATCTATATTTTCTTGTGCATAGATCATCCATTGTGCCATCCAATTTCTTTGGGCTTCAAAATTCTTTTGTTTCTTTCCCAGCTCTGTATGAAGTCTGGCTTCATATTTTCCCCACAATCTCCGATCAGGATTGATGACTGTGAAAGTTTCAGGAGTAGGCCATCTACCTGGTTCATAACTAATAATCTCCTGTTCCTGATTATTGAATTCCATCTTATATTTACTCTTTTTCTCAGATCCAGCCCGTGGGAGTTTTGACTTAGGTGTCTTTTCTTTCATCATGCAACTTTTCTCTCCCATTTTTGTGAGTTTGATACCTTTTCCTTTCTGATCTTGTTTTTGTTCTGTTTTTGGAGTCAAGGCAAGCTTTTGGCTTACCTGTCGAGCTAATCTATCCATAAGTTCCGGATTACTGCTGAGATCAGAGAGGGTTGCCAAATATGCTCGGGAAGGATATGGATTTACAGATGGTTGCCTATACATGGGGAATTGGGTAGATCCTATTGATTCTTCTGGATTGTAGTCAAGATATGGCTTATTGGATGTACTTGGGAAATTGTGTGACATGGAATAAGATCGAGTGAACATGCTTGGTCGTCTACTATTCGAAGCTTCCGGCTGTGCAAACAATGTTTCATCAGGTAATGCCTGGAGATCAATGCTGGCAAGCCTACGACTTTGTGTACGGGGTTTTTCAGAGAACACACTTCTGGAAGGAGTTGGAAGTTCTTGGAACTTTGGTTGGGACTGATTTATGAGTTTTTCAATGACAGGGAAACCTATATCAAAGCCAGTTGAATCAATATGTCTACGAAAATCATCAACATTTGTATTTGCTTCCGTATAACTTACCCCAGCGGAAAATTTAGAAGGAGGAAAAACAATATTAAGTAATCTATACACACATCGACCACCTATAGTGGCATACACAGAATCTGGTTGTAGGATGACGCCTTTAACTTGTAACAAAAGACAAAATGCAGATTGGACATATTTGTCATCAAGGTTTATGGTGAAGTTGGGTCTGACAGACATGCGGGCATCTCCACCTTTTTCTTCATAAGAAGATTTTATGAGGCGACCTCAGAATTGGCCTATGACAGCTTGATCCCAGATTCTACAACGAGTGTCTATAAGACTAGCAAAGTATTCTGCTCCTATATCATAGTTGAAATGTGGATGTAAAATTATGTCAACTAAAGAGAAATGCACATGGAAGAAACCCTTTTCTTTCCATCTCTTTATGTCATCAGGAAGTAAGAATGGCAAATAGACTGGACAAATACCAACACCAGAAACCCTAAGATTTATCTCTGATTATCGCACATAATTCATCATTTTCGCCTTTATGCCTTTCTCAGGATATAAATCGGATATCTTAACATCTGGAAACTTAAAATTACCATTTTCATCTACGAGTTCTTCTTTATCTTGAAAGTGATTATGGATAACAGAAGAAAGAGAACTGCTTGCATGCATTGAGCGTTGGCTAGCCATGATGGAGAAATGAGAACTTACTTGATTTTGCTAATCCTTTAGCTGCTACGTTTTCCGTCTTACTGCTCACCCTTCACATGCCTGCCCTTTGGCTTCAACACGGGATTTACGGTCTTACTGCGGGTCCACAGCTACTTGAGACAACTAATTTCGTTCAGAACCAAAGTTTCCACGAAATGGCTGACAGAACTTAATGAGGCAAGAGTTTTTCCAAAGTCCATACCACGACCAAGACTATAATGATTATAACACAGACTATTTTGACAAAGATTCCAAAACCAGATGAACAATAAATACTTGAATATGTATCTTGGGTTTGCATTTCAATGTTAGGCATTGTATTCATAAATAACAAATGCGACAAATACAAAGAGGCTCTGATACCAATATGCGGAATAACAAAGATTTCTATTTCTATTAATCATATCATATGCAAGTTACATTCAACAAGCATTCAGATTCTGATCATCTAGATCGCACTAGGAGCCTTTAGTAGTCTAGTTATTTTGAGATCATTGATCTTAGCACCAATTAAACCTAAGGATTTGGGAGTACAAGTAGTATATACACAAAAAAGGGGAATTTAATCTCCTTCTCGAGTAGTTGGAGTAGATTTCTTTGCTTAGTCTTGTTCTTTTGGTGCTCTCTTCTTTGCTTTAGTAAGTTATTTTTATTGAATTTGTTGTCTCCCAAAAGTCAAGGTTATCTCTCAATGCATATGTTTCATAATTCTCATAAGTCACAAAAAAATTCTCCTAGGTATATGATTTTGAGCCTATCAAGGCATAAAATATTTGGGTGTTTTGGTTATTATTATGAGCTCAGAAGGAAGGAGGGCTCACTTATGCTTAATAGTTTTGAGGGCATACAATGGGAGTGTGAGGGGTTAAACAAGCATAAAAACAAAAGTTAGGCTCCTTAGTGTAATTATTTTACATAACATTCAACTCCCTATTGGGGTTATAAAGAGTTTTTTAAGGGGTATCACTTCCTTGAACTAATGGGTTTTGTAGTTGGCTAAGTGCTTTACTACTTGAAAGATTGGCCTTTGTTGATAAATATAACTGCCCTAAAAGGACTTTAATCTTGGCTGGCTTGGTAGTTGTATTGTTGCATTTAAGGATGTTGATTATTAGAGTACATGAAGGCCTTTGCATGATGGTAAAAATATTTTCTTGTTGTGGTCATTCATAAGAATTGGTGTGACTCACCCAATGGGCAGTGACACATGCTATAATAGTTAGATAAATTACTATTGAACAAGCAATTTTTCTTTGTGTTTAAGATGCATAACTCTCTTGTGATATGGAGGTACTTTAGGATTTTATGTACCTTTTATTGAATTGTAAATGGAAAACACACATAGAGAAACCCTAGATGAGAAATGTAAGAAAATCATCTACAAATTCCTCAAGAATAAATGAAGAAAAAAATGGAAAAAAATGGTAGAGTATGTAGAATTAAATAGAAAGAAGAGTTTAATCCTAGACTCCCACCAACAATAGGAAAGATGAAGGCTCAACCATTGAATACTTTTCATGTGAAACACGATATAAAGCATGAAGAAATGTATTTCCATACAAGACTTAAGAATAGTGTAAAAATTATCAAGAATGAGAAAGATAACAATATATGGACCATTCTTCACATTCCTTCACAATTGAAAATAATGTTTCAATATTTGTTGTGCATGTTAAATAAAAAGAATAATAAAGAACACATTTCAAATTAGACATCGAAATGACACTAAAATCCTAGGAAGAATTGGACACAAAGTATTGTAGAAGTCTTCACTCTCTTCTTAACAAGTTCCAAGTCTTGTCAAATTCTCTATACAACCTATTGTGCATTTATAAAAAGTAATTTTTAATCACAAACTCCAATTACCTCCACTTCTTACAATTATATAACTTCACATTTGTATAAGGAAGAGTTGTTCACTTTCTTGTACAACCATTTTATTTTTCCTTTTACACATTATTTAAATCAATCCCAAAGCCCCAAGATGCACATATATTTAATAACTCATTTAAAATAGACACATTAGAAACATTGATATGACTAACTTTCTAATTAAATATTAACTTTTTGTTTAAACTTGATGGATGTCTAATTATCACAGCATTATGTCAAATAACTTAGGTAGCTATTAGCACTCATTCTTAAACTTTTAATCAATCATTTCACAAGTATGTCTCTATTATCACCACATCAAACTCTATAATGTATTAACAATCAAGATCTAAGCCAAGCTCATTGCTGATTATAATGGAGTGAGTTGCATATGTAACATTTTCCTTACCAATACTTTGAATATCCAACATTAATATTACTATGGTGACAAGGGGTGCGCAACACAATCATCAGTCTTCTCTGAAGCATACCTTCCATTCAATTTGTTTCTGAATGAATAAGTCATCTTGGATTATGGAATACTTTTAGGATGGGGAATGATTTGGATGCTACACTTTATTGGGTGTAATATACTTTTGACATATTTTATGTTAACTAGCTTTGGACTTAGGAAACTATCTCTACTTGGATTAGTTGATTTAAGAATGTCAATTCGCTAATGGTATGATTCAAGAATATGATCAACTAACCTTGGTTACATCGTGTTCCTCTCCATTGCTTTTTGCTTCTTTTGTAATCATCGTTAAGTCTATCTCATATCTAGTTCTCTCACTTTCCTGTAATATCTATGTCCATACTTTTGGTGACATCTTCTATTTCTTTTGCAGTACCTCCCAGACACACTTATTGGGTTGTCATCTACTTTCTCTTCTTTATGCAAGGAATCTTCATCAATTGTTTGGGCCCCTATTACTTTTTCTATGTTCTTTTCCATTGCAGAGTCCTCTATTTCATTAGCTATAATTGCTATATCATCGTTCTCAGTAACAGAATCATCAAATTCATTTGAAATCTCTATTATATCCATCTTTTCAAAAAATTCAATTTCACCTACATAGTTCATGTCACTTGTATTATTCTCACTTCAGCTAGGACTACAAACTTCATTTTAGTCATGTTGGTCGACTAATAAAATTAATTACACATAGATAAGTATATGTGGTTTCATGAGGAAATCTTGAGATAATTTTTTATAGAGATGCTTTCAAATATCAATTGGAAGAAACAAAATCTAATGCAAATCCTTTCTATTACACCTTGATGGATGCTGAAGTGTGTAGCAAGGAAAATGTGCAGCACCTCCTTCAGCTTTCCCTCTCCACACAATACAGTGAGATAGAGATGAGTAATAGACTACAATGGTAATTTATGTTTGTGATTGGGGCATGAATGATGTGCAGTGTTGCTCAGACCAGGTTGATAAATCCCTTATGTCAAACAGTCCATGTGCCTTGTTTGTACTTGTGACTGCAACATCTAAAAATATTCCTCCAATTATGCTTAGATGGTTGTCCATACCTTGTTTCAAAGCTGCTATTTTGCTACAGGAATGCAGGAAGCTCACAGTGGTTATGGAATTCAGTTTTACACCTGCCAATTACATTTTCTTGAAAGTTTTTAAACCCTTATAAACAAATCCATGTTGTACACTTCAAAATGGTGTTTGAAAGTTTCTACCACTCATTGAACAAATCCACCTTGTGTGCAACCTGCAACAATGGTGTCCATGAGGCTATGGGTAGAGGAGGGTACAGGAAGTTGCAGGAAGTGGAACTTCCCTTGCACTTTGCTACAACTGTGGTAAATTATCCTCCAATAAAATAATTCATCAAAAATTTCCTCCAAATTATCATTAATCTCATGATATAACTTAATAGATTCCTTAATAATACTTGAACTTTGTGTTAGGAGATATTCTTTTCATGCCCTAGTTGCTTGAATGACTCCTCCCATTTCACCTACAACTTATAATTTTTTTGTCCAAGGTAGCAAAAGAGTTGGTGCAAGTGAAGATGAATCATTTGGGACAAGGAGGTATTGAATGTAAGTAGTCAACTATCCCACTCGAGTTTTCAATTGCTCTTTGGTTTATTCATCTTTGCTCATCCTACTCAAAATGGTGGTTATAACTATTTGCATATTTTCTTAAATTCCATTCCTCTTATTTTCCACCTAAGATTAACTTTTGTAATTTAATAATATATTGCTTACATAACTCTCTATTCTTTATCTGATATTCTTGATACTTGGACATCCATAAAAATGGAAGAGAGGAATCTTACCTTTTTAGAGTGGGGAGGTGCTTTAAATAATGCCACAACAACTAAAAATCCATTAGAAATAGGAACCTCCTCTCTCTTTTTCCTTTTCAAAATGTTATCTAATCATATTCACATCTCCATCTCTAATGGATTGAGATATCAAGATAATTCTCACTATATTTTGAAGTGGAGGTCGTGGAAGAGAAGTGTGTTGAAGTGGAGACCGATAAAATGGTATAGACTCATGAAAAGAAGGGTACAAGCTTTCCTCGAATCAGTAGAGGAAAATTCAAATGGGAATATTAGAATGAGGCCAAGGTTGAGGAACATGAAGATTTAAATCTCTACATCAATTCTACACCACCTAATCCTTTGTCAGTGGCCGAATCAACTGCTACCACGTTGTCGTTTCTTAATGCTACTTCTTCATCTCAGACAACACCTACTCAAGGAGGACCCTTGACTATGGACCATGTGAGCTCACATTACCAAAGTTATATTTGATATCGTTGCACAGAGTAACTGAAGGGAGTAAAAGTCAAGAAAAGTGCCTTGAAAGGGATTGAAGAAATCAGTACCTTGGATAGCATAGACCAGGGAAAAAATACGATAGAGGATTTGGTGACTTCAAGAGGAGAATAGAAGGAACAAATAAAATATGCACCTAACAAAATACTTAGATCATGGTGATGGATGTATCCACAATCCAAAATTCTATTCTATCCACCCCTTCAGTTATAGACAAGTGTCACAACCCCGAATCCATTTGGTTCACTATAAGGATTTAAAATTACACCACAGATAGGAATTGCACTACCATCCACTAGCCCTAGTTTGACATTTTAGGCCTAGTTTGACATCTTCCAAACTACCTTTAGTCTATGGTTAAAAGATATTGATAAATCTTCTGTCAATCATGGATCATGATGTTGTAGTGAAATTAAGGTATGATAAGATGATGACATGCTTGAGGAGAATCTCATCTAAAAGGGCTCGCTGTTGGAATCACTTGATAGAGAGTGAACCACTTTTTTTCCTGCACCTACTGGAATCTTATTCCAGAGTCTTTGACAAAACATTCAACCTTAAACTATCTTCCCTAAACTGCCAAATAGATCCCATGCCACAAATTGAACATTGATTATAGGAATCTCACACAAAATTTAAATACACAGATTTCCTACTTCTCATGCCTTTATTATGAAATCTAATCTAGCATTTTTGTTTTGCTTGCATTATTTTTTAAGGGGAAAGAGGGAAATTTGTTTGTATTTGGCAAGCATATATGGATAACAAGAAAATAAGGAAAATTATTGCACTAATTCTTAAATCAAAAGCATAGGGAAAACATACAAAAATAAATCATAGGTCATATAAGAAATTTTAATTTTTTTTATTCTTGGATTTTAAAGTGAAAAAAAATTAGTTGTATTTCTTGCTACTTGTATTCTATTAAAAAATAATACAAAGAATAAAAACATAATTTCATTTTAGTATTTCATTTGTATTTGCAAATAGATTGAATTTTATTTCCCATTTTGTTACATTAATGTAGTAGTCAATACTTTCTTTAGATCAATGGTTTAATTTTAAAAGCATTCTACATAGCAAACATACTTCCACATACACACACTTATGCAAAGCTGGACATGTTCCTTGCTTTGGTATAACCTAGTGTACCGCAAGCCCAAATAGACATAAACACAAGACGAAGGGGCTAGTATTGCTTCTACCCTCATTCCATTACTTATAATCAACCAACTCAACATTGTCAATGATTGACTTGAGAGCAAAGATTCAATAGATCCCTAAAAATTTCATTGAGTGAAGACATAATTGACAACCACTCTAACTTCCTCTTGACCCACAACAAAAACCTTAGACATAGATTCCTAGTTTGATCCAGGAAGACCTAAAAAATTCTTATGTGCTAGTTTTTTTATCCTACAAGAACCAATCTATGATTTTGTCCTTATACTAGATAATGGGCATGACCCTATCCGTAGTTGTTTAAATTTTGATTCACGCTTTTCAACGATGATGATTTTTTGGATTTAATTGTTATCCATTGACCTATGATATCAAATTTTTTAAATTGCCTATTTAAGGTTGTGTACCTAAGACAACATTCTAAGACTCTTTCACATAAGATAAGAAAGATTCAAACATGATTTAGAAATTACAAAGTACAAAAAGAACATGAATGTTTCTCCTCACATTGCAATTAGACATTGACAATAATTAGATCGATTTTCATTGTCAACTTTACAATTGAAATTCACCACAAAGACATCTATTATATACTATCATACATTTGCTTGCATCCAACATTAACAAAATTTAGGATTGATCAATTTCTAAAGCTTACATCAGCATTCTTATTGTTAACTCAATTGAAACAATTTTTATTATAGAAGTTTCACTCTTCAACACTCATAGAAAAATTCAAAAAATACTATTTAACACCATATTATTTTCCTTAAACAAATATATACAATGTAAACATTTTCTACAAACACCAAAGATCCATTTTTGCACTGGACAAAACTACAGCCTTTCAAAACTAAAGAAAAAGTAGTAGTTTTCTCACGTCCATTCACCAGAGCATAAAGATTCCACTCGAAGTTGTCTTTTCCTGCAAGGAGTAATCATGCATGGCGGATTTACTGTCATTAGTAGAATTTCATAAAATCCCCACATCTCTTTCACCACGATCTTGAGAACTTATATTGGACGAAGTGCGGTATGCATGGGAAGACTTTATTTCCCAGCGATTGGTAAAAGTGGTCTATCTGTAGGATTGATGCCTCGATTGCTGAGAACAAAAAGCTAAGCACTAGGGACATGGCTTTTTGTTGGATGTTCATTTGGCATTGGTTGAAAAATTGTTTATCATTTTCAGTCATATTTATGGGGTCAGATGGATCATTTTTCTATAGTATTGGAAATGAAGATTGAAGAAATCGTAGGGAAGTGGTTGTTTCTATATTGTACAATTATAAAAGTTGAAAGGATATTAGGTGATGTTTAAATAGAGTGAATATTCAATATTGTTAGTTTGATATTATTTTTTATGTATGTCATTCCTTACCTAAAAATTATGTGACATATAATGAGTTTCATTGCTACTTTTGTAGGGTTAATGTTTTGATTGTTGAGAACAAAAAGCTCAGTACTAGGTACATGGCTTCTCGTTTGTTGGATGCCCATTTGACATTTGATGTTTCTAGTGTTCTTCACAGTAAAATTTCCAATGTTTTCACCTCAAATGAAAAATCATGATGCCAAAACATAGCAATAAATTTTTTTCTTCCCATAATGTAAGTTACATGCATAATTGAAATAACATTAATTTCAAATTGTCATTGCATTCCAATATAATTTTAAAAATCTTCTCAAAACATAGATATCATATTGAATGAACTCAAGTATATCATTCATGATTACATCATCCCATAAAAATGGTTACAAGATACATACATAGCTCCTCTGAGCTTCAGAGCACAAGATATAGATGGTCCAAGATCCGCCTTTCAAAACCTTAGTTTTTTCGCCTACTGAGGAGAAGAAGCATCACTCAAGCACTTTTTTGCCAACCACAAACTCATATGCGGTCCCCCACACATCTATCATAGATAGATGGCCCTACCCTTCGACGAAGAGATTGGTTGAGTAACGCTATATGACAAACCACACTGAGCTTAGTGTTGTGCCCTACATGACTAGAACTTGTATTCCCTACAATTTGCAACTAGCATGCACTACATGGACACATTGAACTGATAGTGGAGCCAAAGGCAATCACACTACTTTGGCCAAAGTGTTCTCACTCAGTACTTCGAGTGAAGGTCATTTTTCACTTACACCTCTTAAGCTCGTTTTGACTTAAGACCACTATATTCTATGCATAGGTAACCCCTCCCATGGATAATCTCTTACCCTAGGATTAACCTACTCCCTTTTTCTCAATTCACTATGGTATCTCTACTAATAAGCCTAAGTACAAGTTACCCCTTCCTTGGATATTCCTATCCCCAGGTTTAACCTCCAAGCTTATCTTTGCATAAATAGGTTATCTACTTCAAAATACAAACTAGTCCCAAGTGTAACTTTATATCCTAGAGTATAGCTACATAAGCCTCATCTAATCATAGATTAAATACTCATAAATAACTAACTCCATTCAATAACACATCACACTAATAAGTGATTCTCATTAGGAGTACAGTTACATCAATGAATGACCTCAATCGAAGAATAACCATATCAACAGATGATTCCATTCGAGAGTACAATCTCCTTATTGAAAAGGTTTAAACTATGAGTCTACTCTTGTCAATATGATAACTTTGTATTTAAGAGTGCAATGCCACTAATGAGTAGCAATTCTAACTCAGTTTCAATATACCTCACAACCCAAGAGCAACCCACTAGCTATCTATTATAATCAAATAACTTAGCTACGAGTAACCCTTAAGCTACCCATGTTTAATCATATCTAGTATGTTAATACTTATGAAAAACATAATCCTCCTATCATGGAGTACATATAAGCATTGCACAAACAGTATACCGACTTTTAATTCCTTCTCAAAGCAATACTATGTTCCCCCTAATTGCAAACATTCACAATGGACTAATTAAAGCATTCATGAAACAATCTTTCAAAATCTAAGACAAATAAAGGAGAATTATCCTCATGCCTATTTTCACTTATCTTATCGATTGACTGCAATTCAGCTTTCCCAAACAACAACTGGCTTAACCTTGATCTCACAAACGATGCCTCAATAAACATCTATCTCTCAAGTTGATAATATACTTCACTCAATATGTTGTATTCTCACAAATACTCAAACTTTCTCTCTCTCAGAATATAACAAAATAATGCAGATAAGAAATGCAGAGCAAAAGTGTATAAAATGTTGAGCACCATGCGTCCCAAATGAGAGTTCAACTCCACTATTTATACAACAGAAAAGAGACTTCTCATCCTACAAAAAAGGCATGAGTATTGATAGCAAAATCCATGCATAAAAACTCACTCAACTTAGCTAAAATGTGGCACACAAATAAGAACATACTCAGCTAAACAAAGCTTCAGGTCGACCTCACTAGTTGACAACATCATGAGACCATTTCAAATCAGCACATGATGAAAAAGGTATAATTCGAATGGCCTTCACGATGAAAATCTACAACAAATAGGATTCATAAGGTGGGGCCAAAGCAATCATAAACCTCCTACAGAGTTGGCACGGTTTTACACTTGTTGAATGAGTCAATATCAAATGTGCAACACTTAGCTCATGTCGACTTAGTCTAGCATGAGTTGATACATCCCATTAATCAGTTTGACCAATTCATCGACCTACTGTTCATAACCTTGCATGCTTTTATTCGCTATTGATATTTACCTAATGATAAGGCATTTAATAGTTAACTAAGTCAAGGATATTTCCACACAAGGCATCGACCAAGTCTCATTCCTCGTATCGACTTAATGGAATTGCACTATAATTGGCATATAGTCCACAATTTCCTCATTGCTAATATACATGGCTTTCATTACCCACCCATTCTCCTTTGCATTGGCTTGTATTTTATTGTGTGTTGGCCAAAGGTTGCACCTTGCATTTCACACGTCATACCTTCAAACTCTATCCTTTGTTCTTACCTTTACTCATGCACCTATGTTAATGTAAAGGTCTTTCGGAATATTTTACATATCTCATATATGTATTGATCCATGAACAAAGATATAAGTTGGCTTATATTCATATACAAATCAGCCTCAAAGTATATAAAATAATCAATCTTCAAGCATCATAAGCATATATTTATAAATGTACATATACATATATACATGTATCACATATATGTATATTTATACTAATATATATATATATACACACACCAAGTCCATCAAGTAAGAATACATTTGATAGTTAAATGAACAAGATGTCATTCACACAATAATAATACATACATACATACATACATACATACATATGTACTATATATACATATATACATATATATATATATATATATATATATATTGTTCATGATTACGTCTAAGTGATATATATATATATATATATATATATATATATATATATATATATATCATTACTTCATATATACACAAGATAATAATATTGTACATAATATCGACTATATATATATATATGTAAATATATACATATTCTTCTATGCTTATGTATACATAAGTAAACATGTATTTATGTATATATCTTATATATATATACATTCAATTGTACAATTAAGCACATACATATTTACTATCTTATCGACAAGAGATATATGTGTGATGAATATATACAATACATCCATTCCACGTGTGGCTCACCTTATTGATATAAGCATAGCAATATAAGGAAGACCTCACAAGCTCAAACAGATAAATACCACCCAAGCATGCATTCAATAGTAATCAAGACCCTTACTAATGCAGACACATCAAACTAAGGATGACTTACCTATTCCCAACATATTAACTTGACTCAATCATTCTACCGTGAGTGTGTGTAAGCTTAAATAGGTTATGTTACTGGTTACCGAACCAAGATCTTCTCCTGAGTGATACTTCCCCTCCACCTGGAGGATTGAACATATACTTGCATCCACTAACATATGCCCAAGGTAGTCAGTTATTCAACAAAATATGCATTACACATAATAAATATCATAGTTAGAATATTAATTCAATAACCATCCATTTCATATAGATGCATTTCTTCACATATAATTTAAATGAGATAACATTTATTCATAATTCTTTTGATAACAAATTGCAAGCACAATTTATTCATCTTCAGAATTTACATTACATTCACATTTTACCCTACATAGTAATAGTAAATAGTAATTACACACTTGGGGTATAACATTGAATAATGGTTGATGATTTTTATTCATATTTATGGGCTCACAGGGATGAAGCTCGATGGCAATCTTACAAAAAGAGAAATAAATTGTCAATTTTAGGAAGGAAGTCAAAGACACAAAGACTTCAGAGTTGTTCATTTTAAGGTATGACATTGCTAAAGATTGGATTCAAGTATTAACAAATGAAAATAAAGATATTAGAATCAATGTCCTAGTAATTAGAATTAAATTTATATAAAATAAAATAAAAAATCATGTAAGGGTTTGGCTTGTAGATTGATGATAGGTATTGGGTATATGTTAGTTAGAGGTTAATGGTTTGAATCTTATGGTCTTGAGATCTCTAAAATTATGCAAGGGCTTGGTCTATAGATTGATGGTAGGAATTGGGTACTTTTCAGTTAGAGGTTGATGGTTTGAATCTCATGGTCTCAAGATCTCCCTTATTCTAATTGGATTTTATGTTGGTTGCTAACCAAAATTGGAAATCTAGTAGGTTGTTAAGCTATTCGATGGGGAAATGACGGTACAAGTCCTAGAGTTGAACTTCCAACTTAAGTGGATATAAAGAAGGATTATAATCCATTTCTTTGTGTAACAAAAAAATAAAAAATTATATATATGCAAGTGATGCAAATGAATACATAAAAAAATATATTATATCTTGATTGATTTTATTATACCAAAAAAAGTTATAAAATTATTTATTTTCAATCACTTTTGTAATTATCAAGTACTCATTAATACTTTAAAACTACTAAAACTACAAACTATTAACCACAAACTATTAAACTAACAAAATATTAATGCATAGCAGCCTATCATGGCCTTTTACTTGCTAAAGCAGCTGGGGTGATTGGGCTTTGGTTAGAAAAGGACTCCCTCAATATCATAAATTGTCTCCTTAAGCTAAGTTCATCATCTTGGTCCATTTCTCATTTAATTGATGATGCCCTTTCCATTATTGATTCTTTTGTCGAGGTTAAAATTACTCATGTTTTTTCGGGAGGCTAACTCTCTTGCTGATTTGTTTTCCAATTTGGGAGTAATGGCTCATAATTATTAGTACTCTTATGAGGCCATTCCATTTAATCTTTAGAGTATTTCTAATAATGACCAAATGTCATGTCATGGTTGCGGATACATGGGGAGATAAGTTATTTTATTTTCAATTCCTTTGGTTTTTGAACTTTGAGTTCAAAGCTTGCTCTTTTAATTATTGCATATCTTCTGATTGCAAGATCATGGGTTGGGATGTAATGGCTGGTTGTACTTGGTGTGTCAGGCTTACACAAATTGTGGGTGTTATTTGGTTTTGCTTTTGGATTGTTCGCTTAAACCCTTTTGTGCAGAGGAACAAGATGAAGGCTGTGAGTAGGTTGTTTCAGGTTGCTATGGGAGGGGATTGTTGTAGAGTTGAGCTACCTTCGTGTGGAGAATTCAGTGGGATTGAGATCATTTGGGAATATCTAGAGAAGGGTGGTGTTTTCACCTATATGCTCAGTCTTCATGGTTCTGATTCAGAGGTGATGAAGGCCTTTGTGAATGGTTGGAATAATAGATTTTTGTGCTACCAAGGTGTGGAGGTTAATATCACCCAGGAATTTATTGCTAAGATTACTATTTTATATACTAAGGGAAATTTTTTTATAGGAATTGGGTTGCATCTAAGACTTCCATAGCTAATTTTTTCAAAGGAAAGGAGCACCAAAGGCTTAGGTGCATTGATACTAGAGGGTATGATCGGAAATCAATCAAACCGCTATGGAGAGATGTGGCCCTTGAGATTATGAAATTATTCATGTTGGAGGGAAGGTACTCTATGATGGAAATCATTTTATGTTGCTTAATCATCTCCATCACAACAATCTAGTTTCATTTCCCTATTGCTTGCTCGTTTCTATGGAAACTAGTATTGATGCTCATAGAAAAAACCCCAGTAAGGCAATTCTTCATGAGGCCTTATGAATCTTATAATTGAACACATTAAACTAAAATTGTTACCTAAGATTCCTAAGCTCTCTTCTATTAGTAAAAAGAAGGGCATAAAGTATAGTTATGATACTGGTGGGTCAACAGAGGAGTGGGATGGTGACTATGAGGAGGAAGATTCTGAAGATGAGGAATCATTGGAGGCTGAGGGGAATTCAGAGGAAGATTTGGAGGCCTCTATGTCCTGGTCAAAGGGCTATGAGATAAATATTGAAATGAAGGAGGTTGTTGCTTCTTCTAGTAAAAGGAATGTGAAGGGGAAGAAAAGGGGTCGTACGAAGGAGAAGTGTGCTCTTAATTTGAGGGAAGCTGTGATGAAAGGAATGGAGGAGACTCCTCTTCCTTGTGTCAAGGGGTTTTAGGGGAATGTGCAGGAGGGAAATGAGTAGGCTATGGGATTTTGTTTAGGAGGGAAATGAGTAGACTATGGTAGAAATTGTTCAAGAGGGAAACAAGCAGGCTTTCACGAATAATGTTTTGGATGGTGAGGGCTTTGTGAGTTATAGGATGGCTCTTCCTAGCCATGGTGGTTTGGAGACCCCTGCTTGCAAAAGTGATGAGCAAGTTAAGCAGGTGGAAAACAAGGATGGGCTGCTTGAGTTGTTTGCAAAGTCAGTTGAGTTCTCTAAGAAAAATAGGGTAAAAGTTGAGGTTATTGATGTTGATGAATCTCCTATGGAGGAGGATGTGGAGGCTAAGGGTGTGGATCAGAAGGACCTCCATGAGAATGTTGAAGTTCCTACTGCTGAGTAGATCAATTGGGAGGAGACCAATATGGAACTTTTTTGCAGAATGGTGGAAGATGAGACCAAAAACTTTCTCTCTTTGTGAAATGGCTCTTTTCAGAGGTTAAGGACCTTAATACGAAGCTTAAATATTGGCAGGATGTATGTGTTGCCTTGGTGAACTATAATCATAGGGAATGGTCAATGAGAGATAAGGTCAAAACTATGAATATGATCCTCGATAAGTTAGCTATGGATGATGAAAGACTTGGAAAAAACCATGAGGAGAGGCTGACTTCTTTGGAAAAGGTTGTTCATAGGGTGAATGAGGAGCGAGTTGTGGCTATGGAGGAAAAAATGAACAAGATTAGCAATGACTTGTAAGTTGTGGTTAGAATAAGAAATAAGTCCCTAAAGTATAGTGCACAAGGCTTTCCTTTATTGAACGAGAAAGTCATCAATTGGACTAGTAAGAGCTTGGACCTGGGTGAACATGAGGAGGCTATAGCTAAGATTAACCGTATGAACATGGCTGAGAAGGATGTAGATGTTGGCCCATGCATGGAGAAGAATGTGAATGCTAGCCCTTGCCTGTGTACGAGGAGCAAGACTAAGAAAAGGGAAGCCATTTTTCTCCAAGATCTCTAGGAAGTGGTAGAGATGCATGATAGGGTCATCTTTAGTAATGTGGACTCGACAAAGTTTCTTGATAAGTTGGTGTAGTTGTTGGTAGTTCAACTTTCTGCGCTAATGTTTTGCTGACGGTTCATCTAGTGTTTTCTTTTGTCAGCATTTTTGACTTTTTTGGGCTGCTAGTGCTTATGTGTCTTTTTCTTTAGCAACTTCCTTTCATTGTATAGGGTTTTAGGGCCCCTTCAAAACCTTATTTTCCTTATCAAAAAAAAAATATTAATGCATAACTACAAATCAACTAATATGATGTAATATTTTTATAACTCCCCTCTTAATCTCATCATATTTCTTGTTGAGGTAAGGATACTAAAAATTGGATTGACGTGAACTCAATAGTCCAAATAACTTCCTATTGAACTGTGATGCTATCAATAGTTCATTTTCATTACTATAAATTTTTTGTTGTCTTGGTTATAAAAATTGTTCCTCCTTCACCTTCATTATCTAAGCTACCAAAACTTCACTATCTTGGTTACAAAAATTGTTCCTCTTTCATTGCTTTGACTACTAAAAATTTTAATGTCTTGGTTACTAAAATTATTTCTCCTTCCCTATTCTAGCTACCAAAACTTCACATTTCTTGGTTACCAAAACCATTCCTCCTTCTTGTCCTATCCACCAAAACTTCTCATTGTCTTGGTTACCAAACCTTTTGATCATATTCATAGTGGGCTACAAAAAAAGTAATGATTGTCTTGGTTACCTAAACCTTGGATCACAAATCCTAACCTAACCCCTTGATCCAAATGGAAAATAATTTGAATATATGGATCTTACCAAATAGTATAACATCTTTGAAACTTGAGACAAAAAAATATATTTGAACCAGGGTGACCCCACAATAGTGGTTTACAATTTTTGGCCAAATTGGACACTTAAATTATTATTTTTAACTAAATCTTCACATTCGGGCATCTATAGCGGCTAAACCGTGAGGAATTTGAAGATGATGCAAACTAGAGTCTCATCACATTTTGTCTATAAATTCTAAAAATATTTTTTTCAAAATTTTTGGAATCAAATTGCACTTCTTTTTCCATCTCCCACGAAAACTAGTTTTTTTCAGAAAACAACATTTTTAAAAAGTGATGCACACCGTATAATGCATAACTTTTTTTCCATGAAGGATAAAATTCTAATTCTTTCGAATTTAGATTCATAACTCCAATATCTAGTGCTTCCACTTGGTTAGATAGTTTTTATTGAATATTTTTTCTTTAATCAAGTTTTGAAGTCAAACCAATAATTTAGACATAGCGTGACCATAACGCGTAACTTTTTTTATATATCAAAATTCATTTTTTTTGTTGGATCAAGGACTTCAATATCTGGTGCACTTGTATTTTTCAATTTTTTTTTGATAATTTTCTATTTTTCCACATGTGCAGAAGAGAGGCCTTCATTTTTGATGAAAAACCTATGTTTAATAAAACTAAAAAAACAAATACATATTAAAACCAAAACATATTAAAATTATATTTGTTGGATAGCTCATTCTAAGGACTACTCGATTCCAGTTGGGTTTGTGAGGATTCCTCCATTTTCATCCTCAACTCGAGCTTTGAAGTGCCAAAATTTAGGTTTTTTTGTGTCTCAGGGGGGGATGAGGCATAAGGGGGATTCGTACGAACCCCAAGGGGTTCGACCGAACCCATTCAAAGGGGTTCGCTTGAACCCCTTCACTATGCATTTTTTTTTTTTTGGTGGGAAAAGTTCAAAGGGGTTCAGTCAAACCCTAGTTCGACCGAACCCCTTATGGGTCGGTCGAACCAAAAGGTTCATACGAACTCCCAAAAACACTTTTTTTGCCTTGGGGTCATTTTTTGTGAGTTTTCCTTCCTCACTTGAATTGTAAACCACTATTGTGGCTTCACCCACCACTCATACCTCCAACTTCATTTATGACCTATTTTACTTTTTATTTATAAAATACAACATTAATAATATCAAAAATCAAATTTGAATGTTTAATAATATGATTATTATAATACAAACAAAAAATTAATTGTCTAAGAACAAATATTCTTCTTCACCTATAAGATTTTTAAAATAAATATCAAATTCAGCCAATAAATCACTCAAAAAAAACACTTACCTTTATATCTTCTAATAAAAAAATATTTTTAAAAAGACTTATTTTTTCAAAAATATTTATTAAATTGATAATATTATATCCTCGAAATAGAAAAAACTTCCATTTATTCTTTAAAATTACGTTTAAAAAAATAATTTATTAAAAATCTCGAAATACAATTTCCTCTTCTTTATCCCTAGGCCCCTCAAATATCCCAATATTATCCAAAGCTCTTTACAAGCATCTCTTTGCAATAAATTTGATTCCACATGCTAGATGCACATTAGATAATTGGGATTCCTTAAAAGATTTTTCTTATGTTTGACTCCAAAGACCAAAATGTGGTGTACTATTTCAATCAATGGGAATGTTCAAGATATTGGGTGAAAATAACATGCAAAATCAATAAAAATGGAGCTATAAAATTATTCTATTGTAATTTTAATTTTATAAATAAATAAATAAATATATATATATATATATATATATAAAAGATGGTGAGGTTGTTTTATTGAAATTCAAAATTGGAAAAAATCTAACAATTTTTTGCATTAAAGATAAAGAGTAAAACATTTACATTAATGCCTCAATAAATTGTCATGTTGTGAGCACTGCTAGCCAATTCAATTTTCATATACAGTTTTTCCAATTCATAAACAACTCAACAAATACAGTTTCAAAATATCCTAATCCTCCTGGTATACATTATAGCATAATAGATTTTTTTCCTTTCAACTCTATTCACAAAATATGCTTCCCATAGGATACTTCATTGGCTGGTCTTCATTGGGATGTAAACCTTCATTCACCCGGTTTCTGTTCATATGTTTCTCTTTCTTGGCTTATCTTTCTTTTCTTTATTGTAATCCTTAAGAAGCTTATCCATTCCTTTTATAATTGGTGTGCTTGCCTCTTTAACAAATGCCCAACTACAACCCCTCGTGCTCTCTTGCATGTTCACCCTATCTGTGTCTTCCTCCAACAAGTTTAATAACTTGTGCTTTGAGAGCTCCATTGTTGTTGAAACCTGCAAGGAGACATTGTGAAAAATGAGTTTCTTATAGAACTCAGTAAGCGTTCTTTTAACACCTTGAATTTTTTCCTAATGCCTCTTGAGCCAGATCTGCCATAAAACCTCATTAGTAAGTAATAACCAAATCCGATTGCATTCCTTATTCATTCTATCAACTTTTCCTAATAAGATTTCAGACGATTTGATGTTATCTTTCCAACCTTGGAGATCAAAACAAAACAAATTCCAAACTTCTTTTGCATATAAGCATTCAAAGAATATATGCTTTATTGTTTTTGGTTTCCTACAAGAGCTGCATAAATCAATATAGTGTGATTAATCTTATAAGGGAGCTTTTGAAACACAAATAACCATTTGAAGCAAGCTTTCTTTGGTTCAATAAAATTAGACCAATTATTATTAAATACTTTTTGCAAAGAATTGTTAGAAAGGGAGAGATTCCAGCCATGGTTAACAGAATCAAAGATGGCAATGTTATTAGTTAGGGCCTTATAGATTATTTTTTAGTTAAGTTTTTGAATAGGAGTTCCATCACTCCATTTAATACTCTTACAATTGTCTTTATCATTGTTACAACCTTTTGGAAGAAGAAGAGACCCACATGCACTTCTTATCATGGAGTAAGTTCTCCAATTAGAGTGGGGAAGATCAAATTCCATTCTCAGGTCTTCCCAAGTAATAATCTTCCCATTCAAGAGAATGTGTTTAAAGCATCTTATTGTTGGAAGACTAAAATCACTGAGAGGGGGGGGGTGTGAATCAGTGATTTATGAAAGTCACAAATTTTTCGAAATAAAGATTGTAAGTTTTCTTTTGAACAAAGAGGACAAATGATAGTATGTGAAGCAAACTTGACTTTTAAATCAAAACACCAAATGACAGTTCAAAGAAAAAAATTGACTTGTGCATGAATAATATTGTATTTGCATGAACCATGAATTAAACATGAAACATTAATAGAGGTGAAACTTAACACTTTCACATGTATCAGAGCTCACTTTAAATCAAAACCTTTTATGCATGAAATGTGCATTGATAGAAGTGAAAGATTGATATGAAATGTGACATAACATTGACAAATATGAAAGAATGATAATTGTACATTTGATAACACATTAAAATCAGACTGATAATAAAAAGATCACACACATAAAATCACCACATAACACAAAATTTGTCCTGAGTGGAAAAACCCTCTTGGGGAATAAAAAATCACTCAAAAAATATTTCCTTTATTCACTTAGAGCACCGACTCTTTCACATTCAGGATCACCAACTCCACAAAATACAGGAGCACCAACTCCACAAAAATCATAAGCACCAACTTCATGAGATACATGAGCACCAATTCCTTTTAATGCATAACAAATTATAGCATTCTATCAAAACCCTAGAAGTGCAATTTTTGCAACCCTAGAATTACAATAGAAGACTATGAATATCCTCATCAAGTTCATTGAAGAATGTTGTGTGTCAACATCTTCTCAATTAATAAACACATTTTCAATATAGAACAACTTTCTGTATCAAAGTAACCACTTAAGAAGTACTCATGAAAATTTCCTTTTTCTCTTCATCGATACATCATAAAAAAAATACCAAAAACCCCTCTTTTTAAATAGGTACATAATCTCTGCATACAGTTTTTGTAACTGTAAAAACCATCTCGACTTAGGGTTTTTGAATAAGAAACCCTTTTACCAATTTTGTAGCTAAAACAAGATAAGTATATTTCAGTTATAACCCGAGAGAAGAATCACCAGAAACCCTAGAGGATTGTTAACCAACCTCTTCAAACAAATTCCTTCACAAAAACATTATCAACAAATTATTCACAAAACCAACATCATTAACCTTCTCTTCAACCAACTGATCCAAAGCCCATATTAAACAAAATTTGCAAATATATGGTGGAAGAAACTGAATGAGAAACATGATGACCTGTTATGAAGTTCCCAATGACCCTGCTGGTTTCCACTGAATCTCCACTGACTAACTTCCACATTTGAGCTCTCAATAGCTTACAATCAATGTTCAATATCAATCAAAGTGCCAATACATCGAACCATCCTTTACACACATATTCTTTCAGATTGTCAATCTACAAATCAGAAAACATATGACGGCTGCTAGGGTTTGAGAACTATCCACAATGCATAATAAGTTTTCCCTAGCTTTTACTTTGAGTCTTTCAAAGACTTTATAAAAAACAATGATGCTTTGAAGTCCAGTAACAAAAACTGAATAATACACATGATTTAATCAGACATCATAATGATTTTGAGTTCGATGTCAAAGTCTTCTGCCACAGATGCTAACACACATTATTGCCACATCATAACCAAACATACGTTACTGGTGCCAAGTCACCAATTCAACAATCGATGACTTTCAAAGTAACAGACAATAACATTCATAGTCAAATACATTCATAATACCTTGCACTGCTAGGTCATCTAATGAATAGAGCTGATAACACATATTTTGTGAGTTGTAACTCAACAACTAGGTCAACACTACCAGATACAAACATTATGCCCGAAATATTGATTCCTTAATATCATTGCCAAGACTTTTAAAAAAGTCAATTCCATTGAAATCAACCAATGCCTTTTTCACATGCTTAGAATACTCGGTACTCTTTAGGAGTATAAATTAAATAATTTTTTTTTACAAGAAATGCCAATGGAAGTCAATAATAAACCAAGGCCCCTTATAGCCATATCAAATACCAATGCAATGTGATCAAATATCAAATAATAATGCTGCTCAAAACCATATCACTCTACAAAGTGATTGATCACAATAAAACAGTGTCATAAATTGCATGTTATGAGTAAACATAAGATGTCATGTGAAGACAACTTGCAAAAGACCAAGTTAAACATACCACAATCTGAAAGTGATCAACCTGGATATACCTGAGACTGGTAATGATGACTAGTAATACATACCTGAATAACCATGCCATATACCTGAAACAAAATATATACCCTAAAGCAAATGCATGCCCTAAAACAAATGCATGACCATGTAAATCAACTGTAATCATCATGTGCCACCAACATGTATCACCATATGTCACCAAAAACATGTATCACAAAAACCATTTTTGTCATCAAGGAAAAACAATCACAATAACCAACTGAAAGCCAACAAAAACAATCACAATAACCAACTAAAAGCCAACAAACTCCCCCTTTGTCCTTGATGGAAAATGCATCATCTCTCCCCCTTTTTGCCTCAATGACAAAGAATGATAGAGGAGAATGTGAAATTCCATGAATAAAAAACAACTGAAACCAACCAATACAGTAACCAGTTGGAAGAAGAAATCAAGAACCAAATGACTCTGTCATTTATCTCCTTGTTTTAATCACATGAGCAATCAAATAACCTATCTGCACCAAATACCAACTGTATAAACAATGTTACTAGTATGAATGACCATGTACCAAGACATCAATTATGCACTTCTTAAGAAGTTCTGTCACTTGTAAGGTAGCATCTACAACATCAAAAATATTATGAGCTTCTCCCCCTATTTGAGATAACAAAACAAACAAGATTCTCAAGAATCTTACTGCAAATCTCTTTCAAGCACGGTACTATCATAAAACATGATACTATTCAACATTGATCACAATGTCACAAGAATCTTCATAAGCTTAAAGCACACTGTGACAAAAAAAAATCTCAAGATACTCTTACCAATTAGCCTTGCTCCCCATTTGTTACTTAGCATATATATCATAAGCATAAACAAGATCATATAGAATCATCACTTATGCTTCTTCCCCTATCAATAAAAATTTCAGCACTAAGAAAAACATATGTGACAAGGAAAAATGGATTGAACAAATTCAAAATATGACATTAATCTCTCTTTGTCTGATGTTACTCTACATAAATAGAGAAAACAAATTCTTTCTTATTCCAGTACTTGAAGAACACTTATGTCATCTACTATTGTTGTGAACTTATCCTCCTTGATTGCTGCCAATCATACTTTGACTGTGGTTGTTAGAATAACATGATTTAACTCAATGTTCTTGTTATAAAATATACCTGTCTCAATCTTTGTATACACTATCCTTGAAGCACTTGTTCATAACCTCATTGCTTTGAATATCGACACCAACACTTTTTCTATAATCCTTCATCGTCTCTGTGACAAATAATTTTCAAGATGCGTATCTAATTACTTTGAGTACTGTTATGCAAACACCTTCACAAAGATATTATCATTGCACATGCTTTATCAACTTCAAACATAATTAGCTTCTTTCCAATTCACTTCTTCAACTGTCTTGCAAAGATCATCTTACGTTCCTTCTGTGATCATATCATAACTTTTCTACAAGATATGCAATCTTCTTCCACTATTGTTAGGATGTCTTCAAGTGTATATTCACAACCAATGTCAAGAACTTGTTTTGTCACAAAGCTACACTGCTGCACCTGCAAACACAACTTCATAGAATACTTGTAAAGTCTAAATTCGTGTAGACTTAAGAAACCATAACAAATGCATAACATGATATTCCTAATCTGCAAACATCAACAGATAAACACTTGAACCTCAGACACCCTGTATAACTTTTGAGGTCTTCTTGAATGTTGTTCATGTTCCAACCATGAAATGTTACCATCATCTACTGTCCATCAATTTTTATTCCAATGAACTATCACTGAACTTTCAAACTTGAAGCTTCCTGCAAAAGAAATGTCAAAGAAACACAAGTGGAAAAGGTCACTGTCCTAGCAACAAGAACATCAAATCAGGTATAAACCACTGTAAGCACTAAATTATAGATTTGTCATTTGTCTATTAGTCTGGGCAACTTCTAAGCACAACAACACTTAATTTCAAGCAACATTCACTGTCATTTTCTTTTTAGCTAGCTGCCACTATCATTACATTACAAGCCAAGTTGTATTCCTCAATATCTTAAACAATTAACAGTCCTATGTCTTATCATTCTCTGTCATTGAAACTTCACTCATATAAGATGAACCAAGCATTATATTATGTGCACAACAAGTAACTATTAAGCATGCTATCAAAGTGTTAAGAAATGATAAGACTGATCAATCAAGATAACAAGCTTTAATGACAAAGAAAAAGATGAATACTACTTCACTGTCCAAGCCACCATTATCTCATGGAAATATTTTGACATCAGCTAACTCTTCCACCTTCTTAGAAACACATACCATTGAAGTTATTAAACCACTATTTCTATCAATCATAGGAAAAGAGTATTGTACCCACTATCATTGTCATTATGTTGCAACAAAGCAAAGCTAAAACAATTTGTCCACAAATGGCATGAAGCATTATTGTGTTTCAAGCATCCTTCACATATTTCATACTATATTTTTTTACCACAGTCACTTTCAAAGAAACATAAAGCATCCACTACAATCTTTAGTAGACATATGGGAAACTATCATCCACTAGTATGATGATATATATGAACCATAACATTAAGACTGTTATCATCAACTCATTGTCACTGTTATTCCCAACACAGGCAAGAACTCAACATAAAACATAAACAAAAAACATGACACATTTGTGGCTTAACACTATGACTTACACCCTGATATGAGAATCATGATAAATAAGTCATGAGGCAACAAAATGTGACTATTTCTTGTTTGACATCAATGGGGTTTGTTTTATAATGCACTAATTATCTCCCCTTATCTTCACGTTGCCTTTTAAATGCTTAGATATGGTTCTTGTGCAACATGCACAAGGTTTAGTTCTTCCTCTTCCTTTCCTTGCTTTCTTCTCCAGACCTCCAAAGATTCTTTCCTTGGCTTAAGTAGGTTATCTAACTCTTTGTTGTTTCCAGATGATTTCTTCCACTGACCCCTGCAAAAAATTGATTTATGTCCAAAACCATTATATCTATAACATACAACCAAAGAATTATAGTATCTTGTATCACCCTTTAGAGATAATTTATCACAGTTTCTTGCAATATGACCTGATTGAATACACTTGAAGCATGTGACAATACCATAGTTCATTTTCCAATCATTTTTCTTCACTTTAAACTAACATCCAGATACTCTATGGCCATATTGAAAACATGAATAACAATAGCCTGAAAAAGAACAATTATACCTCATCAATTTACCTTTCCAAGCAGAGGGAGATCCTGCAAATCTCTCTATTCTATTCCTTCCTCCTTTGTTGATATCCTTGTGTTGTTTGTTTCCTGCAGCTTCAAGATCAACAACCTGAAAGTTTAAATCTACCTTTGTTCTAGGTGTTTTTTCTGACCTTAGAGCACTGTCCTTCCTCTAAGCCTAGACCACTTTTGTCACTTGAAGCTTTCTGTGCACCAATAAATTTATCCAAAGACATAGAGCCATTCTCATTAATTTCCTCATCACTTAATTGCTTTGATGCTTTATCAAAGTTCCTCAGTAAAACCACTTGCCACTCAAGTTTTTCTATACTCTGTTCTTTTACCTTAAGTTGATTTCTAACTTCTTCCTCAATCTTTCTAGCTTCTTCAACTTGTATCTTTTCTTCTATAAGATCCGAACATATCTTATCTTTGATATCTTTTTCTTGTTGAAGTTGACTTTTTAAATTCTGGTTCTCTCTTCTAAGTTTCTTAATTGTATCTAGAGCACACAGGATTTCACCTTCCAAATCAACCTCACTTTCTTGTTCATCATATTCCTGTTCAGAATTCACTTCACCCAAAAATTGATCTAATTCTTCATTAATTTCTTGGCCATTTGAATGTTCATTAGTAATCTCTATAGATTTAGACTCAATCTGATTTTCTTCAGAACTATGAAGATTTGCACAATCACCACTTTCAGATGAGCCACAACTTGTTTCAATTTTCAAAGACATCTCCTCTTGCAATTCACCATTTTGATTCATTTCAATCAGTTTTTCCCAAACTTCCTTCACATTCCTACAATGCATAACCTTAGCAATAATTTCATTTGGAAAACTATTGAAAATAACATCTATAGCCTTAGCATTGAATTCAAGAGCTGTCTTCTCCTCATGTGTGGAAGGAGATGTCACAGATATAGTGCAACCTCTTTCTACTGTGGCCACACATCAAACCCTAAGGAAGAAAAATATGTCTCCATCCCGCGTTTCCAAAGAATAAAATTGGTAACTTCAAATTGAGGTGTTCTAAATGTAGGATACTCTATCAATTCTGGGTTATTGTTTATGGTCTCTTCTTCATTACTCCTCATATTAAGTTCAGGCAGAGCTTGATGATTAGTATTTTGTTGTGAACTTCTTTTTCGCTTATTCCTTCTATTTTTCCCATATTAGACACAACACTCCAATACCAGAAACCCTTAAGTCAATTAGACTTTATTAATCAAGGATTTGGCTCAAGTCACACAAGTACCTTCTTGAATTCAAGATATATTTGACAGACTCTATCCTAGGTGGATTAGACTTATGAAAGCACCCTACGCTTTGATACCAATTGTTGGAAGACTAAAATCACTGAGAGGGGCGGTGAATCAGTGATTTATGAAAGTCACAAATTTTTCACAATCAAGATTGTAAGTTTTCTTTTGAACAAAGAGGATAGATGATAGTGTGTGAAGCAAACTTGACTTTTAAATCAAAACACCAAATGATAGTTCAAAGAAAAAAATTGACTTGTGCATGAATAGTATTGTATTTGCATGAACCATGAATTAAACATGAAACATTAACAGAGGTGAAACTTAACACTTTCACATGTATCAGAGCTCACTTTAAATCAAAACCTTTTATGCATGAAATGTGCATTGACAAATATGAAAGATTGATATGAAATGTGGCATAACATTGATAAATATGAAAGAATGATAATTGTACATTTGTTAACACATTAAAATTAGATTGATAATAAAAAGATCACACACATAAAATCACCACATAACACAGAATTTGTCCTGAATGGAAAAACCCTCTTGGGGAATAAAAAACCACTCAAAAAATATTTCCTTTATTCACTTAGAGCACCAACTCTTTCACATTCAAGATCACCAACTCCACAAAATACAGGAGCACCAACTCCACAAAAATTAGAAGCACCAACTTCATGAGATACAAGAGCACCAACTCCTTTTAATGCATAAAAAATTATAGCATTCTATAAGAACCCTAGAAGTACAATTTTTGCAACCCTAGAATTACAATAGAAGACTATGAATATCCTCATCAAGTTCATTGAAGAATGTTGTGTATCAACATCTTCTCAATTAATAAACAAATTTTCAATATAGAACAACTTTCTGTATCATAATAATCACTTAACAAGTACTCATGAAAATATCCTTTTTCTCTTCACTGATACATCATAAAAAAAAACCAAAAACCCCTCTTTTTAAATAGGTACATAATCTTTGCATACAATTTTTGTAATTGTAAAAACCATCTTGAGTTAGGGTTTTTGAATAAGAAACCCTTTTACCAATATTGCACCTAAAACAAGATAAGTATATTTTAGTTATATCCCGAGAGAAGAATCACCAGAAACCCTACAGGATTGTTAACCAACCTCTTCAAACAAATTATTTAACAAAAACATTATCAAAAAATCATTCACAAAACCAACATCATTAACCTTCTCTTTAACCAACTAATCCAAAGCTTGTATTAAATAAAATTTGTAGTTATATGGTGGAAGAAACTGAATGAGAAACATGATGACCTGTCAAGAAGTTCCCAATGACCCAGCTGGTTTCCACCGAATCTCCATTGACTAACTTCCACATTCGAGCTCTCAATAGCTTACATTCAATGTTCAATATCAATCAAAGTGCCAATACATCAAACCATCCTTTACACACATATTCTTTCAGAGTGTCGATCTACAAATTAGAAAACATATGATGGTTACTAGGGTTCTAGAACTATACACAATGCATAATAAGTTTTCCCTAGCTCTTACTTTGAGTCTTTCGAAGATTTTATCAAAAACAATGATGCTTTGAAGTCTAGTAACAAAAACTAAATAATATGCATGATTTAATCAGACATCATAATGATTTTGAGTCTGATGTCAAAGTCTTCTGCCACGGATGTCGACGCACATTATTGCCACATCATAACCAAACATACGCTGCCAGTGCCAAGTCACCAATTCAACAATCGATGACTTTCAAAGAAACAAATGATAACATTCATAGTCAAATACATTCATAATACCTTGCATTGCCAGGTCATCTAATGAATAGAGCCGATAACACATGTTTTGTGAGTTGTAACTCAACAACTAGGTGAACACTACCCGATACAAACATTATGCCCGAAATATTGATTCCTTAATATTATTGCCAAGAATTTTAAAAAAGTAAATTCCATTGAGATCAACCAATGCCTTTTTCACATGCTTAAAATACTCGGTACTCTTTAGGAGTATAAATTAAATAATTTTTTTTTACAAGAAATGCCAATGGTGTAAACACCTTTTCAAATGACCATGCCAATGGAAGTCAATAATAAACCAAGGCCCCTTATAGCCATATCAAATACCAATGCAATGTGATCAAATATCAAATAATAATTTCACTCAAAACTAGATCACTCTACAAAGTGATTGATCACAATAAAACAATGTGATAACTTGTATGTTATGAGTAAACATAAGATGTCATGTGAAGACAACTTGCAAAAGACCAAGTTAAACATACCACAATCTGAAAGTGATCAACTTGGATATACCTGAGACTTGTAATGATGACAAGTCATATATACCTAAATAACCATGCCATATACCTGAAACAAACTATATACCCTGAAGCAAATGCATGCCCTGAAATAAATGCATGACCATGTAAATCAACTGTAATCATCATGTGCCACCAACATGTATCACCATATGTCACCAAAAACATGTATCACCAAAACCAATTTTTTCATCAAGGACAAACAATCACAATAACCAACTGAAAGCCAAAAAAAAATATCACAATAACCAACTGAAAGCCAACAAAAATAGTCACAATAACCAACTGAAATCCAACACTTATCCCCTTGGAAGCCCAACTCTTACTTGAACATCCTTGGATAAGTACAAGTGGTTTGTAATTATGCTTCAAGTTCCACCAAATAGATCTTTCTTCCAAAATTCTATTATTACTATTTATTATGCCATTATCTTTAATATTGACATTTATGCTTTCCCAGGTCTTCTAAAGACTTTTGAAAACTGTCAAACCAACAGGGATTATTGGGTAGGAACCAAATAGGAAGTCACTAAAAGGGAGAAACTTCCATGATTTGGGGCACAACCAGTTGTATATTGTTCCTTATAAGGACCCTCGAAGGTTCATCACCTTCCAAGGAATTGATTATCCATTTGGCTGCTAGAGCCATACCATGTGCTTTGAGGTCTTTCAACCCTAGGCCCCTCTATCTTTAGCTATACAACACCACCCCTACTTAACTGAGTGCTACTTTTTCCTACCTTTCCTATCTAACCAAAGAAAGCTTTTGATTCTTTTCTGAATCTCATTCACTTGGTGGCTACTAAAGATCCAAACAGAGGAGTAGTAGATACTATAGGATGCCAAAATCTTTTGACATACCTGCATTCTACTAGCTAAAGAGAGGTAGTGAAAAATCTAACAATTTTATGTTATATTACTTTTTATTTGATATTTGAAGGGTATTACAAACGTGTTTGCGAGAATAGTGAGATTGAACTTTAAAGTGAGGTGTAGATTCAACCATACATGATGCAAAACATGGTAATAACAAAGTTTCAATTAAATCCATATTAGATGATTTTTTTAATTGTAATTGTAGATTACAAAAAACAATTATAAAAAATGAATTACACATGGACACTTTATTGTTATTTCAAAATTGAAAAAGCTCAAAGTTTGTCACTCATAGGATCTTTGCAAAAATGGCCAAAGATTCACTAACCTTTAATGAAAAGTTTACAATTTATAGTCTCCTCTTGAATAACTTCCTATAACCATTCAAATAGCTTTATAGTAAATTATTTTTTAAGCTCTCAAAATATTTCCTTAGTTATAATGTGCTAATTTGACATTAATATATCAAACTTTATAAACATAAAGTTTTATGTCAAATATTTAATCAATACACCCTACTTTAAATTTGACACATGAATACATGCCATTTTTGTTCAAGCACGTTCTTCTCTATTATCATTGTCAATTCAGATTCTTTCTTCTTTCACTTCTAGATTATTTCCTTGTACATATTATTTTAAGCTAACCTAAAATTCTTTTAACATATTAAAATTTGGCCCATACAAGTATAGAAAATGAATATCCCTTGAAATGATAGTATTTTAAATATTTTGGGGATTATATTGTGTTGGAAGCTGCCCTTCAAAAGTATTGAATAAAATCTTTATTTTGATGTAAATTCGTTCATAATTTCTTTATTCATGTTTTGCTTGATTGAATCTGATAATTTCTTCGTCATAGAGTTGACTAGGTTTACGATTCAATGATCATTAAAGAAGGAACAAGGATTTGTCTTGATGAAAGTTTGAAGGTTTGATAGTGTACCATTATCAAGGTCTCTCACATTTAAAAAACAATTCTTTCGTTCTTCAAAATTTTGATTCTCCACTTAGTTGATTTAAACCATTCAAAGGAAAGTCTAAGATTATCTTTTTTTGAGTACAACACCTAACATTAAGATGAAAAATCCCATATTTGTCATTTGTTACAACTATGGTAAATTATCGTCCACTAATAATAATTCATCAAAATTTTCCTCCACTTCATCAAGTGAACCTAGATTATCATTAATTTCATGATAAAACTTAATAGATTCCTTAATAATACTTGAACCTTGTGTTAGGAGAGACTCTTTTTATGCCCTAGTTGTTTGACTCCTCCCATTTCACCTACAACTTGTAATTTTCTGTCCAAGGTAGCAAAAGAGTTGGTGCAAGTGAAGATGAAGTATTTGGGCCAATGATGTATTGAATGTAAGTACTCAACTATCCCACTCGAGTTTTCAACTACTCTTTGGTTTATTCATCTTTGTTCATCCTATACAAAATGATGGCTATAACTATTTACATATTTTTCTTTTCCATCCCTCTCATTTTCCACCTAAGGTTAACTTCTGTAATTTAATAATATATTGCTTTCATATCTCCTCTTTTTTTATCATAAATGTGAGTGGCTATCTTTGCTATTCTTGATCCTTGAACATCCATAGAAATGAAAGAGAAGAATCACTATTTTTTATCCTTGAACATCCATAAAAAATGAAAAGGAATGAATCTTATTTTTTAGAATTAGGAGGAGCTTTACCATAATAACTAAAAAAACCATTAGAGATATGAACTCTTTTTTCTTCTTCAAAATGTTATCTAACCATATTGACATCTCCATCTCTGGTGGACTTACTTGTCAAGATAACTCTCACTATATTTTGAAACATGAAGGTTTAAATCTCTACATCAATTCTACACCACCTAATCATTTGTCAAGGCCAAATCAACTGCTACCATGTTGTCATTTCTTAATGCTACTTCATCTCAAAAAAAACTTACTCAAGGACCCTTGACTATGGACCACGTGAGCTCACATTACCTATGTTATATTTGATATCCTTGCAACATAGTAACTCCCAGATATGAGCAAGGTGAAGGGAAAGTGAAGGGAGTAAAAGTCAAGAAAAGTTCCTTGAAAGGGATTGAAGAAATTAGTACCTTGGATAGCATAGGTCAGGAAGAGAATAAGACAGAGGATTTGGTGACTTCAAAAAGGAAAAGAAGAAAAGGATCAAATAAAATATGCACCTATACAAAATACTTAGGTTGTGGTAATGGTTGTATCCACAACCCAAAATTATATTTTATCCACCCCTTCAGCCACAAACAAGTGTCACAACTCCACATCCATTTGGTTCACTGCAAGGATATAAAGTTACACTACAAATAGGAATTGCACCACCATCCACTAGTCCTAGTTTGACATCTTCCAAACTACCTTTAGTCCTAAAAAGATATTAATATATCTTCTATCAGTCATGGATCATGATGTTGTAGTGAAATTAAGGAATGATAAGATAATGACATGCTTGAGGAGAATCTCATCTAAAAGGGCTTTCAAGGATGAAGAGATGATAATCATGCCAAAAAAGGAAGAAATTATCAATTTTAGGAAGCAAATCAAAGGAACAACAACTTTGAATTCGTACTCGTTTCAATGTATGAGTTACTAAAGATCAAATTCGAGTACTAAAAAGGGAAAATGAATATCTTAGGACCTACATGAGGATCTTAGAATGAATGCCCTAGTAATTGGGATTAAATTTTTATATAAATAAAAATATAAATTATGTAAGGGTTTGGTTAGTAGATTGATTGGCCACTATTGGGTGTTTGTCAGTTAGAAGTTGATAGTTTAAATTATGTATGGGTTTGGCTCACAAATTGATTGGTAGTCATTGGGTGTTTGTCACTTAGAATTTGACAATTCAAATTATGTGGTTTATAGTGGTTGTTGATCAAATAGATTTTGATGCTATTCAATAGACTATGATGGTATTGGATGGAATGATGATGGTACTAAGTGCTAGAGTCAATCTCCTAATCAAAGTGAAGATAATGAAAGATTGTAATTGATTTCCTTGTACAACAAAAAAATAGAAATTATATATAAAGTGATGTGAATGAATACATAGAAATATACATTATATTTGGGTTGAATTTATAATACTAAAACTGAATTTTTAAAGTTATTTATTTTCAATTTCTCTTATAGCTATCAAATACTCATTAACAATTAAAAACTAACCAAATTAAAAAATATTAACCCTAAATAATTAAGTTAACAAAACACTAACTATATGATGTAATATTTTTAATGCTCCCACCTTAATTTCATCATATTTCTTCTCGAGGTAGGGATACTGAAAATTGGATTGGAACAAACATAATATTCCTATTCTTTTTGAATCATGGCATTGTCAATAATTCACTATCATGGTGATGTAGAAGCATCCAGGGCCAAGAACGATCTTGCATCATTTTCCTATGCTGTTCAATCAATTTTTGGGCATACATGTTCTATTGGCATGACATTGTTCATCGGTAGGACATTTTGTTCGGGTTCAATGATGCACCAATGACTCTACTTTGTCATCGAAAGAATGGGTGATCGACAATTTTGAAGGATGGAACCATTTAGTTGTGTGTGCAATATTATCCTAAAAGTGCGATCGACTGATATTATGGACTTGTGAGGACCCCCCCTTTGATGGACTCCAAAGGAATAACTAGTATTGGAGGTTGGACTATCGAGTGATTAGGAAATCAGGTTAAAATTAGGTTCAGATCACACAAGATATTATAGGCTAAAACTATGACTAAGGTGACTTTCTGATAACACAAAGGATGGGGCCCTTTTTTTGAAACAAAGACGAGTCTCCCCGATAAGGTGATGAGTGGTGCTCATCGACGAGACTTCCCTGTTTCGGTGGGACGTGATCTAGAGTCTCTACGATGGAGCAATGCTCGAGCTTGGTAATGTATGCATAATGATTCTTGCAGTAGTCAACGGAGGTGGAAAGCTACACCTGGAAAAGTGAGATTCGTTGGATCTCCACATCGTTGTTGTGGAAATCAATTCCATTGGTTGACTCAATGAGCTATTGATAATGATGAACAATCTAATGTCTAGTTAATTCTAGAAACTTCGACTTCATAGTGGGAACGTGCATGGCTGACCTGAAGGAATAAGAGAACTGTGTGTAGTGTTAGCAGTAGAGCAGTGTAGGGTAGAGAAGGGTTCAAGGGTAGTAAAGTAAACACAGAGTGTTGCTTTGAAGAGAATATCATAATGTATCTCTGTTATTGAAGAATAAGAAGATATTGGTTCTCATGTGCTTTCATTTTGATCTATCTATGTGTGTGTGTGTGTTGAGTGTGATATCGAATAGTTTGGCAAGACCCTTTGATCTCGACTGCCCCAAGTGATATCAGAGCAGGTTGCTCTTGGGAAGGTGTCAAGCGATTACGAAGTCCTATAGAGAATTTATTGTGGGTAATAAAGGAGACTCGCAATTGCAGAGGACTTGCATAAGATGGCACAAAGAGGATGAAGCAGAGGATGAGGGGTGCGAAGAGAAAAAAACCTTGTCTTGGTGGAAATGTTGAGAGGGATTGTGGCCAGATTAGAGACTGTCGAGAATGCACAACGAATAGGTCATCATGTCAATTATATGAGTGATGAAGAAGAAGAAGAACAAGCTAAAGTTGAAGGAGAACAACCAGAAATTGATCGAGGGGAAGAGTGGTTCATTTGAGCCCTAACTAGAATAAATACCAGACCTCGTTTTGACCCTCCTGAGTACAAAGGGAACCTGAATTCCGATGAGTTGCTGGATTGGATCATTGAGATGGAGAAGTACTTTGAATTTGAAGGTACTGAGGATGACAAGAAGGTGAAATATTCCTACACAAAGTTGAAGGGGCATGCATCCCTATGGTGGGATCATTTGCAGACTGATAGACAAAGGAGAGGTAAGGAGAAGATAAAATCATGGGACCGTATGGTGAATAAAATAAAGGCAAAGTTCATGCTTGCAGACTATAAAATAAGTTTGTTTCAAAAATTGCAGAACTTGAAATGGAGAGAGTCTAGTGTCAAGGAGTACACTGAAGAGTTCTATCAATTGAGTATTTGAGCAGACCACAATGAGGATGAGGTTGAGCAAGTTGCAAGATACCTAAATGGTTTGTGAGTGTCCATTCAAGACAAAATAAGTTTGCTCAAGTTGTAGAGCATGGAAGAGGCTTATCAATGTGCCTTGAAAGTTGAGGAGAAATTAAACATAAAACAACAAAGCAATAATAGGGGTAGAGGCAGAAATGCCCGTGGCTGAGGACAGAGTAGTGGTGGAAGAGGATATTCTACTAAGCAAGATGGAGAAGGCACCTCTCAAGACACAAGAGGTAGAGGAGATTTTTGAGGAAAATGAGAGTCATCTCGAGGAAGAGGTAGAGGATTCACTGTTGCATGCTACAAATGTGGAGAGGTTGGTCACAAGTCTTTTGAATGCCCACAAGGTGGAGGTAAAGGAAAAGAGGACTGGGTGCATGTGGCCCAAGCTGAAGATGAAATGGTGGAAACTACAAAGCATGGAGAAGATCCAGAGGACGAAGAATCCTTGATGATAAGGAAGATTTTGTTATGTCCTGAGAAGGTAGAAGCAAAACCGGTACAAAGAAGGAACTTGTTTAGAACCAATTGCAAGTCAGGTGGTAAGTGTTGTAAAGTGATTGTAGACAGTGGCAACATGGAAAACATTGTGTTTGACAAAATGGTGAGAAAGTTGAAGTTGAAAAGGCTGAAGCATCCCATCCCATACAAGGTTTCGTGGTTGTAGAAGGATCATCAATTATTGGTAAGAGAACAATGCTTGGTTAATTTTCAGATTGGTAAATACAAGGATGAAATACTTTGTGATGTAATTCCAATGGATGCATGTAATATTTTGTTGGGAAGACCATGACAGTTTGACCGTCAAGTTGTTCATGATGGTAAGAATAATATATAAACCATAAAGAAGGATGGTTAGGAGTTTACTTTGAATCCCATGAAGGATAAGGATGAAGACACCGAAGGTACTTCCAAGGTGTGTTTTGTCGTAGGAAAGCATTTCCTGAAGGATCTGAAGAAGGATGATGTTTGTTATGCAGTGGTAGCACGACCACCTCAGAACTTGACAACAGAAAAGGAAGAAAAGTTGTCGGTAGAAGTTCGAAAATTGGTGGATGAGTATGCTAGAATAATGATGGAGTTACTAGATGGATTACCATCAGTGAGGGAAATCAGTCACTGCATAGATTTGATTCCAGGTGTGAGTTTTCCAAACAAGGCACTATATAGGATGACACAACAAGAGAATGAAGAGGTAAATAGACAAGTCCAGGAGTTGTTGGACAAAGGTTTGATTAGGAGAGTCTCAATCCATGCATTATACCAGCTATATTAGCGCCTAAGAAGGGAGGTGAATGGAGGATGTGTACAGAATCCCATGCAATCAATAAGATCACCATCAAATATAGATTTTCATTACCAAGAATGGATGATTGGATGGACTATTTGAGCGAAGCAAGGTATTTCACAAAGATTGATCTAAAAGGTGGTTACCATCAAATTGGAATTCGTGAGGGGGATGAGTGGAAAAAAATTCAAGACAAAGGATGGATTGTATGAGTGGTTGGTCATTGTATTTGGATTGACAAATGCACCTAGTACATTCATGAGACTGATGAATCAAGTGTTGAAGCCCTATCTTGGTAAGTTTTTCATAGTTTATCTTGATGATATTTTAATTTTCAACAAAACAAAAGAAGAACATTTAGAACATATTAGAGTTATTTTGCAAAGATTGAAAGAAGAAAAGTTAATGGTGAATCTGAAAAAGTGTACTTTCATGGAGTTAGTGTACTTGGGATTTGCAATTTCTGAGGAAGGATTAAAAATGGATCCTGAGAAAGTAAAGGCTATTGTTGAGTGGCCATCACAAAAGAGTACTTTTGAATCTTGTAGTTTTAATGGGTTGGCTAGTTTCTACAGGAAGTTCATATCAAACTTTAGTGGGATATGTGCTCCCATTACAGAGACAATGAAGGGGACCAGAAAAGAGTTCCAATGGACAACTGCAATAGAGAAGAGATTTCATCTGTTGACAAACAAAGTGACAAAATAGCTAGTGTTGGCATTACCAGACTTTGGAAAAGTTTTCCAGGTAGATTGTGATGCAAGTGGAAGAACAATTGGAGGATTTCTCAATCAAGAAGGAAGACCAATCACATACTTCAGCGAGAAGTTGAATGAAGCCAAGAGGAAATATTCAGTGTATGATCATGAGTTCTATGCAATTGTGCAAGTGCTCAAGAAGTGGAGGCATTATTTATTTCCAAAAGAATTTTTGTTGTATACAAATCATCATGCCTTGCAATTCATAAACAACCAAGGTAAGTTGAATCAATGACATTTGAAGTGGGCTGAATTCTTGCAAAGTTATTCTTTTGTGTTGAAACATACAAGTGGTAAATCCAATAGGGTCATTGATGCATTAAGTCGAAGAACTTTGTTGTTGAATGAGATGAGAGTGAGTGTTGTTGGTTTTGATGCATTGGGTGAGTTGTATGAGCATGACCTAGATTTTAGAGAGGCATGGTTAGCATGTAATAATCCAACTGAATTGGATTGGACTCCATGGTTGGAGTATTTCATTCTAGAGAACTTGTTCAAAGAGAAGAAGTTGTGTATACCAAGAGGTTCCATGAGGGAGAATCTCATTATAGAGAAGCATAGTGGTGGATTAGGAGGACATTTTGGGATATATAAGACAATTGTGTTGTTGAATGAAAGATATTATTGGCCAAGAATGAGTGTGGATGTCAAGAAAATGGTAGAAGGATGTAGAGTTTGTCAACATGAGAAGGGTATGAAGCAAAATACCGGATTGCATCAACCATTACCGATTCTAGAGAGACCATGGGAATACATTAGCATGGATTTTGTGTTGGGGCTGTTTCGAACTCAAAGAGGTAAATGATTGAGTTTTTGTTGTTGTTGATAGATTTTCAAAAATGGCTCATTTTATTCCATGTTAGAAAACTAGTGACGCTTCCCACATAGCAAATTTGTTTTTCAAAGAAATAGTTCAATTGCATGGATTGCTCAAGAGTATCATATCTGATCGGGATACAAAGTTTGTTGGTCATTTTTGGTAGACATTGTGGAAGAAATTAGGTACACATTTGGGTTTCAATTCAACCTACCATCCACAAACAGATGGTTAGACTGAGGTTATGAACAAAATTTTAGGTAATCTTCTTCGATGTTTGATTGGAGACAAGCCAAAATAGTGTGACTTGCTATTGTCACAGGCATAGCTCACTAATAACAATTAAGTAAATAGGAGTATTGGGAAAATTCCATTCAACGTGGTGTATGGTTTCAACCCTAGGGGCATAGATGAACTAAGAGATAGTGCACTACTGGTGAAGACAAGTGTTGTGGCAGAGGATTTTGTAGAATATATCAAAGATTTGCATAAAGAGGTGAAGAAAAAGTTGAAGAAGAATACTGCTAAGTATAAGGAGTTTGTTGATCGTCACAAAAGAGAGCAAGAATTTCAAATTGGAGAGTTGGTATGGGTTCATTTAAGAAAGGAGAGGTTTCCGCAGGAGACCTACAATAAGTAAAATGGAAAAAGATCGGTCCTTTCCAGATCCTACAAAAGTTTTTCAACCAATGTATATGAAGTTGAACTTCTAGAGAATGTAGATATATCTCCTATTTTCAATGTTAGTGATTTGTACAAGCATTTTGAAGGAGAGACAAGTGTTCAACCACATTTGCTTGCAAATATCCTTGACAATACAAATTGGGTGAATCAGTTACTTGCGAAGCAAATTGAAGAAGTAGGCGAAATCATTGATTCTAGGCTTGCAAAGAAAACACGTGGTAAAAAGTATTCAGAGTATTTGGTTCGTTGGAAAGGAAAATCGGTTGAGGAAGCATCTTGGTTGAAGGCACATGAGTTGGCTTAGTTTGGATTATCGGTTCTAGACTGGCCCAAATGTTCCTGAGTTTTCACTCTTGGAACATTTCTCCAACCCCAGATGTTTGATGTAGGAGTATCCAAGGCCAAGAACTATCCTACATCATTTTCCTATGTTTTTTGATCAAATTTTGTGCATACATGTTTTATCGACATGACATTGTTCATTAGTAGGACATTTTGTTTGTGTTCAACGATGCATCGATGGCTCTACTATGTCATCAAAAGATCGGGGGATCGACAATTTTGAAGGGTGGAACCATTTAGTTGTGTGCAATATTATCCTAAAAGTGTGATCGACCGATATTATGGACTTGTGAGGACCCCCCCTTTGATGAACTCCAAAGGATTGACTAGTATTAGAGGTTGGACTATCAGGTGATAGGGAAATCGGGTTAAAATTAGGTTAAGATCCCACAAGATATTATAGGCTAAAACTCCGACTAAGGTGATTTTCCGATAACACAAAGGATGGGGCCCTTTTTATGAAACAAAGTGGAGTCTCCCTAATAGGGCAATGATTTGGTGTGCGGGGTGCTCATCGACAGGACTTCCTCATTTCAGTAAGAGGTAATCTAGAGTCTCTACGATGGAGCGATGGTCGAGCTTGGTAACGTATGCAAAATGATTCTTGTAGCAGTCAACAGTGGTTGAAAGTGACACCTGACATAGCGAGATTCATTGGATTTCCACATTGTTGTTGTGGAAATTGATTCCATTGGTTGACTCGATGAGCTACTGATAACAATGAATAATCTAATGTCTAGTCAATTCTAGAAACTTCAACTTGGGAGTGGGAACGTGCATGGCCGACCTAAAGGAATAAAAGAACTGTGTGTAGTGTTAGCAGTAGAGTAGTGTAGGGAAGAGAAGGGGTCAAGGGTAGTAAAGTAAACACAGAGTGTTGCTCTGAAGAGAATATCAAAATGTATCTTTGTTCTTGAATAATAAGAAGATATTGGTTCTCCTGTGCATTCATTTTGATCTTTTGTGTGTGTGTGTGTGTATGTTGGCTGCGAGATTGGATAGTCTGGCAAGAGCCTTCGGTATCGACTGCACCACATGGCTACCAAAACTTCATTGTCTTGGTTATCAAAATTGTTTCTCCTTTACCTTCATTATCCTAGCTACTAAAATTTCACTTTCTAGGTCACCAAAATTGTTTTCCTTTATTGTTTTGGCTACTAAAGCTTTTCATATCTTGTTTACCAAAATTGTTTCTTCTTTATAGTCCTAGCTACCAAAACTTTTCATATTTTGGAACCCAAAAACTTCCTAAGAATGAATTTGACCCGCTCCTTTGACATGCCTCACTCCTAACTCCATTTTTTCCAAATTTTTATTTCAACTACCTATATATCCTTCAACGAATGGTATGACCTGCCTTGGACCCATTCCATAATCAATGATAAGTATTTCTCATTTAAAAATGAAGACTAATGTGCTACACAATTAATCTTAAAACCTTATTTTTGCTAAATCTCCATCAAACTAAAATCTAGAAATGATCTTTACTATTCAACACAATCTCATAAAAAAATCCTATCATTCAACACATTAGAAATCTCCATAAGAAATTTCTCTATTGGATGTTGATGGTTTTCATCCCCAACCTATAATCTTTAACACATAATGAACTTTTGGATGAAATCACTCTCAAATGGTTAGGATGGTTTTCATCTTAGGCATAAAAGATGGATAAGTTCAATCTTTCAAGAAATAAAACTTGATAATAAACAATTGATGATCAATCTCTTTCCCAAGCCTTTCTTAAATAATTTTTTCATTGCTTTTAAAAAAACACTTTTTTACTTTTTGTGATGCTTTTTTTAATAATTTTTTTTTCTTTTTCATTGTTTTTTTGAAAAAGTATTTTTCTCTTTTTCTTCCTAATGACTTTTGAAAATTCAAATTTACTTTTAAGCTAAAAAGAGTCACTTTTATGTCTCGATATACAACCCCTTTTATAATTAAATATAAGAACTATGACAACTTAAATATTTAATTATTTTCTACATAGCCACCAAAGTTATAGAAAATATTAAAATAACTCAAAATATGAATTTTGACCACACCACCAAAATTTTAAGTGCAACAAATATCTATCTATATGAAAGTTGGGGCTTCCCCAAGATGGTTGACTTCTCGAAAAAGTATGGAGTGCTCCCAAAATGTCAAATCTATATACAAGGTAAGTGCATAAAGATGGGGGACCAAAAAGGGGTCTTAAGTGGCCAATTTTGTTTTTTGTTTTTTTGTTTTGTTTTGTTTTATTTTGTTTTTTTCTAAAATTAGGAAAGACTAACCTTGGACGAGAATTTGAAGATACAAGAACAAGAGTCGTAGTGCTCTAAATCTACTTTCTAAACTTTTTAAATGGTGGAGATGAAGGGGTTCAAAAATGGGAGCAAAAAAAGTGCTCTTGTTTCTATCAAAAAAACATAGCATAGCATATTTGGTGTGCTCCTCCTAAGATGCTAACTTTTTTTAGTATTTTAAAAATCACTTCAATGAGAAATTAACTAACATGATGTAGTTATGCTCGATTTTTCTACTAATTTTTTAATGAATATACAACTTTTTACAAATTCTTAAAGTGGACACATCTTGAAAAACATAAAATTGAGTGTGCTCCACCTTAATTTTTTTGGGAACTAAGAAAAAACCATTTTTTAATGTGCATAAAATAGGTCTAGTTTGGAAAAATGTAATTTGTTTCAAATTTTGACGAATGGATAAAAATTACCATACGTAGGTTTTTGAAAAAAATAGACACTACAAAAAAAATAAAAGATCAAAACCCTAAAATATTTGAAACATGAAAAAAATTACATGGTTAGAAAGCTAACAAAGAGCTCAATGTTACTACATTGTTTTTTTTACTTGACATTGAAAAACATACAAACCTGAGGGGGAGCACGCTCAATATTGTGTCAATTTTATTATATTTTGCAAAACCACATCTTTCGAAAATGAAATGTGTTCCCAACTCTTTGGGTTGGAATCCCAAGGAAAATACAACCCTAAGGTTTGAAAATTACCAAAGCTGACAATAATGCGCACATGTTATAATGTGAGCACACTATAATGCACTCGCATTATAACATTCTCACATTATTTCAAAGGTAAAATCATCCCCACCTATC